>CM040421.1:177612056-178079017 GCA_022702705.1 Papilionanthe hookeriana x Papilionanthe teres
TGAATTGAACGCAGCTTACGGCCAGGCAGGTACATGAAATGTTCGCGACGACGAGCCACAACTGACCCTAGCTTTGAAGAAGGCGTCTTACGCTAAAATGAACGAATTAATCGAGGTAATGCAGTATCGTCGGGTAATCATCTTAACCGAAAATGAAACGAATAAGGTGTTTAAGTTTTGTTTAGGATTTTATTTTAATACGTAGTATAGTATATTAATTATAATATTTATATTAATATAATTAATACTATAATATTACTATTATTATTAATAATTTATCATATATTATAATTTATAGAAGTTTAATTATTTAAAATATATAAATTTTTATAATATATAATTATTTTAAAATATTATAAATTATATATATATAATTATTTTAAATTATTTTATATTTCGAACGATAGCAAATCGAGAACGCGAAAGAACGCGTCGGTGTTAATGAAAAAAAAAATTTCGTGTTAAATCGTTCTTGCTCCCGAGCCGATCGAACGCGAAACGCGCGAACGAGAACACGGCGTTCGCGAACGACGAGAACTTTTTGACAGCCTTAAAGATTAGAGTCTTCTTAGATGGTCACATTAAACGTCGACTATCTGTGATCCGGTTAGGGGAGTAGATGTTTTAGATTTGACATATGTTAAGAAAGACAGATGTAGACCTAACAAGGCTTAGGACTTATTGTATTAAAAAAATATCAGCTATTAGAGTTAAATGAAAATATGACACTAGGGAGGAAAAGGATTAGTGTGCATTTCTGGAGTTCGAAAATGGTTATGCTAAACCCAATGCATTTCCTACAGAAAAAAAAAAGAAGAAACTCTTGGAATTTCTTATGCAAGCCAATGAAATTCTGTATTGAGAAAAAAAAAGGGTTCTCTACTTGAATCATCTAGAAAATTATGAATTATTCTTTTTTTTTTGTTTGAATTACATGAATATCTCTCTCTGCTCCCACTCTCATCTCCTATGATTAGGCGATGATTAAATCCAACTTTGAGGGAGGTCAACTTTGCAACATTTGTAGAGAACATGCAAATGTATACGATTTGTGATGAACTAAGGCGAATCTGAGCCTATGACTCTCAGCTCCTTTATACTTTTCTATATCTTGAAGCAGCCAATTGGGTTTTATGTGGATAGATTTTTGTGATTATCGGAAGTTGTAATATTTCTCTGTTCCATTTTTTCCCCTGCTTTTACTGATCGGTATTCTAATGCAATCTAGGGGTGTAAACGAGTCCAATTGAGCTCAAGACACTTGCAAGTAATCTTCTCATTCCATGCTATTTGTGGTAGAGAAATGGTGGTTGTTTTGCTTGCAGAATGAGCAACGTTGATTTTCAGCATCATCGAGGTGCGCTTCTTCTTTCTACATTTTAATATCTTTAGGCAATTGAAAGAGGCCCTATGGACTGTGCGGTGGCGGGATATGTCGTTTTTAATTTAAATCCCTTCCAAACAACCAAATGATGGCTGGAAGATCTAAACTCCCATTCCTCCATTTTTGTCTTTAATCCCAGACTTAGTAAGTGTGCTCATTAAACAAATTTTTAGATAATACAGAGAGATTTGGATACGTGTCAATGAGCCGAACACAAGCAGTTTTTTTTGCTTTCGATATATAAACTAGCTAAACACCAGAGAAGATTTGTTCATCTGAGTTTGGCTCATTTTGTTTTGAAAAAAATAATATATATATGTATATATTATAATTGATGAGTATTATTTTTTAAAAGTTTAATTGATTACAAGGCTTATTAATTAAAACATAGAATAAAAATTAATTAATTATATTTAAATGAATATTTTGATATAAATAATAAGATTTAAATCTTACTCTTACACTTAACATCTTATGGTCGCATAATTGGGGATAATGAAAGATTTCTTTGTTTGTGAATAGCTGCGGTAGGAGCACAACCGATTTTTGTGCTCGATATGTTGCTCGTGGTCGGCCAATTGACAGCCCTAACTATGATGATAAAAGCAACATGGATGACCTTTAACTAGTTGGGCCCTTTCTTATTGCTGCATAAATAATGCACTATTCTCATGCAATATCAATAAAGCAGCTTGGATCATTAATCCTATGATGGCATCTATGAGGGTAACAGTTGCTTTGATGATTTTTAGTTATTTCTTCTATTTTTGTTCCCTAATTTACTGAACAGTTTTTTTCAATTTCAAGAAAAAAAGTGAAATGAAATTAAAGAGGACGTGCATGCACTCCCTTTAACGCTTATATATTTACTTGCCTGACTCCCAAATTTTGATGGCTTCAATTTTCCAATTGTCTTTTATGTGGCCTATCAGGTCTAATTTATCTCTCTCGCTATCTGTTGTTTAAAAGATTTCAGTGGTGAAATTGAGCTTTTGAGAATTTTAAAACCATCTTGGTGAGGAAAGATGTTGATTGAATTTTGATTTGCATACATATTTGCAATTCTTATGCATTTACATATCTAACCAACAAACTTTGATTTTTGTGTTGGCAGTAAAGATTGTCATTCATTTATGTTTGATTTGGAGTCTCTTGGAATAAAGAGGTGCGTCTTCTAGAATGAATAAGAACGTTTCGGAATTTAATGGGTTGGGGGTAGTGAGGGCGTTTTTGTAATTTATTTGTGGGTTTTATACATGAAATAGATGTGTATGGTTATGTAACGGTGTAACTCACGGAAATAGTGAAATTCGCTCTTTCTGTCAGGGATGTGGGAATTTTTGCGAAACCGCCGTTAAATTTGTATTCTTGGATTTGTGTTTTGTTCGCACTAATTGCACAACATATATATCGAGGCATTTTCATTCAATCCACACAATTAGCATATATTTTCATGTCTAGCACCTAGACATTCATATTTACATGCATATCGCTCAAATTTTTTATATCATTTAAAAAATAGCACCAGTTTTATGACAACAAAGTGTTCTAATTATAAATATCAAACCTTGGGAGGTAGATATCTAAATACGTATTAAATGCGTGGCATGCATGTAAATTTCCTAATATATAAATGAAAATTTGAATGCATCACCCTTAATTCTTATATATTTACCTGACTATTGCTTAAAATTTAATATTCAAGCTGGCGTCAAATGTTAAAAAATGAAGCCATCTTACGCTTCATTTTTTACAATTTTGGCTTTTGCTGAAGTATCAAAGTCAAATTTATCTCTCTTTCTCTCTCTCTGATTAATATATATATATATATATATATATATATATATATATATATATATATTGATATAAACAAACACACACACTCGGGAATGATTTTTTGGAACGGTATACTCGAATCTATTAGACTATAATACTTTTGCTGTTTTTTAGAAATTTCAGGGGAGAGATTGAACTTTTTACATCGTTAGACTGTGCTAGCTGAGGAAAGCCGTTTATCATTTGATTTACATGTCACGCAATTTTTTTTGTATTTACATTTCCAATTCCTATACTTGTTAAGTTTCCGCCTGTTATGTGGCATATTGTCAAATCTCTCTCTCTCTCTCTCTCTCTCTCTCTCTTTTAGTGTGTGTGTGTGTGTGTTTAAGTGATCATTAAAATGAAATGCTTTAAGGAGAGCGATGATGCCTGCCATATGTAGCCATAGGATTAATTAATTTATTTATTTATTTTGGTGATTTAAGTTGATTTGCGTAGATATAGATTTTTCTCATTCAATGGATTGGAGCAGAATTGATGGTCCATGCCTTTGATGAATAACCGTTGATTCCACTATGTTTTGAATGGTACGCCGGCTTTTGCACCTAATTTTCTGAAAGGTCCTTCTTCATATTCACAAAAGGTTACGAAGTGAAATAAAAAGGAAAGCCTACTTGCATACCCCTTTAGTCTTATATAATGACAAATTTAACACCTTGCTTCAATTGAAGAGTAATGCTATAGTGTTTTTTGCATTTTTTTTTGTTGACCCAAAAGTTTCCTTCTGAATATTTATAATGATTTATTTACCCAACTTATTTTTTATCATTATGATTTCCTTGAATTTCTTTTCTGGATTGTGCCATGCTGAAGAAATCCTTCTTGGAGGTGTTGAGTGCCTCCACCCCCGACGTCCGGACTCCGTATGGAAATTTTTTTCCTAATGTTGGGCAGTATTCCTTTTCATGGTGCTCAAGAAATCTCCGTTATTTTCCTTGATTGTCGATTGAGCAGCTTTGATTACTCTTTGAATCCCCGTCTAACAATTACATGCTTGTATGTGTGATTAGGCAATAATTAAATTCTAAATCGAAGTTGGTTCTGTTCCTTGATTGTCGATTGAGCAGCTTTGATTACTCTTTGAATCCCCGTCTAACAATTATATGCTTATATGTGTGATTAGGCAATAATTAAATTCTAAATCGAAGTTGGTTCTGTCCCTGTTCCTGTCTGTGGTGCTTTAGAGATCTGTAATTTTCTCATGACATGTTGATGGAGTAGCTTGGATGGCCTATGCTGGGCAACTGCTGTGTCCATGTTATGCTGGTCGAGAACATATGGGTGTATTCACATTTTGATGGACCTAAGGCGAATCTGTGCCTACAATTCCCATTTCATTTAAACCTTTTTTTTTCTTCAAGCGACCAACGGGAGCCTTACTGTGGATAAATGGTTGCCTTTTATCAGAGTTAGAAATTCTAGTATCAACAATAATCGGTAGGGCTATAATTCTATCTCCAATTCTATTTATTTTTACAACATTATCTTTCAAACTCTTATCTATAATTACACCTACACTATTTCTAATGCGACTCCTACTTGAATACCAAAGTTTAAAAGCTAAGTTATCAATTTGCTTAGCCTTTTCTCCAACCTATTTAGTTTCTTGAAAACATAAGATATTTATCTTTCTATGAATCGTAATATCAACTCATTCCATTAATTTACTATTGAGAGTATCTATATTCCAAGATCCTATCCTAATATTAGTTGGAGCTTGGATGTTGGATAGGTGAACACATTATAATTGGGGATTTACATGCATGCTACTCAAATCATATATATTTACATATCTAGTATTTATGCTCTAACTGTTATATGGATACCTTTAATTTCTATGTATTTATATATTTAACAGTTAAACTTCACTTTTTTTCCAATGCTTATACAAATTAAATCCCCTTAAGCTATGAATGGGAATGAATATTGGTTTCATTCGTGATGCTTGGGTGTGATGATCAGAAATAGGCTTCTCTCCCATTAAAACGCGAAGATACTTATAAGCTTATAAAAGCTAAATCCTTATTAATGGGAATGAATATTGGTCAATGAATACCTTTTTTGATTTTATTGCGGGGGAAAAAGAAAGTTGTTATATCCTAAACCGATTATATATCTTGATATTTAGATGTTTTTTAGGGTGAGAGGCGTGGCTACAACTTCCAATTCATTTGTTATAGTAGTCCTCTTCGTTTTGTATAAATTTTATGGAAGATTTACATACATACCGCCAACTTCATATGTACTTGAGAGAACTATAATGTTATGCTTATTTAAGGTTTTGTAGACTGGGCTTTATCTACAATATAAATGTTTTGTTTGTTGTATTGAGTATATGAATCTTGGACTAAATGTGAGAGCACTCGGGCGCTAGTGTAGCGTCCCTTGCACACTTTTCGCTGTATTCAGATCATGGAGCGCGTCGCTTCTGGGGGACATCTTTGCATTTACACAATAACCAAAAAAATTTGTGGCAGAGGTGTTTTACACCAAAAGAAAAGAAAATGTTTGTGGGTTCTTTTAGGCAGCTTTTTCAATGGCTTTTTAGAAAGTCACCACAATTCCGTTTTACCTTAATTTTCTTGCTGCTGCTTAACAACTTTCTGTGGTGAGATTGAACTGTTTACAAAATTTGAACGTGTTTGCCGGAAAATGCTGCAGTGTGACTTTTTGAATGTAAAAGAAAATGCAGTATAGTTCTGCAATTAGAGGCGTTTACATCTCACTCTGTTCCCTTGTATTCGCATATCTAACACCTAAACATTGCTTCTAATGTTTATGCGACCCAAATCTTCACATTATTAAACCACTGAAAGTTAATTATGATGGTTGATTGAGGTAAATAAAACCTTTAAATATCTACCTAAAAACTTCAATATGTGAAATGTACATTTAAATGACCACCACACCCAATTGTTATGTATTTATATTTAACACTTAAACTTCACACACATTTTTTATGAAGTCAATTAATGGAAAAATAAAGTCAAATGGTATGGTCCTTCAGAGATCTGCCATCTTCTCATGCAATGGCAATGAACCAGCATGGAAGGCCCCTGCCTTTGAGAATAATCGCCGTTTTCATTTGCCATTGCTTGGGAATTGTTTGGATATGCTCTTTGATGAAACAAAGACAAATAGGAGCTTTTGATTCTCCAACTTCTCCACTTTTCTATATTTTCAAGCAACCAAGTGAGCTCTTAAAGTGTATGTTTTCTGGCAATTTAACCCTAATTGATGTTTGTTTTGGTTTCTGTCCGTAGAGATGTTGATTGATCCTTATATTGATGACAAAGGATGAATGTGGCTTGAACTCCATGCTCTGTTTACCATCATGAATAATGCTTCATCCTCTAAAGAAAACTCATTTGTTTATGGGTCACTTTGGCATGTGCCTTCACGCTTGAAGTAAAACTCATTTGTCTAAGGGTCTGTTTTTTGGTAGTTTGTGCAAGAATGATTCTAATTCCAATTTTTCATTCATTTTATTTGCCTTTTTTTATATCTTCAGGCAACTAAATGAGGCTTTGGGGTTGTTTGTATTGGATTTGACCTACACTGAAACATTTTGTAGATATGTTACAAAAAAAATCCACTTGATCATGCATGAATGCTGACGCATTTGGGGATTGTAAATCTTTGGGGTCACATTAAGGACTAATTCGAACTTTGATTCCAGCTGATTATCCATTTTGCGTCCAATTGAGAACAGACCAACCATTTTTTGACATATAAAAATGTTGCTAATACTAGTTTTAATAAATGCAATTCGTCTTTTCTTGCATATCTTATGATGGGATTATGACTGAAGTGCTATATGTGTAAATATCAAAAATTTAGTTGTTTAATTTGTAAATGCAGAAGACATGTGTGGTATATATGTAAATCACCCAATATTTTAGTGACATTGGTTTGAACCATGTTCAAACTTGGGTTCAAGCCACTCTCAGAAAGCTCAAACTTCAATAGCTAGTCCTCTAATGTTTCAGCCTGTGTCCTAAATCTTGCTTGGAAAGGTATATTTCAATTTTTAAAATGTTAAATGTGGCGTTTTTTAAAGTAATCTTAAGGTTTGAGTGTTATCCATGCAAATGAAAGTTTATGGTGCTTCATAGATGTTGGTTTTTTATCATGTTCTGGCGGTGGGAATAGCTTGGATGGCCCATGTTTCTGCAGGTATTCGCTGTGTACATGTGTCATTATTAGAGAGCGTGTGGATCTATTTGTTTTGTTTTGAAGCTTGGCTAACCTGAGCCTACAACTCCCATTTCCTTTAGACTTTTCTATATCTTCAAGCAGGAAACTTGGGCCTTGATGAGTCATCAACAAATTTTTATCTTGGAGCATTAGTCTTGATTCATTTTGAGCAAGAAAATTTCCCATTGATTATTAATGTGGATCCTTTGTTTCCTTTTATCAGTTGTAATCTTTCTCGAGTCCTTTAATTTCCTTGATTTGAATGATTTCTATTGAAATACTGCTTGTCAATGGGGGCAAGGCTCTGATGTTGTGTGTTAATTCATCAGTGACGCTGCACTCGTCAAAGATATCATTAGTGTATGGGTTTGTGGCAGTTTTTTCAATGGATTTCCCCTCTTTTGTTGGAGGGTTTTCAATGGGTGGTGGTTCTGCTTGAATTTATTTTTGTATTGGGTGATGCTGATGAAATCCATCATGGAAGATTATATATGCCCCCCTTCATGTTGAGTAGGAGCTCGGACGGCCTGTGTACGCGCAGGTAATCTTGGCATTCCTTGCGTCAGTGGTGGAGAATGGTTGGTGCTTCTGCTTGAAGATTGAACATTTTGAGAATTTTAGATCAAAGAGAATTCAAGAATCGATACAAATCTGGAAAGTAACACAGACATTTAACGAGATTAAGCAATTCTTTACGTCTCGGGAGTAGAGCGGCGGCTTTCTTTGATTTGATAAAAAGAGTATAAGTCCCCTTAGTGTTATAATACAACATATATATATATATATATATATATATATATATATATATATATATATATATATATATAACGCGTAGTTCTGATATGTAATTACAAATTAACATGTCTTTATGCCGTGAGCGTGCCACCACACCCAGCACATATGAAATAATAGTTAATGGAGGTAGCACGCCCCAACTTTGTTAAGAACACAACTGCAATTCATTCATGTCATCTCTTATATGTTATATAGATGCCATATGCAACAATCTCAGCACTTAGTAAATATTCAACATTTTAAGAGAAAGATACTTGGTAGTTTCTCAGGCATCAAAGTGGATTTAGCCACCATGCTTGTCTTGCGACTGTGAATATTCAACAAACTCAAGCAATGCAAGAATTTGTTGATAGTAACTAGTTTTACTAAATTATAGTATTAAATATTTATTGAGAATTTTGTGTGCATATATATGCGATACTTTGTTTTCTTTTCTCAGGTTCTGGGAATGATTATCCTTGTTGTATTTAGTCTTGCCTCTCGCAATATGTTATTAATGCTCATCATGCAAATCCTTTAGATAGCCTGACTTGGGTGGACTCTTAAGACGTAGGCTTTTGCGTCTGGGCTTAGTAATATGCCGCTCCTCACATAGCCGTTGGTCACTGACCTAATCCTTTAACTTAATTCCTCTATAATTTTCACACTCTTGTGTATCCCCTTTATTTTTAAAAATGGGGACCAAATACTCATCCTCCACTCCTCAGACATCTTTTTAGTTATTTATCTTCTCAAAAAATTCATTGAAACTTCCTCACCAATTTCTTTTTCATTTATCTTGTGCTGGTATGCGGTGACATATGATTGAATCTTGAAATGCTTGGATTTCTATTCTGCAAATCCAGATGTGTAGTGCGAGTAAAATGAGTATTCCTTTGCATTGCCGTGAACGATGACAAATTTCTCAAAAGTTTTGTCTCTATGAATCTCATGAGTCTCTCCAATCTAAGTTCAGATCTGAGCATAAATTGTTTGCTTGAATCTGACTTGAATATTAAACATGCTAGAAAATCCACCCCAAAGCTGACATGCACTCAATCCGATGACTTGCATGTTTGTTTATATATATAAAAAGTACTAAATTTTATGATATCATTATGTTTTATTTTAATTTTATTTAAATGAGCCGGCTCAAAGCTAAATAGTCTAGTAGAGGCTGGCTTGAGCATGATTTGTTTGCTCATAGAGATGAATTCATGTGCCTTTTATCGAATCGAGCTGAGAATTGTGTAAATAGCATAGAATGGTCTATCACCTCTAAAAAGGTTAATATTAAAGTTATGCATGTTATGTATGTAAATATCTTGGTTTTATTTGTTAGTCATGTAAATCCATGAGAATTGTGTGGTATGTGTGTAAATGCCCCTTAAATATTATGTTGCACTCATTTTAAAATAAATTTGACCAAGTTTCAGTGAGATATTTTCACCCAAAATTTTCTCTTTTTATCATTTGCTGGTATTTCTCTTTGGCGAAAAATTGTTGGCCTTTAATAAAGTTGAGATGAGAATGCCTCAAGACAAAATGAGAGATGAATATATTCGTTAAAATTAAATTAGACGGTCTTCTTAGATGATTTGGTCACATTAAATATCGACTATCTGTGTTAGGAGAGTAGATGTTTTAGATTTGACACATGTTAAGAAAGGCTAAGGTAGACCTAAAAGGACTTGGAATTATTGTATAAAAAAATATCTTAATCTATTAGAATTACATTAAAATATGACTCTCAGGAGGACACAACAGAGAAAAAGGATTAGTGTGGCCGATCCCACTTAGTGGGATAAAGGCTTGTTGCTGTTGTTGTTGTATGATCTGCTGATGTGTAGTGACATACAATTGAATATTAAGACGGTTCAATGTCTATTATGGAGTTTGCAAGTAGTTGCGCTAAACCCAATCCAATGCATTTCCAACAAAGGAATTTCTTATGCAAGCCAATGAAATTCTAGATGGAGAAAAAAAAAAATCTCAACTTGCATCATCTAGAATAGTAATGAATTATTCTTTTTTTTTTTTTTGGTTTGAATTACATGAATTTCTCTCTTTCTGTTTGCCTCATTCTTTGTCTCCCTCTTTGATTTGGTGATGATGATGATTAAATCCAACATTGAAGGTGGTCATCTCTGCTTTTTTCATAATTTGCTGATGCATCTGCCTAGATGGCCTATGCTTCTTTAGGTAACCGCGATGTCCATGCGTCATTTGAAGAGAACATGCAGATGTGTATGCTTTTAGATGAACTAAGGCGAATTTGAGCCTATGATTCTCAGTTCCTTTAAAATTTTCTATATCTTGAGACAGCTAATTGGGTTTTATGTGGAGAGATATATATATAATTGATGAATATCATTTTGAAGAAAAATTGGTTGACTACAAGGCATGAATATATATAACTATGGTCCTTTTTGTGGTGCTACATAAATATGTACCCTTGTCATGCAATAGCAATGGAGCATCTTGGATCGTCTATGCCCATGACACCATCTATGAGGGTGACTGTTGTTTCGATGATTTTTTTTTTGAACGGCTATCATAATTTGTGCTTTTTTCAAATTCAAGAAAAAGAAGTGAAATGAAATTAAAAGAGGATTTGTATGCGTAAGATTTCAACGTTTATATATATACCTGCCTTACCCAAATGTTAAGCATTATAGTGCTTCATTTTCCAATTTTATTATATGTGGCATGTAAGCTCATTTCTCTCCTTCTCTCTCCCTCTCTCTCCCTCTCTCTCTCTCTCTCCTCTGCGTATATAGATAGATAGATAGGCCGGGGCATAAATGCTGTGTATTAATGCTGCTGGAGAGGTGCTTTGCTCCCAAAAGGACAAAGAGCGTTTGAGGGGGCACATTTTTGTAGTTTGCTTTTTCAATGGCTCTCTAGAAATTTGCCCCAACTATGTTTGGATATAATATTTTGCGACTTCTTAAAAAATTTCGAGTGGTGGAATTGAGCTTTGAGAATTTTAGAATGCGTATCTTTGAGGAAAGCCATTGATTGAATTTTGATTTGCATATATATCTTGCAATTCTTGTCAACATTTACTTGTCAACAAACTTTGATTTTGTGTTGGCACGAATGATTCTTGGAATGGAGAAGCGTTTGGAATTTGGTAAAGGTTAGAAATATATGGAAGAAACTTCCGTTTATTTATAAGCCTGTGTAATCTATTGACTCATACCGCCTTGTTACACTAGTAGCATCTCTTAAATTAATAGTTAGGATTGTGTCAGTACGGTGCAATGCAATGATTATTCGCACATACGCGCGATAATTTCACACCTACGCACGCAATTTTCTGCATACGCGCGATGATTACCTACGCGTTACAGAATAAACTACAGATGATATATGTTTATAAATTAAGTTTTATTTAAATAACTAAAATCCAGTTTATGTTTGACACCTCTTAGACTTGATTTTGTGACTCGAGTAAACTTCTTATTTTAATAAAGTCTTCGCTCTTGAGTAGCTTGGTAAAAATATCTATGGCTTGATCTTGAGACTGCGTAATGCATTGTATCTCCTTTCATTCGTGGATTCTGCAATGTGAGTGATAGCGCGTATCGATGTCTTTGTTTATCGTAGAAAAGGCGGATTCTTTTCTTAACGCGATTACGGACTTGTTATCGATAGCAATCTTGATCACCTCTTCTTGTGGTAAACATAACTCTTTTTTTAATGGGTTTTCGAAGCCAAATTGTATGACAAACACATGAGACTGCAGCCACGTACTCTGCTTCACATGTAGTAAGAGTGACAATTGATTGTTTTGACATCGAGTGACGATCTCTATGGAGCGCAGGCTTCTGTTGTGCTTTTCTATCGCCATGTCTCTCCGGCCCGATCAACGTAAGCTGCATCCTTCGAGCTTCGGTGTTAGATGATGAGTAAAGCAATAGAAATCGGTGTACTTTAATATAGCGCATAATACTTTTAGAGATCTTCGAGTCGTGCTTGATTGGAGTCTGCGTAAGCGGCTAACAAATCCGATAGCATAAAGGATATCGAACGCATGCATGTCGAGTAGTCTGTTCCAAACCCATTTGCAAAATCGTTGGATCGATTCTTTTCTCGTACTTTGAGGAGAACGACTCGCGTTACACGGGGGAGTATTTATAGGTTAGGCACATTATCCATCTTGAAGCTTGCGATATATCCGGCACGCCAACGACGAGAGATGAAAATCTCGTCGTTCGTTTGCGTAAACGTACGAATAATATGCCATGAGCTCGATATACGTCGTTTTGAACTACGCTGTCATCGCTTCTTTGAACACCGAACGTGCTTGGATTATTTGGAAATTGAAGATCGAGTCGTCGGCGTATAAATAAGCAATCGAAGACATTTTTAAATCATAAATTCTTGTGTAAAAAGCATTATCGTAAAAATGACTTTATGAAGCGCTTTTATCTTGCGGTGCGCATGCATTCTCTTTATTTCATTCTCTTAGATGTTTTAGATTTGACATATGTTAAGGAAGGCTAAGGTAGACCTAAAAGGACTTGGAATTATTGTATTAAAAAATATCTTAATCGGTTAGAATTAAATTAAAATATGACTCTCAGTAGGACACAACAGAGAAAAAGGATTAGTGTGGCCGATCCCACGTAGTGGGATAAAGGCTTGTTGCTGTTGTTGTATGATCTGCTGATGTGTAGTGACATACAATTGAATCTTAAGATGGTTCAATGTCTATTATGGAGTTTGAAAGTAGTTGCGCTAAACCCAATCCAATGTTGCATTTCCAACAAAGGAATTTATTATGCAAGCCAATGAAATTCTAGATGGAGAAAAAAAAAATTCTCAACTTGCATAATCTAAAATAGTATTGAATTATTCATTTTTTTGTTTGTTTGAATTACATGAATTTCTCTCTTTCTGTCTACCCCATTCTCTGTCTCTCTCTTTGATTTGGTGATGATGATTAAATCCAACATTGGAGGTGGTCATCTTTGCTTTTCTCATAACTTGCTGATGCACCTACCTGGACGGCCTATGCTTCCGTAGATAACCGCAGTGTCCATGCGTCATTTGAAGAGAATAGGCAGATGTATCTTTTTAGATGAGCTTAAGGCAATTTGAGCCTATGATTCTCAATTCCTTTAAAATTTTCTATATCGTGAGACCGCCAATTAGGTTTTATGTGGATAGATTTTTGTGTTTACTTGAAGTGGTAATCTTTCTTTGTTCCATTTTTTTCCTTGCTTTTGTTGGTTTGTATTCTAATAAACGAGCTAAACACAAAGATTTTCGTTTTTGGCTCTTTTTGGCTTGAAAAGATTATGTGTATATATATATATATATATATGTAACTGATGAATATTTTTTTGAAGAAAAATTGGTTGATTACAAGGATGTAAAGATTTATGATCAATTAAAATTATTACTTAAAAAAATAGAATAAAAAATATTAAGTTATATGTAAATGAATATTTTAATTTAAATAATAAGATTTAAATGTCATTATTACTCTTAATATCCTATGGCTGCATGGCTGGGGACGTGGCTTGAGCATTGCGGAATATCTCGTATTATTTCCTGCATGAGTAATCCGAGCACGAGCAAATTTTGTGCGATATATTAAACAGGCGAATACGAACGACGTAATTTTAACGATCACAACACGAGCCGTCGCTTGGGCTCACTCGCAAGGTCAGCCAGTTTACACCCCTAGCTATGATGATAAAATTGACATGGATATATCTACTTGGATGTCCTGTTTTCGGTGGTAATCGCTGCATCCGGTGTCTTTTTCGGAGAAGATGTGGATGTATCTCTTTTCGCAGCCTTTTGATGGAAATAAGGAAAATCTGTACTGCGGCTTCCCTGTAATTTTGAACTGTTTTTTTTTTCTATAACTCGTTGGGTCCTTTTTGTGGTGCTACATAAATATGTACCCTTGTCATGCAATAGCAATGGAGCAGCTTGGATCGTCCATGCCCATGACACCATCTATGAGGGTGATTGTTGCTTTGATGATTTTTTTTTGAACGGCTATCATAATTTCTTCTCTAATTTTCTGAAGTGTTTTTTTCAAATTCAAGAAAAAAGAAGTGAAATGAAATTAAAGAGGATATGTATGCTTGCTATTTAACGCTTATATATATATCTGTCTTACCCAAATGTTAAGCATTATAGTGTTTCAATTTTCCAATTTTGTCTTATATGTGGCATGTAAGCTCTAATTTCTCTCTCTCTCTCCTCTCTCTCCCCCTCTCTCTCTCCCCCCCCCTCTCTCTCTCTCCCCCTCTCACTCTCTCACTCTCTATATATAAATAGATAGATAGGCCAGGACATAAATGTTATGTATTAATACTGCAGAGGTGCTTTGCTCCAAAATAATAAAAGAGCGTTTGAGGGCTATTTTGTGGTTGCTTTTTCAATGGCTCTCTAAATATTTGCCCCAACTATGTTTGGATATAATATTTTTTGCTGCTTAAAAATTTCAGTGGTGGAATTGAGCTTTGAGAATTTTAGAATGTGTCTACTGAGGAAAGCTATTGATTGAATTTTAATTTGCATATATATCTTGCAATTCTTATGTATTTACTTGTCTAACACACAAACTTTGATTTTTGTGTTGGCACAAATGATTTGTTGGAATGGAGAAGCATTTAGAATTTGGCAAAGGATATAAATATATGGAAGAAGCTCCACTTTATTTATTATTTTTCTTCATAACCTATTCAATGAAACATTTTTATTTATCTTAGTAAGCAGCATCACAAATTAATGGTTAGGATTGTGTGTATAATTAATTTAATGATTCTGATAATTTGTCATATAACATGATAATTTAAAACACAACGCATAATTGCGCACACTCTGTATGATAATTTATGCCTACATAACGTGCAAGTAAACACAGATGACACGTATTTATAGAAATTAAGCTTTATTTAAATAATTAAAATCAAGTTTATATTTATGTACTCACTCTTAAAAACTTGATTTTGTGACTCGAAGTAAACACCATTTTTAATAAAGTCTTGACTCTTGAGTAGAACGATAAAGACATCATAACTTAATGCGGAAACATAATACGCTTGTATCTCGTTCTTTTGATGCATTCTACGATGTAGTGATAGTGCGTATCGATATGCTTGCTTATCGTACGGCGGATTCTTTCTTATTGCGGACTTGTTATCGATAGCAATCTTCGATCGCCTCTTTTTGTGGTAAACATAACTCTTTTTTAATAGGTTTGAAAGGCTAAAGTGCTTGTGAAACACATGGGTTACGTAGCGTACTATAACCGCACGTAGAAAGAGTGACGGTGATTGTTCTTTGACATCCAGTGAAAACGGTATACTCTTTATGAAGAAGCAGCGAACCACAGTGCTTTTACATCGTCCGTATCTCGGCCGAATCTTGTCGCTATATCCTTGAGTTTTGAAATTGTTATATGATGGTAAAATGGCCAAAATCGATTATACCTTTGATATAGCGCATAATAATCCTTTTAGCGGTCTTCGGGTGGGTAGCGATTGGAGTCTCCACGTAGCGAATGACAAATCTGACAACATAAAAGAAATTAGGCCTTGTGCGTATCGAGTAAGCATCGACTTCCCGACGAGCTCTTGAAAATCGTTGGATCGATTATTTTTCCTCGTATTAAATGCTTTGATAGCTTTGACTCCGCATTACGGGGGTATTTATAGGTTGAGTACTTATCCATCTTGATCTTCTTGATATATTCCTTGCATAACCTTCTTGAGAGATGAAAATCCCGTCATTCGTTTGCTTAACCCAGTACGAGATAATATACCCAAAGCCAAGACGATATACATCATTTTGAACTCCTTTGTCATCGCTTCTTTGAACTTTTGAGCATGCTTGGATTGTTTTCGGTGAAGATCGAGTCATCGACATATAATGACGATCGAAATATTTTCATCCTCGTTAATGTAAAGAGCATGCTCGTAAGGATACTTTATGAAGCCTTTATCTTGCGGATACTTGTCTGACTCATTACTCGGTACTCTTGGTGCTTGTTTCGATCGTAGAAGGCCTTTTTTAGCTTTAGAACCTTGTCTTCTTGTCCTTTGACTTCATATCTGGTGGTTGTTGAATGTAGACTTTTCTAATAGCCCAGTATTGATTGAGAAGGCGGATTTTACATCCATTTGATGTATTCTCCCCTTATTTTAGTACACTTGAAGATGATTAGTTTAATGGTTTCTAATTGAGCAACGAGAGCGAATACTCATCATAGTCGATGCACAAACTCTTTGAGCGTAGCATTTTCTTGTCGTATTACTTGTATCTTTTAATTTCTCCTTTGAAATTCTTCTTTGCTTTATACACCCACTTTACACCAATTATCTTATGCCCTTTAGGAAGTGAAGCTAGCTCCCATGTGTCGTTCTTCTCGATTTCCTTGATTTCTTCATCCATTGCATCTTTCCACTTCTTGCTTTGTATGGCTTCTTGGAAATCCATGGAGTTCGCAGTCAACCGAAGACAAAAAAAGTAAGATTATCTTGATTGTTAGTTGCATACGCAAGATCTTGTAATCTTCGAAGCGTAGTACTGCTTTCGATTCGATTTTTGTTGAAGTTGACGACGATGGGTCGCTGGTACTTGTAGTCGATGTTGTTTGTGGAGTAGTAGGCTCTTCTCTTGCTTGCTCGATCCTCGGTTGTTACATGCGTCTTCTTGAAAGTATAGGAAAAAAGTTGTAAGTCTCGGCTCATGTAGTCCACAGTCTCGTTTCTCCTCATGCATATAATATGACATCTGTTGATGATTATGCTTACTTGGATTTGGATTGTATAGGCAGCAGCACCGAGTTGGTGTGTGTAGGTGAAAATGAAGCTTTTTACTCTTGTCATCCAGAACACTTAACTTTTCTCGTCGGGTATGTGTACATGAGTTATGCATCCGAAGCTTCATGTAGATGAGAGATGTCGTCTTTCATATATTACTTCTTGTGATGTCTTTCCCAAAACACTTCTTGTTGGTGATCGGTTAGCGAATAAATAACACGTACGGCCGACACGCACAAACTCCGCGGTAATCTCTTTCTTTTAACATGCTCCTTGTTATGTTAAGAATGGTTATATTCTTTCTTTCGCTACTCCATTTTGTTGAGGGTCTTGGAACGGTTAAGAGTCGGCGTATTCGTTGAGCATGAGTAACGAGTACTTTTGAAGTGAATTCTCTCCTCGTCGAGATCGCGTAGCTTTGATCTTGAGACCACTCTCTTTTCAACATACGCTTAAACTTCTTGAACATTCCAAAAACCTTTGATTTTGCTTTAAGAAATACACAATTGTTTTTCGTGAGAAATCATCTCTGAAGAGAAGAAAATAGTTGTTTTAAGTGAGCTTGGCTTTATTGGACCGCGAGACATGTTGTATGTATGAGCTCGAGAGGCTTTTGGGCTCTTGAACTTGACTCCTTGGAAAGCTTTTCTCGAAGTGCTTTAGAGTAAACATCCTTCACATAATTGATCGAGGTGGTTGATGCGGAGTAATCCTCTACATGCTCCTTTTTGAAAGTAATTTGAGTCGTCGAGTTGAGATGCCCCGAATCGAAGACGACGAAATCGTCTTTATAACGGTCTTGAGGCATTGTGATTGTACGGCTTATTTTGCGTTTATGTGTTTTGAAAAGTACTACGAAGTTGTCGGCGTGTTTTAGATTTTAAATTTAATATATATATATATATATATATATATATATATATATAATTTGGAAAGTAGCATTTGATTTTAAAAATAATTTTTAAGTTCGAAAGATTTTTAAGATATGAAATCGAACCAATCTTACATCCCAAATAGTTTATATAAACGGCGCGCATCGCAATGTGTATACATCTTTTGAAGAATAAACACCTTTGTTTGATGATGGAGACTCGATTAAATAAAGCTAGAAGATTTGTGACATCCGTTTGGTACGCGAACGATTTTATAAATGACGAGTTCCCTTGCTTAATATAAAGGAATTAAGCGGGGGTTTATATTACGGGGTTCTTAAAGTTCCTTATAAGAAATGACCCCCATGATTAATTACATCTTAAATGACGGGAATCATTTAAGAAAACTCTCGATAATTATCGGTAGTTTGCTCTGAATTTCGTGTTTAAGCTTTGAAAAGTTGAATTTTGGTATTTAAAGGGATTAGCTAAAATTTGGAACGGTTGTTAGGAATCTAAAGAAGGAAAGATAGGAGAAGTTGAGGATCAGAGAGGAATCTTGACAAGCTTTGAGCTATCACATTGTTTGGCTTCAAATCTGTTAATGTTTCAATCCTGGCAATTTTAGTTAATTAGGACTTATGCTTGTATGATATAATCACCTGAATAGCGCCGAAGATGTGAGAGTTTATGTCGTCTGCAACCTTCTTATCGGAATCTAAGGCTTGGTTAGGGCTTAATTTGCATAACATGGCCCATGCGGTGCACAACAAAAGGCGAGTTATGTTGCCTTAGGCGAACTACCTCGAAATCTGTGGCTTTGTTATTTAATTCTAAGAAATGTTTCTTTGAAGTAGACACCAATTTTGTTGATGAAGATGGTCGTCTTTTATACATTTATGCTCATTTCTTTGTTGTTGCGAGTTTAGTTTTAAGTGACGATCGAAGAGATGAGAGAAGTGTTTTGGTTTAAGAAAAGAGTCTTAAGGTTGAATGTCTTGTGTTTTAATTAAAAGCAAAATCTTTAAGTTGATTAAACGAGCCGTTAAGATCTCGCGGTTCCATCGTCAGAAATGACTGTTATTTTCATCGGATTAAGCAGATACAGATGAATTTGATAAGCAAGTAGATAGTTCACATTCATTTAGATCGTGAGTGACATGATTTTATATTATGATATTTTTAATTTAATTGTAATGTACGCTTGACCTCGTATATTATATGTATAGAATTGTAATTGTTTATGTTGTGGATCTTCTTGTAGTATACGTGTCGTATCCAGTAATACGGGGCTACGAGTAAGATCACAGTTGCTCGATCCGCGGGGAAGAAAAATTAATAATTAATTTTTAAAATAATAATAATAATAATAATAATAATATCACAAAATTTGGAATTACGAGATTTAAGCGCGATAAAGTAAACCGTGGCTGATTAGGTAAATTAATAGTAGAAAAGTGTCTAATTGAAAGTGCGGGAAATTAAACTAATTCTTAAATAAGTCTTATACATTTAGAAAAGTATCTCACTTGTTAGAAATTTAAGTGATTGATGAATTTAAATAGATAATTTTAAGGTATTGTGAATAAGAGCGTTAACATTAACTTTGCTTCAGTCGAGTGTAAAAGAATATTATTATCATTTGATTGCGAATGCGTAATTTGAGGCAGGAGGATGCGTGAGCCGGGAAGCTCACGTTCACTTCGCCCACCGAAGGCTAACGTGTAACCGGCTCTCGAACAATAGGACCGAATTGAATATTTTAGTACGTCGCGGCTAAAATGTTCGGTCTACGCCGTGATATTATTTCTTTATTTATTTGCGCACTCCCGCCGAGAACTTTGAATTCTACGAATACTCCGAGATATAATTTTCTTATAGTTAAATGTCAAACATATTTTAACAAATCGAATGGTAGGTTGAAAGTAAATTAAGTTTTAAGTAAAAATTATCACGATTTATTAATATATATAAAAATACTTATATTTTAGTTCGTAGTACGCTTAATTTCGCCACGGGGGAGAAAATGCAATAAATACTCGGGAATGCGTAATTGGCCAGCGTGAATTTCGTTTTAAAGTGTAATTTCACAACGGTCCTTTGACTCTTCCTTAAATCTAATGAAATCGCACAAAACTCGCTAACTCGTAAAGACACTAGAGACTCACTTATAACACACAAAGCTGCCTTTATTAATGCGTAGAAAAAGTGTATGAAAGTGATTGGAAACCACATGTATAGAGAGAGAGAGAGGTGAGCAAGGGGCCAAGGGGTGTGTAAGCGTCTCTTGAGTGTGGGGTTCGATGTATACGTGCGGGTACAGGCCCAGCTCGCCGTCGGCGTGTCAGTTTCTGCCATTTGTCAGCGGGGGCTCTAGAAGATCTTGAATCGCGGTATCTCGGCTGTCAGCCAGACTCAGGCCTCATTATCAATGAGGCGGTCCATAATCAGCCCAATTTCTTACCATGCTGTCATCATCCAATACAGGATTAATCTGTAAATCCATGACTCTACAAATTTTTTTTTTTTTTTTTTTTTTTTTTTTGTGTGTGTGTGTGTGTGTGTGTGTGTGTGTGTGTGCATTATTTTCTTATTTTGCTCCAAATCCGCTCCTTTTTATGATTTTTTAACTTTTATGCCTAAATTCTCCATTCACTGCAACAAAATAAAGAAAATACCTTTTCTTTAAAGTACGGTGTGAAAAATAGGTATGAATTTCTTAATAAAATTTTAGGTAATTAATGCTCAGCTTTTACGCATTAACATTATCGAAATAATTTTTAGTACTACGTAAAAATAATGAGTTTTATAAGATTTTCAATTTAAATAAAGCATGAATTAGATTAATTAATATCATAATAAAGTTAAATAAAAATATTCATGTAATTTAATTAATCTTATAGAAATAAATTATTTAGTTATCGAATTTAAGATTTACAGTTTGAAAATGCATTTCGGGAATAGTATATTTAAAGAATAGCTAAGATATTCGTATGATAAGGAAATTCGAAAATCTTATTAGATGTTTCGAGAAACATGTTTATGGATTAGAATTTTACGCAAGTTTTTATAACTTTGAGTTAATTCGAATGAAGCCCGATTTTTGATAAGCGTCTCCTCGAACACCCTCGTTTCTTTTTCTTTCTTTTTTTTTTTAATAAAGTTACGTATACGGAGAGCGTATTTAATAATTTTTGACTTCATTTTTATCTTCACAAATTTGAAACTTAGGAATATTCTTGTTTATATATACTTGTTAGTTTTCTTGCATTGATTTTCGATCTTTTCTTTTCACTTGAATACTTAAATTTTAATTTTTTAGAATATAGTTTTCCTTACTAAAAATAGTTTACTATATTCTTATTCCTTTTAACGAATATTTTATTCTATTTAATTAATTAAAGCACTAGAAATATTTCATTTAATATTTTTATAATAATTAAATAAAATAATTCATATTAAATCGAATTGAAAAATTTCTTATAAAAATCATTTTATAATAATTTGAAAATAGGGAAATTGAAAACGAGTTAATAGTAAATTTGTATTTTACTCTCACCTCAGCTTAAATTTTTATATCGTAAATAATGAAAAAGAAGGAAAGTAAATAAATCATACATTTGAAGTTTAGGTATTTCTTCTTTTTTTGAAATTTTTGCGAGCTTTTTCGTTTTCGTTGAGCACTTGTCTTTGTTAGTATTCTGCATATATATATAACAATTTAAAGAAAATGCGGGGATAAAATCTAAGATAAGTATTAAACACGATAATTAAAATATTTCTACCTTCTGTATATGAATTCTTGCGTATTAAAAACGATTTAAGCGCGTATTAACGATTTTAAAAGCTTAAAAGCAATCTGAAAATAAAATAAAACATCTTAAGAAAACTAACATCTGAGTGTATAAAAAGCAATCTGATTAATAACAAAAACAAAACTATTATTATCACGGTCAAACAAGTGTCTAACTAACATCCGATGTCTCAAAAAAAAAATAAAATGCGGAATATTCTGAACGTATAAAGTCTCCCGAAAATAACTTAACATCGAACGAATAAAACGAATAAAAAGTCTGTCTTGTATCAATCACGAACTATATTATAAATCCCACTTAAGCCAATCTGTAAATTTCTGCTGAGAAAGCCAGAGTAGGATAAATCTGAGTATACGGGGCAATACGGAAAGACAACATCTAAATCTCCACTCTATGTGACGTTCGACTTCGCCAGTATGTAATTTTGTATTCGAATGTCGGCTGGAGGTACTCGGTATCATGTCATTGTCTCCTCTCCAGGATTATCGATCCTTTGTCGAAATGATCGAATCTTCTCTATGGTCTCTCTAGCGCACTGAAAACTCCTCTATGCGGTAATTCATTCATCGGATCTTGTAGGGTAGGGGTGGTAGGCTCGGGAGGTTCGCCATTGTGGGGTATATCTCTGCTTGGTAGTGGAAATAACTTCTCGAGCTCTTTGATCTCCCGCCCTTCATGAGATTCATATTTCTTGATATTGGCGAGTGTGAGTAGTTCATAGGTTCCACAGGCCTATTCATCATCTACAGCCTCGACTCAGGAAGGGGATTGGCGAGTGCAAGTATCCGGGGTGTACGATCCGGCTCCAGCTCTCATTTCGAAAGTGGCCGGGGATGTTTTGATAAATAACTCTCCCGTGTTGATGCTTCTGTTTCTGAATATAGAAATTGAGTATACATCTCGTATTACCTCATTGTGGTTATATGTGGAGTATGATAGAACGAATAAAGTAATGCAGAGAACACAGGCCGCATTTAATTTAGAAAGAGGGAAAATTCACTCTTTCCTGGCACAGCAATTTTCGAACTCGGTTCCATCGGTGAGAAAAGTAATGACTTCCTCAAATTGGTCCTTCCATCGTTCAAAAGTTTCATACTCGCTAAAGTCTGAAATCGTAAGAGCTTCGCCGGCAACGTTAATTCTTGCGGCGATGAAATCTCTGAAAAACCCTCGTACATTTACTAGTGCATCTTCAACGGTAGTCGAATTGGCATAAAATTCTTTAACTTCCTTCTACGAAATTGCTCTATATTGAAAGTAACGAAATTCTCACGACCTCTTTGTAATAATCCTTTCTGCTTCTCCTCATGGATTTTTTGAAAACCGTCAACGATGCACTTTCTTCCTTGTATGTTTTCGAAATATTTAGCCTTTGTGCTCGTGCATTGATGAATCGGTTTTCATCGAATTCTACTCGACGTTTTTGTCAATGGAGCCATACGATCGATGCGCGAAATCGTGAAAATTTTTCACTAAACTTAAAAATAATACTAAGAAGGCTTCTATAACATTCATAGTAATTTCATCCAATTGTACAGTTTCCACCGAATATTTCTTTCACATTTTGATTTTTCCCAAAAATTTGCGATGTGGTGAAAATATATAGTGAAAATCAATTTTTTGCGTAGGAGTGAAGCTCTTGCGAGAAGATGAAATTCGGTGTCAAAAGTGTTGAAATCGCTTCGAATCCGAATCTCTCGAGCTAGGTCGGGTTTTTGCGAAAATGAGAGTTGGGGATGATGAATAGTGTTTTTGAAGAACAAAATATATGTTTCCGACCTCGTATCAATGAATTTCTCTTGTCAGCTAATATTCCGGAGCAAAAAAAACTCTCGGGAAAAATCTGTTGTGGCGAAATTCTTCGACATCGACGAATCCCCGTCTGTTGTCGGCGAGTATTTTTCTCTCAGTGGCGAGATTCAGAATTTAAATTTACGAAATTCGTCGCTCATTTCGTCCTTGATTTATCTTATATTATATTTCGATCACATCATTTATTAATTTAATATGAAGATTAGCTACTTATACACAAACGAATTCTGACATAGTGCTTGTGAAATGTAGGTACGAGAACTAACATAATTTTAAACTCTGTAATCGAACTTCGAGCCTCGATCCTTCTCTTGTCGGCGTATTAGCCGTCCGCAGCGCGCTAAATGCGTCTGGCTTCTGGCACATATCTCGATTAAGTTTGAGATATTGAAATCATCATACATAATAAAAATCTAAAATCGAGGTAATTAACATAAAATACGGAGCATGCGCATGTAAATCTTTACTACTACTCTTGAGGTCGGAATCTTCATCCTCTACGATATTTGGAGTATGACGACGATGCCTGAATAAGTTATAGAAAGGCACCGAAGGAAACTCGAAGAAGATTCTTCGGTGATCTGACCCTTCATCTCGGTAAATGAAGAAAAGGCTTGGTTTCGGTGTCAAAGGAATGATCAAAGTGTTCCTTCATCTCGGTCGATGTGATCGAATAAATCGAACGTATTATCGGTCATCTACCATGATACCTTGATTCTTTCCATTCCTTTATTTTCTTCGTAAGTAATAGTTTTTATACGAAATGAGCCCCTTTGTATAGGATTGTCTGTGAAGCTACATCGGAGATAAATGTAATATGTCGTTATTGTCAGTAAGGAGAGCAATATACGTAGGATCGAGCGAACTAGAAATAACGAGAACCTTTCCCAAAACATGAAACAACACCGATGCTTGTTGCGTAATGCAAAAATAGTAGATGGGTGTCCTAGTCAGTGAAGCCCGACCCATGCGCGATTAAACCGATGCGGACTTAACGGTGGTGATCACGACGTGATAGAGCGGTCCGATTTAGATACGATAATTCGATATAGCGCGTTTCCTTTGAAACCTTGTTTACCATTTCATAGTAGGTAACAATTTAGATGAGATGAAAAGTGCGGGTGCTTTGAGGCGGGATTGAAAAGTGATGCGAAACTATTCACATCTTGGCGCATTTCAATCTGCCATGATATCGAACGTATATTGAAATATACGAATTCATTATTATATAGAAGTAACGAAAATTTGAATAGCTAAACATGCACAGGTGTTTCATAGAGAATAATTCATTTACTCTTGATGGGTAAACGTCGCCCATCTTCTCGGACGTAGACATTCCCATTATTGATCGCATGTAAGTTAGAGTAGAACTCTTTCACGAAGTTTGGAATAACGACGGCGGACGTAGTGTAACAAAATCTTATCCCAGGAGTCTTGCATTTGTACGTCATTTCTTATCTTCGTAGTGGAATTCCTGCAATCCTCGATTGAAAAATCCGTTCCTTGATAACTCTTCTTTACCAAAACCTTGTTGAATATCGTAGCTTCCGCACTCACAAATTTCCTCAAGTTAAACACTCCGGAGATTAGAGGAATCTGGGAATTTGGAGGCCATTATGGTAGATGAATGGTCCCAGTGAGCGATTTAAAATGATTTAAGAATGGGTTTTCCTGAAAGGTGGTGTTGAAGCCGTCCGAATCGGCATTAGTATAAATAACTCATCTTTATAACTTCCTCGGCATCGGCGAGAAGTTTCTCGCGTCGGCGACTCGGTTATAAAAGCTCTGCCTCTCGGGTTACTCGCGCTCGGCGGGGCATTCTGTTGTCCGGCGAGCTCAGATATCATGATATTTTAATTTAGGCGCTTGGCTATTAAGCTGGTGCGAAATAATGTCGATTTCGCTTAATGAATAATTTCGTTCTCGTCGTAATGATTCGAATATGGTGATTCTTAATAATAATTAGTATGGCTAAAGTTTCGATAATATAAACTAAACATTAAGATGGTAAAATAGATAAGCAATATGGGTTGTCTTTCATCGTAACGGTTGCGATAAATCGGCCAGGCAATTTCAATTATTAATCGGGTCATTAAGCATTAATATCTTTATAGTTAGGTCTTATACCATGAAATATGGTTTTAATCATGTCAATTAACACTAAATTATGTCAGGTTTTGATCTGATTTATAGTTCCGTATGAAAATATTTGATTATAATTGAAAAGTCCTATATGAGCTTGATTTTAAAATAATTTCGATCTAGTATTATATAGCAAAACTTAAATCACAGTTGAGAATTTCTGCGATTAATCTTAGATCATCTTGTAATTTCATCTTTTTTCTTTTATAAATCAGATCGTTATCGTATGATTCATTTCTTAATTCTTCATTCGTTTAATTACGGCAATCTTTTCTCTACGGCTTCCTTCATATTATGAATTAAATTCTTTAATCATGATATGCTTTATGTTACAATTATTTAGTAAGTGACATGTTTTCGCATATAAGCTGTAAGTCGTTCGATCGGAGTTTTATAAACGTCCTGTCAGCAATAATTCGATTAATACAATCCCAATAGGCAGATCTAGCACTTATTTGGGTTCTGATTTTTTCTAAAATCGTTTAATCTCACGTTAAATCTTTTAATTAATCCATTGAATGCAGTGGATGATAAGCGATGGATATCTTATGAGTAATATTGTATTTCCTACTTGGTTATGATATATTTATTTAAAAAATGAGATTATAAAGTCGGTGATAATCACTCTCGGCATTAAAATCTGATAAAAATATTTTTCATGGAAATTTTAGGCATTATTACTTTATCAGCACTTTAAAATTAAAACATGTATAAATCCGTGGAAACATAATCAGCAGATACTAATATATATGAGTTTCGAAACGAAGGAATAAAAGTCATAAAATACGAAATCACAGTATAAATTCAACTTAATATAAAATTTAGAAGGCATTTCGTTCTTACAGATATATTCCTCTTTCTTTTTGACATTTATCGCGAGTTTTATTGTAATATATGCGTATCTTGTCGGCATATTTTTAGGTCGGTGTATTTTATTTTGAAAAAGAAGTCGCTACGAAATTGTTAGTGAATTTTAATTTAATTTAAATAAATAATTTGAAAAATGTAGTATTTGATTTTGAAAATAATTTTAAATTTGAAAAATTTTGAATATAAATATTGATTTCACATCACGAATAGTTCACATGTGAGCACCGCACCACCAGCAGTGTGTCCCATTTCGAAGAATGAACACCTTGCTTGATAATGGGGCTCGATTAAGATAAACTAGAAAGGTTTGTGACATCCCGTTTGGTACGAACCAATTTATAAAACGGCAAATTCACTTGTTTAATATGGCATTAAAACGGGGGTTTATCAATACGCAGGTTGCTTTAAAATTTACTTGTAAAGGCGAAGCCCACATAGTTAAGTACATCTTAAGTGACGGGAATCACTGAAAAGCTCAACGTAATAATGTCAGTAGTTACTTTCTCGAAAATTTTAAAGTTTTAAGTTTTGAGGATTGAATTTTGGAATTTCGATAGGAATGGATCGAATTTGGAACATTTGTTTTGGGAATTCGAAAGGAAGAAAAGTAGGAGAAATTACGAATTCGAAGCGAACTTCGGTAATTTTTGATTATCACATTGTTTGACTTGAATTTAGGAAAGTCACAATATTCATTTAATGTTTTGATCTTGCCGATTTTAATTAATTAGGACTTATATTCGTATATTAAAATCATACGAAATAACTCGAATGTGAAGGTTTATGTCGTATCGGACGGCCACCTCGGAATCTAAAGCTAGGTTAGGGCTTAGTGCCGATACGAAATGCACAACAAAAAAGGTTGAGGTTATGTTATAATAGTAGAACTACCTCGAAAATCTTTATGGCTTGGTTATTTAATTCTAGGAAAGTTTTGCGAAGTAGACTCGAGTTTTGCGATGACGATGACGTCTTGCCAGCGTACTCACGACTCCTTGTTGTTGCGGAAGTTTAGTTTTAGAAGTCATAAATCAGGAGATGAGAAAAGTCTTTTAGTTGAGAGAAATTCTTAATTTCTAGTGTATATTTTAATTAAAACAGATGTAGAGTTGATTATATGACATAGGTTAGATCATTGTTCCATCCTTAGGCATCGTTATTTTTATCGGATTCACTTAGTCCAGAGGATGAATTTGCTAAACTCGGCTAAATGGGTTCCACACTTTCATTTAGGCAGGTGGGAAATCGTTAAACGGCAGCGTAGGTTACGTCGTAGGGTATTAGATCGTCCGACGAGACGTTTAATTTAGTTGTAATTACGGTTGTGTTCGATTTGTGATTAAATTTTGAGTTGTTTTATGTTTGAAATGTTGTGACGGTGAATTTTATCTTGCAGTGACTTTTAATTTAGTTTTTGGTTTCGGTTTTAGGGTATCCTAAAGGTGTGGGTTTTCATGAAACGGTTGTTTATCATACGAAAAGTAAGTGCGATGCGATTAAAGAAATTGCGATAATGTAAATTGCGAAAGTAAATTGCGATAAAATAAAAGCATTACTGGAGGGTCTTCGAAGATCATCTGGCCCACTCTTAAATACAATTAGAATATTTAAGCGAGTTCACAGGTAATGCGCAAGGGAAGGGTTATGGTTTTAAAGATTAAATGTATATTTGATGAACACATGACGTGCAGGTTCTTGTGTTTTGGTTTGAGGACGATTTTCTTCATCGAACGATTAAAGTTGAGTTGTTCTTATAAACATCCAGTAAGTATTGAGGAAGTGCTTAAGAAGAATCTTAAACATCTTTTTGATATTGCGAAATTGTCTTAAGTCGAATGAATTTAATTATACAAATGAATTAATCGTCGAGAATCTAAGTTTTGTTGTTATCTTGCCCAGTGTTAGGACATTTGAATATCACATGGTGAAGTAACACTTCATTTAACGTTACGTTTGGGTACTTTAATGACAAAAGCTTTCGAGGCAATTGATGTTCGAATGGTTTGTGATTTAATTTCATTTCGAGTTAACGAGTTTAAATTTGGAATAGTGTTGAGTTGTTTTATATTTACTTTTGAATTTAACATGTCTTAGGTGATGTTATTTAATTCGATTTAATTTAGCTTTAATTTAATTTAATTTGTAGTTTAGTTTTAATTTTTAATTTTAATTTTTAATTTTAATTTTAATTTTAATTTTAATCTTATTTTTTAATTTTATTTTAATTTTTAATTTAATTTTAATTTTTATTTTAATTTGATTTGATTTTATTTTTAATTTAATTTAATTTAATTTAATTTAATTTAATTTTAATTTTAATTTAATTTAATATGTTTTAATTTAATTTAATTTAATTTAATTTAATTTAATTTAATTTATTTGATTTAATTTAATTTAAGTTAATTTAATTTGTTTGATTTAATTTAATTTAATAATTTAATTTTAATTTTAATTTTAATTTAATTGAAAATTTAAAAGTTTGATAAATTTTTAATTTTAATGATTAAATCCTTTAACGTTTAAAACTTAAATTTGAATTACGTTTTAATTGGGGATTGAATATTATTGAGATGATTAATTTAGAGATTTTTAAATGAAACAAATCTCTTCACAATATGCTCCTATTTTAATAATTAGATTTTATTATTTAAATTAATGGAACTATTTAATTAAGGTTTATTTTAATTATCTTGGTGTTTAGTAGGTTTTCTCTTGCTTTAATTATTTGAATTTCAATCATCAAATCAGATTAAGATCCAAATATTTTATTTGTTAATTTTATTAAACCTAAAGTTTTAATTAAGGGTTGAAATTTATTAATTACCATTTTGCCTTGAGCTTAATAATTTCATAACTCACTAGAATTGAGGCTTAAAATGAAGCTTGAAATTTTTGTAACTGGCTCATATGTCGATAAAGACATGAGAGGAGAAAATGTGATTTTTCTGTATTTAATTTATTTATGTAATTATTTTTGGTAGAAAATGAAAAGGGATTTCAAGGAAAATTTAATAATATGACGAGAAAAGTTTCTCTCCTTAAGAATATTATGGGACATTCCTAATGACAGAGGACCACTTGGACCAATTTTGGTGATTTTTTGAAATATATTATTTTTATTATAATTATTTTAAGTTTTTGGAGTATTAATTAATTGAAAAATAAAATAAAGGTTGAAAAATGAATTTTATATTTTCAAAAATCCCTCTGATATCAAAGGAAATTAGAGAACCAATCTTTACAATTTTCTGATTTTTTCAGTTTATTAGAATTATTTTAGTGGAAATACTAGAAAATGTATTTTTTAATTTAAAAGTACCTTAGGGCTTTAAAATTTAATATCTCGTTAAATAGGCGCAGAAAAATATGGGATTTGTTCCCAAGTGATTAAAATTCAAAATGTGACATTTTGGTGAATTTATTATTTTTGTGATTTTTTATTATTTTAATTATTAAAATGTTAAAATAATACCAAAGTGACTTTTTTTAGAAAATTGAAATTTTGAATTTTTATTAAATTCCCTGATATCCAGAGGCTCCAAAACGATTTGGTGAATTTTGAAAATTATTTTGAGATTCTGAATTTTTGAAATTGAGGAATTGATTAAAGGGCTTAATCGGCCATTTAGTAGGGCTAACCCAGTCCCGATTGACAATTTTTATGGTGGATTCCTCTGATCCTAAGATTGGTGGAGAATTGATTTAAAGTCAATTTGATGTATGATTAGCTCTAATTAGTCAGAGCTATTTTAGATTGTTTGGCCGATTAGGGTTATTAAGTGAATTAATTGGCTTATTTTTCTGAGGTCCTCTGGTCATAGAAACATCCTTAAATTTTCTAGAATTTATTTCACAACATGCTAATTATTGGATTTAAAATATTCAACGACATAATTTGAAAAATCGATAACTTCTCGTAGGGATAGCCTCGACTTTGGAATAGTCGGGGGAATGTTCCCAGGTCGGAAAACTGGCAAAGCCTATGGTCTCATGCCATGGTGAATTTTCTATATGCGCAAATTAAAATAATGTAGAGGAAATAAATAAATCATTAAAAATAAAATACTTGATGAAATTAAATGATTTCTTTTCCACATTATTCTCCTCTGTTCCGCGACGAAGTGTATTTTTATTTTATTTTTCTGATTTTACAAAGTTATGAATTTTTTTGAAGTTTAGGGAATTAAATAAATCATCTTATAATTTTATTTATGCGCAAACGCATGTCCATTCAGCTCGAGAAATGCGCGTGTGCTCTCAGGTCAAACGCGCCATTCGACTCGGCGCTCAGGAGCCGGCCCCGCCTCGTTTCGGCTCCTCGTCGGCGCGATCCTGGCCGTCCGTCTCCGCGTGTATTAAATGAACGGCATCACGTTCATCGTCCCTGCAGCGTCCTCGCCGAGAGGCGGGTCGGGTCTTACAGGCACAGATCTCGCTCGATGCTTGACCGATTGAACGTTCTTATGCTGTATGGATTTGTCTCGAGAAGACGAACACATCCACGCGTCTACGGTTTATGTGGCATGAAATTGACTCGATAAGATTGGAGAATGTTCGAAGCTCGGGAAGAGGGCGGGGCATTACCTTTGCTCGAAGTGTGGCTTCGATGCGAGGGTTGTGTCGCCTTCGATTGGATCCCGACAAGCTCCGGATGAAGTCTCACAGTGCAGTGAATTGCTGGGCGCGAAAGTGACCACGGTAGATCCACAAAACAAGTGGAGAACGGCGAGTGGCTTTGGAGATGGGGCTTTCGATGGGAAACTTCTCCTCTTGGTCCGGTGAAGGTGTGGGACCGATCGATTTGAGATTGGCTGTTTGTGTGAAAGTGTCTAGTTTTGGGTGAAATTTCGATTGAGAAATTGGATTACGTCGATGGGGATTGTAGCGAATTGACCTTTGAGGGATCCGCCCTTTCCGTATGGAGTAGGGTTTGGAACGATTGGCGAGTTTCGACGATGTTTGTGCGAGCTCTCTTCCCGTAGGCGAGTGAGGGGTCGGGTTTAAATGAGGTGGGCAGAGCCTCGGGGATGACGAGGGTTGGGATCGAGCCCCCTTTCTGAGCATGGGAAGAGCAATGGTGGCCATTGGGCGTAGAGCTGACTCGGCGAGGTGGAATTCCCGAAGTTGGCTCACATGTGAGCTCTCGGGTGTGGTGTTTTCGAGCAGTGGTGGCACAGAGCGACTCTTGGTCATATCTTGTTCGAGGTGGGTCGAGAGGCTGGGGTTTTAGTGTAGGCGATTAGCGAATGCCGTATGTAAAAGGCTTGGATTAAAATGGAATGGGGAGAGGGCTCATTTTGGCTCGGAATTAGTCGGCAGTCCATTTGGGCCGTGCACGCGATGCTTGGTTTTAGGCTGAAGAGAAAGTGATTTGGATCGGCTTGATTGAGTGGTCAGTCGCGATCAGTACGATTAAGTTTAAGCATGGTTGAGTAGAGTCATGGGAGTAGTTAATCGCTCTTGAAGAGAATATGGAAAGGGCCTCCTCCTCTTGCCATCTTGGGTATGGTGAGGTGGAAAGTAGATTCCGTGGCTCTCGTAGCTTAATGTGGCTCGTGCATGGCTTCATGGCTCGTCTTTGGCTTGGGGAAAGTTAAGTCGATTTCATGGAAATGGATTTAAGAAAATTTTGGTATTTTGATGGGAATTTGTATGGGGCTTAATTTGGAATGGCTTCATGATGAATTTTGAACTTAGGGATTGATTTTAATTAATGGTATGATGAGAAGAATTTGTCAGGTAGAACTTTAGCGTAAGAATTTGGGCTTTTAGGAAGGTTTTATTCTTAGGTGGGCTTTTGGTTTAAAAATAGATTTATGGATGAGAATTTTGTGAAGGATTGGTAAACAAATGTTGGTTTAGCTCATGGATGTGTCATGAGTGACTTGAAGCGATTGGAAGTGATTTGGGCTTGAATTGGGTTGGTTGGACCTTTTTGGTAAATGGAGCGATGTAGGTGAGTGGGCTAACTTGGGCCAAAGTTGGGCTGGGGTTGAGTGATGTAAAATAAATGTTGGGAAATGTTTATGGGAGTGTTTCAAGAGGTCTTGGCTTTGGTTGGGTTTTGATTTTGGGGTTTGGGCTTACTTGGAGTTGGAAGTTTGGGTTTAAGTCGAAATTGGGCCTTTTAGTTTTAGGTTGGATTTGAGTGGGAGTTTTGGAGTCCAAATTTTGGGCAAATCATGTTAAGGTTTGTTTGTAGGGATGTTAAGGAAGGTTTTAGAAAAGATTTGGGGTTAATTGGAGTTGAATTGGGTGAGTTTGGGTTAGGTTTGGATCATGGGTCGAGGAATTGGGCTTTAAGGCAAAAGTGAAATTAGATCCAAATGTCAATCAATTGAACTTGTATTTGGTCTAGATTGGTGTTAGAATGTTGAATTGATTTAGAATTGAATTGGACCAGAATGTGAGTCGATTGGGTAGGTTAGTTTGACATTAGGTTAACTTTGGGTTAAAATGAATTGAGTGGGGGTTTTGACAAAAGTAGGAGTAAATTGACAAAATTGGCCCATGGTGTAGTTGAACAAAATGAAATTGGAAATATTTGGGATTTTCTGGAATTTTATGGGAATTTTCTGAATTTTTGGATTTTGGAGTCGGAGAGATGGAGTATTTTTGGGTATTTGGAGGGTATTGGGAGGTATTTTGGAATTTTTGGTATTTTTGGCTATGAATGATCAATTTGGGTAATGTGGAAATGTTTGGGATTAGTTTTGAGGAATTTTGGGTGATTTGGGAATTTTGGGTGATTTCGGGTTTTTGGGTAAGAATTTGGCGGGTGTAAGGGTCCGGGGGTGAAAATTGAAAATTTGGGAAATTGAAGATTGGGTGAATGTAAGTGGAATAAAATTATTTTGGTTAGGCCATGACCATATCAAGCCAGCATGTTATGAAGGGACTCATTTGAGGCATCACATGTTATTCACAACACTATTTGGCCAGGGAGCAGGTTGAGATATCCGTGTGAATCCACGCTTTATGAGTCGGGAGGTCGAAAGTTAGGCATGGGTGTGTGAAAGTGTAGTGTATAAATATAGTGTATGTGTAAGTCGGCCCTTCAGAGCCCGGGCCGCCCCGGGGGCGGTCTGAGCCCGAGTCACATAGGAAACTCGTCCTTTAAACTTCCGCATTTGGTTTCAAGCCCTACAGGTGATTAGGGAGTCTACAGTCGAGTTTGTGAAGTTTGCGGGGAGTTAAGAAGTGGTTTGAATTTCTAAGTGGTGGGTCAATTCTAATCCTCTAAGATAGTCGAAGGGAAAACTGGAGGCTAGATCTAAGTACTAAAGAAGAAGAAGAAGACCTCATCGAAAATGAGGTCGACAAATACATCTCTAAATAGAGAGTAGGCCGATGGAAATCAGTTGTAGAATCTTATAGTAATTTCTCAGATCAAAAATGTCCTTGAAATCGAATCATGACATTTTTGAATAATTCAGTTCTAAGTTCCTTCATAAGGTACACATCTTAATAATTAAATCCTTATATTGCTTATATAAATATAGTTTTATCCCAGTAGTTTTCGTATCATGGATAATTTTTTCTGTTGTTGCAAAGTTAGCATAGATGGTAAAATATTACTAACTATATAGTTTACTATATCGGCCTCTGTGTGGTATTTTGTTTTCATTGATATTATATAGTTGTTCGTGAGGCTTCTTTTATAATTTCATTTTGATATCGGATAATTCGCTGATTTTTCTAATCTTGATAAATGATCCGCCAATTTGATTATCACTTCCTTTCTTATTAACGATCTCGAAATCGAATTCTTTTGTTAATAACATCATCAGTGTCTTGGTTTTGGAATCTTTCTTTTGCATTAAATATTTGATAGCGAGAATGATCGGTATGCACGATACGTTTGTTCAGTCAGGATAAGGTCTAAATTTATTAAAATCATATACTACCGCTAATAATTCTCTTTCTGTATTTGTATAATATATTTCATCATCATTGAGAGTTTCTTGGCATAGTATATAACTTTAAAAATCTTTTCATATCTTTTGCTAGAAATGCTTCTACGGCATAATCCGCAGCATCGCACATAGTTCAAATGGTTTCTCTGAGTTGGGTGAAACTATTATAGGTGTTGTAATTAATTTTTCTTTTAAGAGTTAAAAAGCATTCGAACGCTTCGATTGTAAATTGAATTTCTTGTCCTTTTCGAAGTTGGCATAGAGTTTAGTAATTTTTGAAAAATCTTTTATATAGCGTCGCCAGAATCCGGCGTAATAAGCTTCTTACCCCTTTTACTAGTAGTTGGAGGTGGTAATTTAAGTTTATAACTTGAATTTTACGGGGTCACTTCCATGCCGCACCTTTAGAAATTTTATGCCACAATACAATGCGCGCAATGTAAATTGACATTTCTCCGTTTAGAACTAAATTTGTTTTCTCGCATACTTAATACTTTTAAAAGGTAGTTAAACGCTGTGTCGAATGATGTTCGAATATGAAATGCGTTCATAAATACTTCTGCCATTTGTCGATTAACTTACTAAATATAGACATCGTATACGAAATATTCTTGGTGCATTACATAATCGAAAAGGCATTCTTCGAAAAGCGAAAGTTATAAGGATTTAGTAAATGTAGTTTCTCTTGATCCTCGGGAAGCAATTTGTATTTGATGATAACTTAGATTGTATCCATCTAGAAAACAAAAATACTTATGTCAAAATTGTCTATCTAACATGCGAATTAGAAATGGTAAAGGGAAGTGATCTTTCTGGTGGCGGTATTTAATTTCACATAATCGTACATATACGCCGACCGGTAACTTGTCTTATAGGAATAAGATCGTTATTTTCATTAGCGATGTGTCCTCCTCCCTTCTTAGGAACACGGTGAATTGGGCTTAGAAACAGCATCGAAATAGGATATATATCTGGTATCAGCCATTTTAAAATTTCTTCTTAACTACTTCTTTCATTATCGGGTTTAATCTCCTTTTGGGGATGCGCTTTAGGTTTATGTTCATCATCTAAAATAGTCATGCATACGGATTGAAGGACTAATTCCTTTAATATACCTTTGAAATCCGACAAAAGTTTTCTTATATTTTTATAGTTTCTAAAAGTTTTTGTTCTTGAGATTCTTTTAATGAGATGAAATAATAGCGGTAAAGTTGAAGAATTACTAAATAAGCATATTTGAATGATCGAGTAATATTTTTAGCTCGAGTTCGGGAGGTTTAATAATTGATGGGTATTTATATTTTTGTCGATGTTTTCGGTATTATCTAAAAATTGAATCTTTCTGAATATAATGCAATTCTTCATTATTATCTTGATTAATTGATATTTTCTTTAATTTATCTTCGTAATATTCCTTAAAATGTTCTTGTTGTAAATGTTCGAAGTATTTCCATGAAAACATTCATCATCTTTTTCTAGCGCGGGGGATATTTCATTGATTTTACGATATTAAAGGTAACTTTTTGGTCATTTACTCTCATAGTTAATTCTCCTTTACGAACATCGATCATGGCTTTTCCGGTAGCTTAAAATGGTCTTCTTTAAAATGATAGGAATTTCTTTATCTTCCTCCATGTCTAAAACAATAAAATCTGCGGGAAGATAAATTTATCCACTTTTACTAACACATCTTGATAACTCCTTAGGATAGGTAATCGAACGATCGAGTGAGGTGAAGGGTTGCCAAGTAGGTGTAATTTTTCATAATCTAATCTCTTAAAAATCGATAGAGGCATTAGATTGATGCTTGCTCTAAGTCGCGCAAGCTTTTCCATAAAATTTTTCTCCTATAGCGCGGGGTATAGTGAAACTACGGGATCTTTCAATTTTTCGAGCTTCTTCGAAGACAATAGCCTTTGCTCTTCCTTCAAAGTGCATTTGTTTCATTATCGGTGAATTTTCTTTTCTTATTTAGAATATCTTTCATAAATTTTACGTAATTTGGCATACGTCTAAAAGCTTGACAAAGGTATATTGATTGTTAATTTATTTAATATTTCGAATTTGGCAATTGTTTTATCTTTTTTATGTTGAGATAGTCGTTGAGGAAATGGTGGTGGAGGTTTTTCGAAATTTTCATAGAGTATTAAAGGATGTTCCAAGTTTGAATCTTGTTGAATTGTTTCCTTTGATTTCCACTTCCTCTTTTGGCTTTTAAGTTCTTTTTGAATTTGAGGTTCTAATTCTTTTCTACTTCTTAGTTGTATTGCTTTAATTTATTCTTTTCCTTGATCTTTAGGATTTATTTCCACATTACTAGGAAAAGTTCGGTATTATATTATTTAAGCCTTGATGTATTATGTCAGTTAGTTTCGATATTTTTAATAGATGTTCCTTGAATTTGTAATTGATTTCCTTGAATTTGTAGTTGATTTGTGGATTTTGTAGTTGATGGCCAATATTGAAATTAATTCATCCATAGATAATTTCTTATCTTTGAATTGATGGTTATTGTTATTAAATCCAGGTGGGTAATTAGGTTTATAGTTTGGATTTGCTTGGTTAGGTTGATTCATCCATTGTTGATTAGTTGTATTATTCCAATTAAAATTTGGATGAGTTTTAATGGATTATCTTTGAATAAGGGTTATTAGTTATTGTTAATAACATTTAAAGTTTCATAATTAGATTGAAATTCTATGATTTGTCAGGATAAGTTTTCTTAAAAAGTAGGAGAGTAGTTCGTTCGAAAATGATACGAATTTCTTAGATATAGCGACGATTTGGTAACATAGATATTGCATCGTTTTTTCATGAATGCGCTATTTCGGATTTACTCAATAAATGAACCGTTGGAAATTATTTGTTGTCGTTGCGATTAGTCGTAAAACATCAAATGGTTTAGACATTAATGAACCTCCGTGTGACATCGATGATTGATCTTAAAGATCCTATTGTCAGGTATAAAAAGGTTTGAATAATCGGCTTGATACGGTAGCGCATGATGTGGGCATTTCTAGAAGTTCCTTAAATCTCTCCCCGAAGATTCATATATTGATTCTAAGCTATCGACGAAAAGAAGTTATATCATTTCTAAACTTATGATTTTAGATGGTGGAAAATATTTGGATAGAAATTTTGTGATAATTCTCCCCAGTTTTAATAGATCCGAGTCTTATGATTGACATTTTGCTTATCCGTAATGAAAAAGGAAAAAGTCAAAGTCTGTATCTTGAGATAATCATTTTAAAGTAGCGCGAAGTTAGAAAGCTAGCGAAGATGTAAGTTAGGATCTTCGGTAGGTGAGCAGAAGGCTAAATTGATTGTTTTTGTCTCGTTGGATAATTGCGGGTTTAAGTTCGAATGAATTAGCGGCTACGTAGGGTTTTGAATAGTTAAATGAATTTCATCGATGTGAGTTGGCATGTCTCTTAATAATTAACATTGGTTAATTTTGAATTCCAGGGAATATTATCATTGTGATAAAATTTATAATTTGTTCTTATTTTCTAATTCTTTTAATTGTCTGGCTACAATTCGAATCGTAAGTTATTAAATTTTGTTTCTAAATTTGCGCATACAATTTCAGAATAGATATTAAATTTATTTATTATGATTATTTTAAAATAGTGTTACTACGAAAATAAATTTTTAACTACTTTTTATGTGTGTGTAAAAAAACGACCATGAATTTTATATTATGATATTTTAATTTAATTATAACGACGCAAAAACACATGCATTATATTATATGTATAGAATTATGTATTTATGTTGTGAATCTTACGAAGTATACGTATCGTATCGAAGTAATACGAACTCTGAGTGGAGTCACGGTTATCGATCCCGTAGGGAAAGAGAAAATTAAATAACGGCCAATTTTAAAATAATAATAATAATAATAATAATAATATACGAAAATTTGGAATTAAGTTGTATGATAAATTAAACTAAGTATTTGATTAAGGTAAATTAATAAGTAGAAAATTAATACGAATTGAAAGTGCGAAGTCATGTTATTAAATAAATCTTACTTCGTGGAAAAAAGTATCTTTACACTTATTTAGAAATTTAAGTGATTGATGAATTTAAATAGATAATTTTAGTGTTATGTGGAAATGGGCTTGTTCTTTTATTCTTTTACCCTTTGGTCAGTGTAAAGAATATTGATTAATCCCATGTTTGATTGCGAATGCCGAAAATTTAGGCGGGAGGATACGGCGCACTTCGGAAGCTCCAGCGTTCCACAAATCCGGGAGCCTAACATCACACTTTAGATCTCGAACGATAGGACCGAATTGAATATTTTTGATGCAATAGCACTAAAATGCTCGGTCACAGCCGTGATATTATTTCCTTTATTTATTTACTTCTCCTTGAGAACTTGAATTCCCACGAGATATCAGATGTAATTTCTATAGTTGATAATAAACATATTTTAACAAATCAAATATAGCGGTTGAAAGTAAATTAAGTTTTAAGTAAAAATTATCACAATTTATTAAATATATATATAAATACTTATTTTTAGTTACGTGAAATCAATAAATTCATATGAGGAAGAAAAAATGTCATCACAGAATGCATGTTGACTCATTTAAGCAATTCATTTAAAGTTAAACGATAAATGCAAATACTTATCTCGATTTATCTGACGAGACTCATAGCCGATTCGCTGACTCTTCAGCAAATCTAAATAAAAATGAAACTAGCTAATTAGCTAAATTTAAAAATTTCATTAAAGACTCACTTATAACACCTGGCACATACCAGCAGTAATACATAGAAAAAATTAACATGAAAAATTTGAATTCGGCTTATATATATAGAGGTGAGCGAAGGACCGGGGGTGTGTAAGCGTCCGCGAGTGTCCGGGTTGATGTGCTTTGCGCCGTTGAACTGGCTCGCCGTCGACGAACTGCCTCGGCGCTCGGCGAGGCTCCAGAAGATCTTCGGCCGCCCATCTCGGCTTGTCGGCGGGCACCGGAGCTCGCGTCAGCGAGACATTTATAATCCTTGAGAATTTTCTTCTGCATGTATCGCCAGGCCCGGCGGGATTCCGATCTCGCCGTCGGCGTCTTACTTGAAATTGCGTTATTTTCTTCTTTTTTGCTCAGGCTCCGCTCATTTTTATGATTTTGCTTTTATCCACTAAATTCTCGAATTCACATAAACAAAACAAAAAATACCTTTCTTAAAAAGTGCAATTTCATCGAAAATAGTATGAATTTCTTAATAAAATTTTCGGTGATCGGTGAGAAATGTCGTGCTTGACGCGTGGGTTACGTAAATTCGAGGATTCTCGATCGTAAACGAACGTTTTAATTTAATTGAAGTTGTAGTTTTGTAGTTAACATTTTGTGATTAAATTTTGAGTTGTTTTATATTTTGAATGTTGTGGCGAGTGAATTTTATCTTGTGTTGATTTTAATTTTAGTTTTGGTTTTCGGTTGTGCATTTATCACAAAGTTTCGGTTCATGCGAGGGGTAATTGTTGTTTAACGTACGAGAAAAATAAAGTACGATGTAATTAAATAAATTGTAATAAAATAAAAACGGCGGAGAGATGTTATGATAAATCATTGCCTTAAAACACATATCGAGACGTTTATATATTTGAGGAAAGCACTTTAGGTAAAGGTAAAGGAGGGTTCTTGTTAATACCTTGGTCTGATACGTAGTCGGCACGCAAATGCAGGTTCTTGTGTTTGTCTAGGATAATTCTTTATAAAAGGCAATTAAATCTCCTTATTCTTTTAAAACATCACGAAGTAAAGTTAGAAGTGCTCGGAATTGAATTGACATCTTAACTTAAACATTGTAGATATTATTTGATTATTTAGTTTCGTGTGGTGATGAATCAATCACCAAGGTTACTTTGTGTTCGTCTTGTTGACTCTTTGCTCGGTGAGTTTGGATGTTTGATCATCGTTGTGAAGGTAAGGTGACGTTCGTTTAATGCGCTTCATTTAGAATTATGATAATGAAAGCTTTAGGGAAAATTGGTTCGTTAAAGATTTTAATCGTTCTTGTCGAAGTTTTGAGTTGGAGATTTTAAGTGATTTTTAATTTAGTTATAAAGTTTTAGTTGATCTTTTTTAGGTGTTTTAAATGTTTTAAGTTGGAAAAGTGTCCAAGGCTGTTTTTAATTCGATTAAGTCTTTATGTTTTGAGAATGATCTTGATATTTTAGATTAATTTTAATGTTTTAAGCTGATTTAATTTTTAATTTATGATGTTTTAATCATGAATTGTTCCGGTTAATCTTTGATGTTTTAAATTTGTTTTGATTTAAAGTCTTAAACGATTTTAGTTCACTTTTAACATGCAGAGTTTGTTTCGATTTGATTTTTAAATAATTTTGAGCTAATCGAAATATCTTTTAATTTAATTATAAAATTTCGAAAAAAATCATTTAAATTATTAGTTCGAATCATCATTTTAGAGTCCTCATTAATTGATGTTTAAATAATATTTGATCAAATTATTGATTAAGTTGATTAAAAATTAAAACTCTGTATATTAAATCCACAATCTTAATAATTCAAGCCTTAATTAATCTTCCAAAGTTTGATAATTTAATTAATTGAAGTTTCTTCGTTAAATGTTAAAGAGGTGATTAATGGGTTTCTGCACTTAGCTAATTTGAGTTTAAATCATTCCAGAATAGTAGATCGAAGTATTTTACCCTTCCCTTTGGTTAGGCTAAAGTATTAATTAAGGTTAAAATCTTTCAATTATCTTTGTATGCCCTCTTAAGCATAGTAATATCATAACTCGTAATTAAGTTCGAATGAACTTGAAATTTTTGTGTCACATCACTCTGGCATCAAATAAAATTTTGAAGGATGTAAATGAAGTATGATGTTTAATACATTTCTGCCTGTAGCCCAGGTATTTTATAATCCTCACGATGTTTTGACCACGATCGAGTTCTTATACTTAAAAGGTACGCGAAAAGTTGGTATGAGAATTAATTCATTCAGTTGAAACAAATGAAATATATTATTGGAATTATAATAGTATGTAAAAAAAGAAAAAAGGAAAAAAATAATAAAAGATTTGAAATGGAGAAGATTATACAAGCTCCACTTTACCCAGCTCCTATGTATTTACATGTCTCATTCATATATTCCACTCTTTTAGTTGTCACCCAAGTGTTTTTACAACGTATCGAAATATCACCAATATAGCTTTTCACCCACGAATACGAGGATGTACATGCGGGGTTTAAAGCTTAAGGTGCTAGATAAACAAACACATGACACATTAAAGAATACAAAACAAATGTAAATCGACTCGCCAAAACGAAAACGTATAACAAGATCTAAAACAATCGATCAAAAATTATTCCAAAAATTAATATCGATCTTGTCACATATAACGTTATGGATAGAATGAATTACGATTGTCAGCAGTTAAACTGAGATAAGCATGCGCCAAGTGAAATGATGCTCACAAATTATTCTAATATATCATCGAAGCTCTCATAAACTAACACATCAACTTTGCCAAAAGCATAAGTTTTTTTTTCAATTATTATGAAAATATCATCAAAATAATCTTCAGTATACGTGTACGACGATGAGTACGCCATGACACGATATATTGGGTATACATGTCATTTGATTCCTCACATATTTACACATTTAGCACCCAAACTTCACATAGCATATTAAAAGAACTACTGATATAGCTTTTCATGCGTAAGTTAGCGTGCATATAAAGGAGACTAAAATTCGGAGTTAGATAATAGCAAACACGTGATGCTCGTCTCGAGTTAAAGCATGCATATGAATCATCGAAGATTACAGGAAATTAAGTATCATAAGGTTGTACCAGTAGAACTACCAAATTTATTGATTAAGCGAGTATCACTTCTTGTCAGTATGGCACTGTTTTCGTATTTTATCACATGAATTTTCAAGTTGAATCGAGGATTTCGTAAATAAAAATTCTTTCACGCGTTGTTCGATCTTAGTGAGCTCGCATATCTAACTCATAAATTTAGACTTCATATATATGCATGCCACCTTAACCATGCATGAAAGATTTTACTATTTACAAAATTAAAAGACTTGGAGTGGTATAAATGCAATGAAAAATTTAAGTATATAAAAGCATATGAGACTTATGTAGTATGAAGCGTAAAATTCGAGATCTTCTGCTTGAACGGAAATAAGAATTGAGTGATTTGTATGTGAATCTTTTATTTAACATTGTATCGTTTTTTTACGTCATGACAAAAATCTGCAATTTAACTTGTAAAAATAAAATACGTTTTATCGTCGTAAGAAAAATGTGTATATATCAATAAACGTGATTAGATATTAGCACACGAAAACATAGGAGCCATGGTAAGCCAAATAAGTAATTATTCTATGCTTTATTTGTATCTTTGAAAGCAAAACAAACGATTAAAATGAAATATTAGTATGAAAGAATCAATCGTAGTGAAATTCGCGTAGGAGCTCGAATTATGAAATATATGCAAATAATGAGAAGCTATCACATTCTTTCTGAAGCATTTCGCCGAGCAGTAGCGAGCGGCGTGCTCGGTTTTACGAAGTCGTAGGTTGTTATTTGGTAACTTGCCGAGTACGAAGTTTGACAGTCCGCTTGGGGAGTGAAGTCGATACAATAAGAGAAGTCACCGTCGTGAAAGTTGCAATTTGATGGGCGAATGCGAGAAACGTGTTGGCGTCCCGTCCGCGCTCCCCGACGTGCCTCGTAAGGGACACGAAAGTAGCGAGAAGCATGTGTTAGATTCGGATTAGCGAGCATGAAGAATTTATGATTAAAAGAAAGAACGAAAGACATTGCTACATATCCCCTTAGTTCTTATGTGCTTACATTCCTTCTAGAATTTTAGTTTCAATTTATGACAACCAAATCTTTTCATTTCATAATAAAAATGTATTAGTAACAACTTTTCAAAAGCAAAATACACTCTTTTCATTTACAGGAGAAGTGGCATGAATGAAAATTGAAGTTTAAGTATTAAATATGTAAATATATAAGAATTGAGTGCTATGTATGTAAATTGCTCCTATGAGCCCCTTTCTTAACAAAGTAGTGAAATAAATGTCCTGCAATTTCATATTAGATGAGTCGAACTCAAATTAACTTGATATCAAGATCGATATGCCCTCGAAGTTCCTTCGTATAAGCATATCTTGCTTAACTTTTAACCCACTTTCTAGAAGTCACATCACATTTTCTTCTCTAGCAAAGGCATTACAAAAGATAAGACAGTGTGCTTGTATTTTAAAATGAAGACATTTTGATCTCATATGCGTCATGAATGAGCACAATTCCAAAGCTTTTCTTACCATAAAACAGAGTTCCTATTTCAGAGAAATAATTCAGGTAAAAGCTGTAGCTTAACATTCGACTCAGAAAGCTTATGACATGCCATGGACAAACCGAAATATAGTGCAGAAAGAAAGGAAACCTTGCCGTTACTATGATTAAAGTTTAGATATATGCTAAGAAATAATAATAAATTGCAGATAAAGATAGAACAGCGATGACAAAGACAATTTATGAAAAAATCGTACGATATCAGCGAAATGCGGCAAATAGTAAGATCCCCATCAAACAAGACCCATTTCTCCCCACTCCAACAAATGGTTTGCAAAACCTTCTCAACCAAGCAAGCTTTGGATAAAAGGATTGAGTACAAAGCATGTGCACCATGAGGTACATCTCGCAAGATGGAGAAGAAAGACACCCCGGCGAGCAGGCCGTCGACGAGGAGGAAGGGCAACGGGTTGGCTTAGTTCGCCGGTTCAGATGCGAGGGAGAAGATTTGGAGCTAGGATTCGCGAATGGCGGCCGTGGAATTTCCTTGCGTCGCGATCCATTAGGGAGAGAGAGGGAGAAGCGATGCTTTCGGCTCTGGGAGGAGTATCACGCGATTAGGGCTTCGTGAGAGGGTGTCGTGAGGTTTAAATAGGAGATTTTCCTTTTTTTTTTAATTTTAAATTGCATGCATCGATTTCCATGCGATTTGCTCGTGCAGACACTAGCAAAATGAGTATCTTACTAAATTTCAAATCGACGATCCGGACGCAGCGGCGCGACCGTTTCGTCGTGGGTCGTTGAATGACGCTATCGACGGTCGCATCAGCAGGTGGAGATAGAGGTTTTGATAAAATTGGAAGTCAAAATTAATGAGAATTGGCTATGTTGTAATGAACAAAATAAAATTGGGAATATTTGGGATTTTCTAGAATTTTCTGGGAATTTTTGGTTAAAAAGGGTATTTTAGGTATTTAGAGGTTATTTGGAGGGTATTGGGGTATTTTGGTGGGTTTAAGAGGTGAGAATTATTTCAAAATATTTTTTTAGGATTTTTGGGAATTTTGGGTAAATTTTGGGAAATTTTGGAGAGTTTTGGGGTTGTAGGGGCAATTTGGGGTAGGTTTGGTGGGTTTAGGGTTTTAGAATGTGTGTGAGTGTGGTGTATCACAGCTTACCCTCACCGAATCGGGCCGCGGGGGTACTCACTGAGCCCGAAGAGCCACATGGAAGCTCATCCTTTAAACCTCCACATGTTGGTCTTAACCCTCACAGTGGCACACAGGGGTTTCTGATCGAACATGTGGGTTTGAAGGAGCGAAAAGTGTTTTGAATTTCTAAGTAGTGGGTCCATTTCTAGTCATTTAGGATAGTCGAAGGGAAAACCTATGACTAGATTCTAAGTACTAAGGAGAGAGATCGGGCCGCTCCTTGCAAAAATGAGGTCAGCAAAATGGACACATTTGGGTGTGGTGTCTTCAGCAAAGCGCGCGTGCGTATTGGCGTTGACGAAGAAATCAACGAAAACGACACAAATGTTAGAGTGACAAACTCGGAAGGAACAAAGTGTAAGAAATTTTCAGCTGGGGGAGTATCGGAGTAAACTTCTAAGGGCAAGTTTCCGGAGCTACAACTAGGGATTAAGAGGTGAATTTTCGATTTAAGAGTTGCAATTCAAATTTAATTCGAATTTGGATTTGATTTACTTTGCTTTTCTTTCGACTTGATTTGATTTGATTTTGATTTCGATTTTAATTTGATTTCAATTTTGGTTTATGCGGAGAAGAGTAGGTAGGCCTTTACAGATACATTTGTATCTTGAAGAGACGGTGAACTATTCGGCCATGTGTATCTTTGAGAAGGATTAGAATTTGAGCTATCCGAGATGTGTATCTTTGAGAAGGATTAAATTGAGCGTATCTAAATCTTTGAGGAAGAATAGAATAGCTTATCCGAAGTACGAGTGCTTTAATTTGATTTCTTGATGGAAGGGATCAATTTTGAGATTCTTTGTGAGAAAGGAGTAGAATTTGTGCACATCCATTCTGAGAGAATTCTTGAGAATGGAGTAGGGCGGAAGCTATCCAGAAGTCTTGAGGCACTGAATATCTTTGAGATGGGAGTACGAGGCGGGCTTTATCCGTCTTGAAGCTAGCAGAAAGGAGTAGAATTGGAAACTATCAAGTGTTAGGAGCTTACGGAGAATATCTTGAGATGGGAGTATGGCGGCTTTATCCAGAGTCTTAATTTACGAGAAGGGAGTAGGGCGGGCTTATCTCGAGTCTTGAAGCTGAGAAAGGAGTAAGGCGGAAGCTTATGCGAGTCTTGAAGCTGAGAAGGGAGTAGGGCGGAAATATCCCGGCTCTTGGCTTCTTGAGAAGGAGTGGGGTGGAAGCTATCCGTGCGAAGCTGTTGAGAAGGAGTAATTACGGAAACTGTCAAAGTCTTTGAGAAGCTATTTGAGAAGGGAAGTATGGCGGAAACTATCCGTGAAGCTTCTTGAGATGCAGCAGATACGAAGATATTGAAGAATTTCTTTGACTTATGCGAAAGCTTGTGAAGAATTTTGTTGAAATTTCTTTATGTAGTGACGGAGAAATTTCTTGAGGTCAATGGAGAATTTTCTTTGAGATTCGGTTGTCACATTGATTGTGAAAAATTTTGTTGATATTTGATTTATCTTTGTAGTATATGAAGAATTTTGTTGAGATTTGGCGAGACAAGAGATCGGGATTATCTTGTTGGTCTCATGCACGAGTCGATTAGAGTGCGGAAAAATTTCTCGAAAGAAATGCGAACTTGGGGGAAATTAGATTTAGGAGAATCGAAATTTAAGTGTCGATCTCGAAATGAGAATTTGGAAATTCGTCTTAGGTCTCGAGAAGGATGGGAATTGGAAGTTAGGTACCAATCTGAGAAGTTTTGTTTTTGATTTAGTTTTGAAGGTGTGACAATTTTAGTTTAGTGGAAGATTGGAATGATACATGAAAGTGTTTCACATCCAGGGAGAGTTGATCGAATTTTGATTGTTTGGCGAAGGATATGAATCCATGCCATCGGGGCAAATCGAAAATTTTGTGGTTACGTAATCGATGGAGCTGGAGTCGACCTTCTCGAAAAGAGGAAGAGATCACGGAGAATCGAAAGAGATTTAAAAACGGCCGAGGTAGGAATTTCGAATTCGGAGTTTCGAAGTTCGAATGCGGAAGTTGCGGTCTTAGAAAGCGGGAAGATAAACTTAAAGGGATTGGAAGGAGCTTGAATGGATTTCGGTCGAAGATTGAATTGACGGATTCAGATCGGAATTCAATTTGAGATTTAGTTTCGTTTCGTTTGTTTTGGTGATTCAATTTCATTTTTTTTCAATTAGAGTTCGCGTTACTTTGGAATTCATTTTGACATTTAGATTATTAGAAGAGTTCTCGTTTATTTTCATTCTTTTCTCTTCTCTTTTCTTTTTTCTTTCTGTTGTTTTATGTTCATTTTGTTTTGATCTTCAAAAATTTTTTAACTCAAGGGAGGGAAGATTCGAGATTCGGTGAAAATCTGTGAAGGTTTCTTGAGTTCGTAGGATGTTGGAATCGTAAAAAGTTTGAAGTTTGGAATTTGGATTTCGGGATTCCGCGAGGAAAGAATCGGTTTAAAGAGGAGTACGAGGTACTCTCGCATCCATTCAGGAGATGATTGGAAAAAGTAGTTTCGTGAGAAAGGGTGTGGCTCAACGCACGGCGGAAACTGTGTGACCATCGTGGCTCCATGTCGATAGGGCAGTTGATCCTCTCTCACACGAATAAGAATTGAAAGGGAATTGAGAATAGCCTTAAGTGATGAAGCTAGAAACATTTAGGAGTCGGGGAAAGGAATTGATTTTTTGATTTGTTTTTTGTCTTTTCTTGATTTTTTTGATGAGTTGATTTTTTTTATTTAAATTTTGGTTTGATTTGAATTTTGTTTCACTTTGGTTTGAATTTCATTTTGATTTGTATACATTTTATTTTGTTTAATTTTGGTGAATTCATTATTTTTTGTTATTCATTTATTTGTTATTTCATTTATTTGAAAATTTTATTTGTTGTTTATTTGTTGTGAAATTTTATTGTATTCTTTTATGTTTTATGACTTTTCTTTTGTTGCTTATTTTTTTATTTTAAAATTTGGACATGATTCTGACGAGTACGGCGTATGTGCTAGAAACAGGCTTGTCTTTGAAACATAACGATGCGATTACTTCTCGAGGTATCATCCTTGTTAAACCGTTTAAAAATAACTTGACTCTTAGTCTTATCGAAATTATTTTTCAAGTACTTACAAAAAGGTGTTACTTATACAGACACACAATTTGGAAATGTTGTAACTTTGTAGCTCTCTTGCAACAATCGTCGTTTCTTTGACAACGTTCTGAGATTATCCAAGTTGTCATTGAGAAGTTGCCACCGACGCTCTTAATTGATATTCAAATTATATTTGTTGGGCACTAAAATATATGAATTCGGGTTGAAATCCCATCGATTCTTTAATAACGAGAGCGCCTGCTTTAATTAACTTTCTTTACGAGCTAAGCGGATTCAAATTTACGCTCATGTGATAGAAATATTTTTTGTTGTCCAAAGATATTTACAGATCGATTAATGACCGACCAAAGACATAAAATCACTTTACTCTCTTGAAACGTAATATACGAGAGCTTATGCCAAGGTAGCCTTTCGAGTTTTTATTAATAGGGGAGGATTAAGACACCGATTTTTGATTATATGCTTGCGCGAGAAACTAACCTCGAGGCATACTTGTGCATTCTTTTTTTTTGAGCTACATTTTTTTTTATTAAGTATTCTTATGTCTTGGTAAATGTATGTTAAAGATTTTGAATTTACAGATTGTGACACGATTTTTTGATTTATGCACAAGCTTGAGAACATACTTCGATTGAATGTTTTACATTTTTTTTTTTGCTCCTTTTATTTTCGAGAATTACTTGTATACAGTAAGACATATTTTTGTTAAAGATTTTGAATGTCGAAACTCGCACAATTAATGAAATTATTTTGAAATGTTTTAACGCAATGAATGCGAATATTATAACTCGTCAGTACGGACATTAACATGGCAAAAAATTAAAAAGACTCGATATCAGATATTCTCGTATTTCGAGCACCTTCATTTCGAAATCTACTTAGGACCGGAGTCCGGAATTCAGCCCAAAGTGAAGGACACGGTTATTAGGGCACAATTTCATTATCACTGAAGTCGTAATAGCATTAAAATGCGAAGTTTTACCGTATATCACCCCTTCTTGATTATATTTAAACTCGCTTTGAACGTCCTCGGCGTATTATTATTTTTATTTTTGTTGTGGTGGGAGGGTTGAGCCCATGACCCATCCTTAGGAGTTGTTGTCTTTTTCTTGTTTTGTGGTGGGAGGGTCGGGACCCACTACATATTATCCTTGTCAAGTTTGATTGTCCCGATCCGTAGCATTTGAATTTGTTTGCGGCTTCGTCGCGGGACGGTCCTTCGGTGAATGTGTAGATCGTCTTTTAAAAAACATTCATAAGTCGATGACGTCCTTTGCCTTGTAATTTCGTAGGTAATACTCGAGTTGCGCACTTGTCACATGCTTGGGCATCATTTTAAAATTTATTCGTATGAATTTTTTTATCTTAAAATTTTGCATTTGTTTTATTATTGTGTGTTGGATGGGTTTGAGAATTTCATTTGAATTGAAATTTTAACAAAATTTTATTTTGTTTAGAGTTTATTGGAAGATTGTTAGGCGAATTTCGGTTTGACATGTTTACGACAAGTCGAGCACAGAGGAATGAAGTATCGAGCCGTCCAGAGACTTAGAGGAGGTCGAATTCGCATTGAAATCACGCTGGAATAGATGCAACTACGATACAACACACTGTTAAGGAGTCTACCTCGCCTCTTTAGGGAGGTGAGAGGATTTCGGAACCTCTTTGTTTAGGGGTGTCTAAATAGTAGCTCCGGAATCCGAAAAGGAGTTGGCTATCTTTCGCTCGAAATAGAAATGAGCGGGAGCAGCAACGAAAGAATGGTAGTTTGGTCGCGTAGGGGCATGGACTCAACTAGATTTATGAGAAAGCAAAACCATACGATCGAAATGGAGAGAGGAAGCTTATTCCCCGTGATCGCCAAAAAATTGTATGGTTTATTTTTATAGGTTATGTGTTTTTGAAAGAGGTCGCCTTTACGAAGTTGTCGGCGAGTTTTAGATTTAAATTTAATTTATATATATATATATATATAATTTGGAAAGTAGCATTTGATTTTAAAATTAATTTTTAAGTTTGAAAGATTTTTAAGATATGAAATCAAACCCGATCTCACATCTGAATAGTTTATATAAACGAGCGCCAATATGTGTGTATATCTGAAGAATAAACCTGTTTGCTTGATGATGGGGGCTCGATTAATAAACTTCAATTCTTAATATCCGTTTGGTCTCAGAAATAGATTTTATAAAATAAAATAAGTTCCCTGCTTAATATAAAGGAATTAAGCGAGTTTATATTCATGGGTTCTTAAAGTTCCCTTTATATTAAGCGATTTATAGTTAATTACATCTTAAATGACGGAAATCATTTAAGAAAACTCTCGATAATGATCGGTGGTTTTTTTGCTCTCGAAATTTCAAAGTTTAAGGTTTCGAAGGATTGAATTTTGGAATTTCGAAAGGGTTGCTTCCAATTTGAAATATTTTATTTTTAGGAATCTAAAGGATGAAAGGTAAGAGAAGTTGAGGATCCGAAGGAATCTTGGCAACTTCTGCGTATCTATTGTTTGGCTTCCATTTAAGAGTACATTTAATGTTTTCGATCACCGTCGATTTAGTTAATTAGGACTTATGCTTGTATGATATAATCACGAAATAACTCGAAGATGTGAGGGTTTGTCGTACAACTACACTTGGAATCTGAATTGGTTACGGCTTAATTTGCATAACATGGCCATGCGAAATGCACAACATGGCGGGGATTTATGTTGCTTAAAATGACTATCTCGAAATCACATGGCTTTGTTATTTAATTCTAAAGAAGGTTTTGTTGAAGTAGGCAACGAGTTTTGCGTGAAGATGGTCGTGCGCAACATGTAAGCTCTTTGTTGTTGCGGATGTTTAGTTTTAAGTGACGATCGAGATAGAAGTGTTTTGGTTTTGAAAAGAGTCTTAAGGTTAGTATGTATGTTTTAATTAAAGCAATCTTGTGTTGATTAAACGAACGGAGTTAAGATCATGGGATACATCGTCCGGCTTAGATTATTTTCATCAGTTCATTTAGTCGAGATGAATTTGCTAAGCTTCAATGTTGAATGAGTTACACATGGTAGGCAATGGGAAATCTCGTTAGCGACATGTGGGTTACATCGGCAGAACGGTCCAGATCATCCAACGAGACGTTTTAATTTAATTGAAGTTGTAGTTTTGTAGTTGTTTGTTGTGATTAAATTTTGAGTGTTTTATATTTTGAATGTTGTGGCGGTAGAATTTTATCTTGTGTTGATTTTAATTTAGTTTTTGGGTTTGAGTTTTGTGGCTATCACAAAGTTCGGTTTTTCATGCGGGGTGACATTGTTGTTTAACATACGAGAAAAATAAATCTGATCTGAGATAAATAAATTACGATAAAATAAGCGTGCACGGAGGGAACTGCACCAAGCCGTTCCATTTGCCACTTAAAACACATATCGGAGCATTTGTATTTTAAGGAAAGCACCGAGGTAAAAGTGAGAGGGTTGCGGATTTGTCGACGAATCACAGTACGTATTCTTAGTCGGCATGACGTCTAGGTTCTTATGTTTTATTAAGGATGATTTTCTTCATCGAAGAACGATGAAGTCTCATTATTCTTTAAAAACATCCCATCGAAGTTAGAGAAGTTCTCGGAATTGAATTACGAACATCTTCTTAAACATTGTAGATATTATTTTAAGTTCGGTTAGTTTCATTGTGGTGATGAATCAGTCACGGAGTTACTTTAATGTTACGTCTTGTTTGACTCTTACTCGATGAGTTGGATGTTTGATCATCCGCATGAGTAAGGTGACATTCCGTTAATATTTCATTTAAGAGTTATGATAATGAAAGCCTTTAGGGGCAAATTGGTTCATTAAAGATTTTAACCATTCTTAATTGAAGTTTGAGTTGGAGATTTAAAGTGATGATTTTTAATTTAGTTATAAAGTTTTAGTTGATGTTTTTTAGGTGTTTTAAATCGTTTTAAGTTGGAAAAGTGTCCAATCATTTAATTAGGTTAAGGCTTTATGTTTAGAATGATCTTGATATTTTAGATTAATTTTAATGTTTGTGATTTAATTTTTCATTTATAGTGTTTTAATCATGAATTGTTAAAGTTAATCTTTGATATTTTAAATTTGTTTTGATTTAAGTGTTAAGCAATTTCGGGGTTACTTTTAACATCTTGAGTTTGTTTTAATTTGATTTTTAAATAATTTTGAGCTAATCCAAATATCTTTTAATTTAATTATAAAATTTCGAAAAAATCATTTTAAATTATTAGTTCAAATCATCATATTTAGAGTCATTAATTGATGTTTAAAATAATATTTAGTCAATTATTGATTAGGGATTCGATTTAAAATTAAAACTCTCATATATTACATCCACAATCTTAATAATTCAGTAGCCAATTAATCTTCCAAAGTTTAGGTAATTTAATTAATTAAAGTTTCTTTTAATGTTGAGTGATTAATGAGTTTCTACCTCTTAAGCACTTTAGTTTCAATCGTCGAATGAAAATCGAATCGAATGTTACCGCTTGGCTGGTTAGGCCTAAAGATTAATTAAGGTTAAAATCCTTGATTATCTTTTATGCCTCTTAGCGTATCCATTATCATAACAATGAATTAAACTCAGAATAGACTTGAAATTTTGTGTCGCCTCACTCGCATAAAATAAAAATTGGAAGGATACGGAAATGAAGTATGATATTGTTTGTTTGCATGTGGAGTAGCTTTATAATGCATCGATATTTTTAATGCGATCGGGGTTCGCGCCATGTATCACAAAGTTGGTATGAGAATTAGTCGTCAGTTGAAACAAATGAAATATATTATTGGAATTATAATAGTACGAAAAAAAGAAAAAGAAAAAATAATAATAAAAGATTTGAAATGGAGAAAGATTGTTCAAGCTCCACTTTACCCAGCCTATGTATTTACATGTCTCATTCATAAATTCCCTCTTTTGAATTTGTCACCCAGTTTTTACAACATATCAAAATATCACCAATATGGCACTGCCCAAATACGAAGATGTACATACGAGGTTTTAAAGCTTAAGGTGCTAGATAAGTAAACACACGGCCATTGAGTAAAACGAAATGTAAATCATTTCATAAAACAAACATATAACAAGATCTAAAACAATCGATCAAAATTATTCAAAATTAATATCGATCTTGTCACATATAGCATTGCATGGATAGTATGAATTACAATTTATCCATAGTTCGCCCAAGATAAGCATACGTAAGTGAAATGATGCTCGAAATTATTACAATATATCATCGACTCTCATGTGCCAACATCCGCTGCCATACGAAAGTTTTAACGTTATTATGAAAATATCGTAAAGATAATGTTTCGTATACGTATGCGACGATAGGTACATAAAACGATCAATATATTGGTATACGTATCATTTAATTCCTCATATTTACACATTTTGCACCAGACTTCACATAGCATATTAAAAAAAGAACTAATGATATAGCTTTTCATGCGTAAGTTAAGCGAGTGCATATAAAGGAGACTAAAATTCGGAGTTAGATATGTAAACACATGATGCTCGTACGAGTTAAGCGCCACACATGAATCATCGAAAATTAAAATTAGAAATTACCAATAAAAGTTGTGCTCGATAGAGCTATAAAATTTATTGATTCATAGGTATGTACACATCATGTAAACTTTTCTTTTCATATTTTTATAGTATTATGAATTTTTAATTTGAATCGAGGATTTAAATCGATAAAAATTTTTTGCACGTTGTTCGATGCGAGTGAACTCGCGTATCCCTTTCATGAAATTTGAACATCATATATATGCATCTGCCTTAATCATGCATGAAGAGATTTTTTTATTTGCAAAATTTAAAAGACTTGGAGTGGTATAAATGCAATAAGAAAAATTTTAAGTATATAAAAAAGCATGAGACTTATGTAGTATAGACGTAAAATTCAGATGCTACACAAACAAATAAAGAATTAAGTGATTTGTATGTAGTCTTTTATTTCTTTATTATTATTATTTTTTTTACGCTCACTTGTAAAAATGCCGCTAATTTAGCTTGTAAAAGTAAAATACGTTTTATAAATGCTGTGAAAAATGTGTATATATGTAAAAACGTAAAGATTAGATATTAGCGCGCGAGCATAGGAGTCGTATGTAAATAAGTAAATATTCACTGCTTTATTTGTATCTTCAAGCAAAGAGATGATTAAAATGAAATATTAGTATGAAAGAATCAATACGTATAAGTAGAAATTAATGACTCAGGTATGGAATTGTATGCAAATAATATTGAAGCTATCACATTCTTTACAAGCATTTTTTGTCGAACAAGTAGTAGGCGCGTGCTCGGATTTTTTACGCGACATGGAGGTTGTTGTTGGTAACACTAGTACGAAGTTTAATGGATCCCTTGGGAGTCGTGTCTATTGAAGAGAAGTCGCGTCGTGAAAGTTGCAATTTGATAAGGCCGTCGAAACCGTGTCGGCGTCCGTCGAGCTCCGACTCACCTCGTAAGGGACACGAAAAGTAGCGAAGCATGTGTTAAGATTGAGTCGCCGAAACATGAAGAATTTATGATTAAAAGAAAGAAAGAAAGACGATTCTCATGTCCTTGGATTCTTTATCTCTTTTACATTCCGCTTCTAAATTTTTAGTTTCGAATTTATGACATCCAAATCTTTTCATTTCATAATAAAAATGTCATCATCTTTTAAATTTTCAAAAGCAAAATACACTCTTTTCATTTACAGGAGAAGTGGCATGAATGAAAGAATTGAAGTTTAAGTATTAAATGTGTAAATATATAAGAATTGAGTGTTATGTATATGGAGTGCTCCTATGAGCCCCTTTCTTAAGAAAGTAGTGAAATAAATGTCCTGCAATTTCATATTAGATGAGTCGAACTCAAATTAAACTTGATATCAAGATCGATATGCCCTCGGAGTTCCTCCATATTAGCGTATCTTGCTTAACTTTTAACCCACTTTCTAGAAGTCACATCACATTTTCTTCTCTAGCAAAGGCATTACAAAAGATAAGACAATGTGCTTGTATTTAAAATGAAGACATTTTGATCTCATATGCGTCATGAATGAGCACAATTCCAAAATTTTTCTTACCATAAAACAGAGTTCCTATTTCAGAGAAATAATTTAGGTAAAAGCACTAGCTTAACATTCCAGCCTCAGAAAACTATGACATGCCATGGACAAATCGAAATATTGCAGAAAGAAAGGAAACCTTGCCATTACTGTGATTAAAGTTTAGATAGATGCTAAGAATTAATAATAAATTGCAGACAAAGATAGAACATCGATGACAAAGGCAATTTAACAAAATAATCCTGCAATATCCGCAAAAATACTGAAGCCAAATAGTAAGATTCCCATCAAACAAGACCCATTTCTCCCCACTCCAACAAATGGTTTGCAAAACCTTCTCAACCAAGCAAGCTTTGGATAAAAGGATTGAATACAAAGCATGCACACCATGAGGTACTTCTCGCAAGATGGAGAAAAAGGACACCCCGGCGAGCAGGTCGTCGACGAGGAAGAAGGGCAACGGGTTGGCTTCGTTCCCCGGTTCAGATGCGAGGGAGAAGATTTGGAGCTAGGGTTCGTGAATGGCGGCCGTGGAATTTCCTTGCATCGCGATCCATTAGGGAGAGAGGGAGAAGCTATGCATTCGTCGCTGGGAGGAGTATCACGCTATTAGAGCTTTGTGAGAGGGTGTCGTGAGGTTTAAATAAGAGATTTTCCTTTTTTTTAATTTTAAATTGCATGCATCGATTTCCGTGCAATTCTTCGTGCATGGAACACTAGTAAAATGGGTATACTTGCGAAATTTAAAATTGGCGTTCGGGCCAATAATTTCCGGTCAGATTTAAATCATCCGATGGTCAGACAGCGCAAATCGGCAATTAAATGTCAGAAATGGGTGGAATGAGTTTTGATAAAATTGGGTCGAATTGGCAAAATTGGCGTATGGTGTAGTTGAGCGAAATGAAATTAGGAATATTTGAGATTTTGTGGAATTTTCTGGGAGTTTTTGGAATTTTTGGATTTTTGGGTTAAAAAGGGTATTTTGGGTATTTGGAGGTTATTTGGAGGGTATTCGGGTATTTTGGTGGGTTTAAGAGGTTAGAATTGTTTCAAAATATTTTTTTTAGGATTTTTGGGAATTTTGGATAAATTTTGGGAAATTTTGGAGAGTTTTGGGGTTGTATGGGCAATTTGGGCGGTTGGGGTAGGTTTGGTGGGTTTAGGGTTTAGAATGTGTGTGAGAGTGTGGTGTGTGCAGAGCTTACCCTCCTGGGAACCAGGCCACCCGAGTACTCTAAGGCCAAAGAGCCATATAGAGCACAAATCCTTTAAACCTGCGTATTAGTGCCCTTTGTTAAATTTTTTATTTTGTAGCATTCATTTAATAATTTTATCGATAATTTATATCATTTATTTTAAACTTAAGTTATTTATTTTATTAGCTATGCTTTGTAATAATAATGAATTATAAGCTTAAGTTATTTAATTTTATAACTCATGATAATTTAAGTTATTTATTTTCTTAGCTTTATAACATGTCATAATAAATGATAACTTGAAGTTTTTCGTTTTTATAGCTAAGCTGAAAAGCTTATATTCTTTTGTAATATTTATGATAGCACACATGATATTTATTTTGTTAACTCGTATAACTAAATGAATAGAGGTTATGCCCAACATGTCATTGATTTTAATAATAAAAATCGATTAATTTATTAAATTATCGTAATCGTATTGGTTAGTAACACCTTGATGGATGGTAGTTAAAATGGGGGCATGAAATTGAGAATGAATCCTCTCTGCAAACACACCCGAAGTACATTTCCTATCGAAAGTACGAAAGATTTAAGGGAACAGAGAGAGAAACCGTTTTAACCCCGAATCGGAATTTGCGTCGTGAATACGGTATGTGTTATTATTATTATAGATATGTAAAAAATCGCTGAATTTAAAAGATATTGGGTTATTATGTATTTTAAATTTGGAATTTGTCTATTAAAGTTCGAAACGTGAATTTCTTACATGTGGTATCGAGCCTTGATTACTAAATTTATGATTTTTCATATAAATTTATTATGTTAATTATATTAAATTTTCGCTGCGAATTAGATGTTTGAATTATACCGTAATGTAAATTGATGTGATTGAAATTATTATTTATTTGATGTCGATGTTATGTTTAATTTGTTAGTCACCGAAGCCGACGAATTAGTAAGTTTAATAGATGTCGAATTAAATAAATTGATCTTTCGTAGGGATTTGTGATAAGCACAGCATAAAATAATTTAATATTTTATCACGAAAATATTAAAATTCGTTGATTATAAAATATTTACGAGATAGCCGAGTTGATCGTTGTTTTATAATCTTTGAATATAATTGTAATTACATTTATATACTTAGTTAAGATATGTTTATATATCCAAAGATAATAAACATATCTAATTTAATGTAAACGATTACCGAGTTATTAAATTTAAGTTAGCATTGATTATATTTATTATCGTGTATTGTTATATCACTTGGAAATAAGATTTGATACACTATTATTATTATAATTAATATTTTAATCGATTTTTATATGCGTATCTATGTAAGTTTAATGTTCGAAGCATTAATGTGCGAGCATGTTTTTTCATTTAATTTTCTCTTTGTTTCTCTTCATTCGCAAGCTACATACGGTCGAACATTCAATGGGCTTAATTTCTACGAATGGCGTGAGCAAGTCGAGTTTCACCTTAGTGTTACGGATCTTGATTTAAGCACTACGCGGCGAGAAACCCTGCGCTGCCTAACGATTATGTTTATCTTGGCAAGTATCTTTCCCATAAAACTTGGTAAAATTAGAACGATTAAACGATGTTTATCTGAATATTTGTATATGACATTAAGTGCGTTTTAACAACGAAAGTGCTAAGGAATTTATGAAATTCTTGAGGTATTCTGTCGACTCTGTGATAAGTCTCTTGCGGGACAGCGTGAGTACGTTAGCCGGCATGAAATTTGATAGTTCTCGTCTTGTCGCAGGCATGTCGTCGAAATGACGAACATAGCGTGAACTTAAGACCTGGGAATGGAAGTTAATTAAAATTTCCTTGTGCGATTTATCATTAACTCCTTGCACCAAACCATGGTCGTCAACTTGAACTACGACCTTATGAAAGATAAGTGGAATGTGGATGAAGCATAATGTATGATCATTCGAAGACGAGTTTAAGAAAGGAGCGGAAATCACTCATTAATCTTATAGGTCACAAAGAAAAGTGTAAAAACACAGGAAAGAAAGAATGGAAAGCTGACAAAAGGGCCATTTTAAAAGTTAATGTGTCTTACATACCGATTAAACGAAAAGAGAAACGCAAAGGAATTAAGTGCCACTTTTGCGAAAGCTTTGAACCATATCCAAAATGAGTGTCAACGCAAGACGGGTTCGAAAAGAAAAGCGAACATTGTGTTTACGTATGTTTCGAATCAGGTATGATTCCTTATAATACCCGGTGGATTGATTCACAGTTGTACCACTCATGTTTAATACGATGCGAAGTTCACTTCTGACCGAATCATAAACTGAGAATGAAAAGTTTGTCTTCGTAGGAAAGCCGAGTCAAAGCACCAGTTGAAGCCATTGGAACTACCATTTAATTTTGAATGTTTGGACATCGTTTATATCTTTTAATTTGTTTATGTCCTTATGTTTCTCGTAATTTGATTTCATTATCTTAGATTTGATTATTGGATACTCCTTTAAATTTGGAAATGGTTGTTTTCGGTTACTTAAACACGATCATCATGGGATTACGTATTCTTTGTGATGGTACGTATATAAGCTTAAACTTGATAACCTTTTCGGCAGAACTCGATAACTTTGCATCATCGTATTGGTACTAAACGTGGTTTTATGAATGAAAATTCGAACATTTGTGGCGTAAACGTTTGGGTCGTATATGCAAGAAAGAATTGAAAGATTAGTAAAAAATGAAATTCTTAATGAATTAGATTTTCTTTTGATCTTGGCCTCACCATTGTGGATTGTATTAAAGGAAAACACACAAACCACATACTTAAGAAAATTATGCATGAAAACCTGTGGCTCATGAAATTATACCTGCCGTGTTGTGGACCTTTTGATGTTCCATCTTTTGGTGGAGAAAAATATTTTATCACCTTTATTGATGACTTTTCACGTTATGGTTATGTACATTTATTGTGCATCGAAATCTCGAGCTATAGATGCCTTAAAGGTGTATATGAGCGGGGTTGAGAGACAATTAGACGGAAAAGTAAAATTATCGGTACGATAGAAGGGGTGAATATTATGGAAGTTACAATGAATACATTGATATACAGAGTCCATTCTTTAAATTCCTTGAGCTAATGGCATATGTACTTAATACCCAACATGCCACGCACATATGGCAAAATAGTGTTGCGAAAGATGGCTTAGTACTCACAATAGAGATGGTTAGGAGTATGATGAGTAATTCTTAACACCCTCATCATTGTGGATGCATAATGAAACATTGCATATTTGTTAAACGAGTTCTTTAGTAAAGCCGATTCAAAGACTCCTTTGGTATGGACGGGAAGGGAAACCTTGTTTAAGGCACCTCCGTGTTTAGGAGTTGTCAAAGCGAAATAAGATAACATAATCATGTGAAAAAGCATCTTCAAAGAATAATCGATGGTTATTTCATTGGTTATCAAAAAAATCTAAGGAGTATAGATTTTATTGTTCTAAGCATAGTACGAGAATCATTGAAGCTAGAAATCTTTAAGTTCATTGAAAATGGTGAGACTAGTGAGAGTTTGGAGCCGCGTAAAGTGGAGATCCGAAATTAAGGTTCGAGTTTCTTTGCCGAAATTTCTTCTCGGCTTGTTATTCTGCGGTTGTTGAACAATTTAACGACTTACGAAACAACGAATAAATGATCGAGCCAGCCCAATGAGCGTAAACAATGAACCTGCTTTAGATGAGCCATGAAGTAACTTGCTAGAAAGTCTCGAAGCAGAAAATGGTACGCTATTTCGACGATTATGTGGTTTATGCGTAGTGCGAATTTGACTTAGAGGTCGATGAAGATCAGGTTTTAACTGTAATGTCAGAACGTACGAATTCTTAAATGGTTAGATGCGATATGAAAGATGGTGAAATCGATGGAACACAACAAAGTACGGATGTTGAATTACGAAGGTTGTAAAAGAGTCGGGTGTAAATGGGTCTTTAGGTAAGTGCGCTCGAAAATAATGATATTGAACGATATAAAGTCGGACTTGTTGCCGAAGGTTTCACTCGGAAAGATGGCATCGATTATAAAGAAACATTTTCTCACAGTTTCTAAGAAAGATTCATTTAGAATTATCATGCTTGGTAGCTCATTTTGATTTTGAATTTCCATGAAATGGATGTAACTTGACCTTTACGAATAAATTTAGATGAAGAGATACACGCAGGTATTTGAAGGATTTTCGGTTGAAGGAAAAGAACACATGGTGTGTAAACTTAAGAAATCAATATACGGACTTAAGCGAAGCCGAAGCCATTAGTATCTTAAGTTCGGTAATCTGGGTGTAATGCGCTTTGGATTTAAAGAAAACACTGTTGATCGGTGTATATATCTAAAGAGTCGATTAGGACGATATCGTATTTCTCGTTACGGCATGTTGATGACATGCTGCATTTCACCCAATGATCTTGGTTTATTATATGGGGGAACGAAATTTCTCTAAGAACTTTGAAATGAAAGATATGAGTGAGGCATCATGTGATTGAAATTGAAATATTTCGTGATAGATCGCGATGATTGTTAGGGGTACATCTCGAGAAAATATATATCGAAAGAGTTCTTAAGAGATTCGATATGGAAGGATGTTATGCGAGTATTGCTCGATTGAGAGATAAATTCGGCCTTATGCGGTGTCCAATTGATTTGGAACGCGAACGAATGGAAGAAATTTCTTATGCATTTATTGTTGGAAGCTTAATGTATGCTCGGACTTGTACCGGACCGGACATTAGCTTTGTTGTCGGGATGCGAGGCGGTATCGAAATAATCGAGGTATAAATCATTGGAAAGGCACAAGAAAGTTTTGAGGTATGTTCTGAGGAACGAAGAATGGCATGCTTTCAGCTTATATAGAAGATGTTAAAGATCTTGAAGTGATAGGATATTGATTCGATTTTTTGGATGTGTTGATACTAGAAAATCAACATTTGACTATCTGTTCCTTTTGAGTGAAGGAGCGATCTCGTGGAAAAGTGCGAAAGCGGTATAAATGGCTAACCTACTTATGTAAGCTGAATTTGTGGCTTGCTTCGAGCTGATCGGGGGTTTATGGGCTACGGAATTTTATTTCGGGACTTGGAATTGTCGACGGTATTGCAATGCATTGAAAATTTATTTTGATAACTCACTTGACGATCTTTTCCAAAAGCATTAGTATTCCGAAGGTCTTTAAACATGTGGAATTGAAATACCTTGCGGGATTAAGGAAGAGTTCGAAACTTAGGGTGTCGATTGAGCGTAATGCTTTTGACCTCGCTGATTGCGGATCCTTTAACGAAAGGATTTCCGCTTTAAGAGATTTAACGAACATGTCGAGAGAATGGACATTACAAAAACCCTTTATTAGTTTTATACTCTTCGTATTTTGACACATTGAGCTGATTTTCTTGTTTACGATATTTATAAATCTTGTTCTTATCGTTAGTGTATACTTTATGTTGTTTGATGTTCGACGAAGATTTGTCTTCTAATAGAATTTATGGGGCCAATGATGTTAATTCTCGTTATGCTTACGTATGTAATTGATATTGTGATACATTGAAGGAATTTGTGTTGATAAATTGATGCCTGTTGTCATGATTCGTATTAATTTCATACTTATTAATAATTTATGATTTAACGATATAAAGAAGGATTTATTTTATATTTTGTACGTATATGCCTTATTAAAATTAAGTGAACGAAGTGGGGAAAATATTAAATTTTTTATTTTGTATTTCATACATTCATTTAATAATTTATCGAAAAATTTATGTCATTTATTTTAACTTAAGTTATTTATTTTTCTTAACTCGTAACACATGTCATAATGAATTATAACTTAAGTTATTTAAGTTTATAACTCGTGATAACTTAAGTTATTTATTTCTTGGCACATAACTTATGTGTGTAAATGATAAGCAAGTTCATTTTTATAACTCATGAAAACTTATGTTATTTATGTCGTAAACATGATAACTTATGATATTTATTTGTTAACTCGTATAAACACAAATGAATAGAGGTTATTAACTTATGTCATTGATTTTAATAATAAAAATCGATTAATTTATTAAATTATCATAAAATCCACATTGGTTAGTAGCCCACACTTGATGGATGTTGGTTAAATAGAGCATGAAATTGAGAATGGAGTGTCTCTACTTGTGCTTGTGAAATCATTCTCAATGGAAAATCTACAAAGGAAAGATTTAGGGGATTAGAGAAACTTCATTTTTCGAATCCAATTTAGCCGTCGTGAATACGGTATGCATTCTTATTATTATAGATATGTAAAAAATCATGAATTTAAAAGATCTTGTACGTATGTATTTTAAATTTGGAATTTGTGTCATAAAGTTCAAACGCCAAATTTAGCATTAACCTCAGTGGCTGAGGATTTACGATGGTATGTGGGGTTTGAAGGGAGTCGAAGTGTTTTGAATTTCTAAGTGGTGGGTCCCATTTCTAGTCATCGGATAGTCGAGGAAAACTTATGAGTGAATCACAAATGCCCAGAAGAGATGGAACCCCTCCCCCGAAAATGAGGTCGATACTTAGTATCATTTGAATGTTGAGCGAGAACATTTTATTTTTAGACATTGGCACCTTAGCGATCGAGTTATCGATATTGTCTTTTAAGAATAGAGTATTTTCTTTCAAGTGAATATCATATCCTTTGTCCAAAGTTGCCACTAGGCTTCAGATATTGCTCTTCATGTTGGCCTGAAAGTAAACATTAGAAATAAATTGATGCTTCCGTTTTTAAAGCGAGATGAAAATGTTACATTTGCCTTTCACCTCATCTTGGATTCATCTCCGAAGAACACATTGTCTTTCTAACGATTAAATCCAAGCTCTACGAACATAGCACGTCTCACTTTTATATGGTTACTTGTGGTGGCCCAGGTACCATGTCTTATCTTCACCTCCTTCGTTGTCTTATATCTTATGATAGAGTGTCGTATTCTTATACTCTTTTTCTATGTGAACTCTTTCATAAATTTTGTTAACTTGGGTGCTTTCTACATTGCTCGCGTAATGTTTTGAACTTATTCTGATTATCACAAAAGCAATTTGATTTATCATACCTCGAGTTTAACGCCCTTGACCACGTCACATCTTGTAGATCTTTCTCATTTCTCATAGTTATGGTTGGTACTCATGGAAATTTCTTCTTGGCTTGACCTCGTCCTTGTCAGCTGCCTCTTATGTGTTGGCTTAATATTGTTGAAGCTTTCGTCTTTCACCGAGTTGGTTGGAGATTCATCTTAAGAAGTTGTTCGGCAATCACTTCATTCTTCTTCTTTTCTTTCTTCGTAGAGCATAATGAACCGAGAAGTTGCTCACATCGTCATCGATTTTAAATCCTTGGTACATTTAATAATAGTTGAAATCTTGTCAATTTTGAATCTAACGATCGAGAATCTTTCCGCTGATACCCACATCTTCTAACTTCTCACCATTTCTTTTTAGTTGATTGGAAATGGTAATGACTCTAGAAAAGTAGTCGGAGACCCGGCTCGCCTTCTTTTGTGTGAGATCTCAATTTGGCTTTTAAAGTTTGAAATCGTACCTTTTTAACCTTCTTTTCTCCCTTATACGAGACACAGGCTTCTTTAAATGCTTGGGATTGTGAAAGTAACACTTGAGATCTTCTCGAAATCATCTTCATCTAAGGCTTGATAGATGAGGAAGAGAGCGCTAACATGCCTGCAACGAGTATAACCGTTATCATTTTTGTGTTGTGGATAGAGCGGACCGTCCTTGGCTCATCGTGGCCTTTCTCCTGACCTCTGACGTCATGCGCTCCGGGGTGTCATCGTCTTGATACTCGATTGTCGTAGATGTTTTCATAGCATCGGCACTTGGAAGGAAACAATATCATGGTTGCCGTTTCTCGATAACGAACACAGGCTTTTAATCTGTAGCTTTGTTGGAATGAAAAAACATTTGAAATTTGGCAAATATTAAAAATATATAGAAAAACAAAACTGTTATCGGCTTTTTATTGTGATCTATTTCTCGATGACTCATTTTTTATTTATCTTGTGCTTATATCACAAATTAATAGGTAGGATTGTGCGCTCTGGTCTATTATAATGGATTCTGATAATTGCCACCTCTGCCACAAATAATTACGCACACTACTTGCGTAATTTATAGCATGTCTAATAATTTGCTTTCTACACGTTAGAATGAAACACAGATAATAATGTTTATAGAAATTAAAACTTTATTTAAATAAACTAAAAATCAGTTTATATTTGTATAATTATCGTTCGTTTTATGTTTGGTAGTATGTGTCGTATAAAGTCATTGTCTTCTACTCTGCTCTCTCTCTCTTCCTCTCTTTATATATATAGATATCACTAGCATTCATGTTACGTATGTATATTACTCGAAATTTTTAATATCAGCAATAAATAGCATAAGTCGTATGACCTGAGGATGTTCTAATTATAAATATCAAACTTTAAGAGGTAGATATCTACATATGTATGAATTGTGTAGTATGCATGTAAATTTCCCTATGTATAAATGAAAGTTTGAATGCATCACCCTTAATTCTTATATATTTACCTGGCAGTAGCTTAAATTTTCATATTCAAGCTGGCGATAAAGATTAAGATGGCTTCATATCTTTCAATTTTGGCTTTTTTGAAGCATCGAAGTCAAATTTATCTCTCTCCCTCTCTCTCTCTCTCTCATTAATATATATATATATATATATATATATATATATATATATATATATATATTACAACTTCAGATTTCTAATATTAAAGTGTTTAAACAGGCCTGTAAACCATGAATACAAGGACTTCAAAGATTCGGTACTTCAGCATGAAAACAAAGTTATAGAACAATAAGATTTGATTATAATAACCATGCATCAACCATTACAGTAGAATTAAAGATCAAAAATCTAATTTGAGATAGTTTGATCTAAATATGTAAGCTCCACGAATATTTAGAATCAAGGTCTTCAGTCTCAACAGCATTGAGAGTTATAAACTTTTGAATAATCAGGCAAGACGATGCGATCATGAGAATTAGCACAAACTCCAGATTTGAGTAGTTGAACAATGTAACACCAACAGATCCCTGTAATTAGCATTTATAGCTTCTTCAGCCACGCCAATTGAATGCATCTCTGCTGGTTCTTATCTTGGAGCAGTTTTTTGCATATGTATGGCTATGCTGAGATCGGTAGGAATAAGAGTTTTCCCTCTAGCTGGAAATTTGACCTTTGCAGCACTGGAGAGATCATATCCAGCAGAATGAGAAGTTGATTCTCCGGAAGATAATATGGCACTGGAAGAGAGCATCTTTACCTTGACGAAGGTGAGGCTGAGACGTTCCTCTTCGGAGAGTTTGGTGGCCTTAAGGATTACAAATCATATTTGTCAAGTTTTCACTTGGTATGTGGCATATTGTCGAATCTCTCCCTCTCGCTCTCCCTCTCCCTCTCCCTGTGTGTGTGTTTAAATGATCACTAAAATGAAATGCATTAACGAGGGCAATGATGGCTGCCATATGTAGCCACAGGATTTATTAATTAATTAATTTATTTATTTTATTGGTGCTGCATATATAGATAGATTTTTCTGATGGAATGGCATTGGAGCAGTTTTGGTGGCCCATGCCTTTGAGGGAATAACCGTTGATTCCATTACGTTCTGAATGGTACTACGGCTTTTGTGAAGTGAAATAAAAAAAGGAAAGTTTGCCTGTGTACCCCTTTAGTCTTATATAGTGACAAATTTAACACATTCGCTTCAATATTTATGGTTCCCAGAAAGATTATATTGGCTTCATCTCTCCAGCTTATGTCTATTTTGAGGCGTATACGGTCAAATATTCCTCCCCCTTCTCTCTATCTCTCTTATCTTTTCTACGTATGTGAAGTGCTCAACAAATAAAAGCATGAATGAAAACGGTAGTGTTAGTGTTAGAAATGTTAATACATCATTTCGTGTTTTAGTTAGTTTAGCAAAGCGAAAAAATTGGTAAATCAATCTAGTTGTTTATAAAACAGGTATCAATATAGCTCTGTGACAAGCAGGTGTTAGCGAGCGGGTTTTTCTGATAGTCCTAGCTTTGATAATATTAATTATAATATTATAATATTTATATTAATATAATTAATACTATAATATTATTATTGTTATTAATAATTTATCATATATTATAATTTATAGAAGTTTTAATTATTTAAAATATAATAAATTTTTATAATATGTAATTATTTTTAAAATATCATAATTTTTTTTATATAATTATCTTAAATTATTTTATATTTCGAACAATAACGAATCGAATTTATTTAATTCATTTAACAAACTGAACCAAATAAAAATTATTCGTGCGCATCTCAATTGCATATCGAATGAATCACATGAACAATTAGCAAACAACGAGTTTTTTTTTTTGACAGCGAAGCCATTGGAAGAAAAATTAAAAAGAATGAATAGGAGAGTTTTTGACATATGTGAATAGATAACACACTACTCATGCTCAGAGATTACATGCCACGAGGTTTGGATAATATAAATGCGTTACTCTATTTAATTATAATTTATTTGGAGTTGAATTCCGAAATTACTTTCTTATTCTTTTCTCAGCCGTCTGATAAAATCCGACGACTGATAAGCCAAAAGAAAATGTACGTGAAGTCCATACTGTTAATTTATAAATTGACATCGGCGTGCAACGAAAACCCTAACTCATTAGCTCAAGTATGAGGCATCTAGAGGATGATGGACCATCCTCTTCCATGGCCTGCCTTTGATTACTTCGACCTAATCCTTCGAACGAGCTATGGTTGAAGCGTCTAATTGGGCAATAACGATGAAATCCATCACGGAAGGCGGTCCTTATCTGCTTTAGGAATGCTTTAAAGAGGTGCTTCAGAATCCCCTTGTTCTTGCCCTTTCTGGCGCCCGAGGAGCAACGGGATAAGCCCGTTCATCTACGGGAAACCGCTGTCTCTGTGCTTCGCTGGTGCTGTCTCTGTGCTTCGCTGGTGTGGAGATAGTGGGTGGATCTGCTTGGTGATAGAGATAAGGTTAATCTGAGTCTTACGGCTTCCAATTTTATTGCCCATCGTTTCTCAAGGGGATGCTTGTTACGTGCTTTAAGGAAATATTTAAGAGGCTGTTTTGCCGAAGGTTTTGAGCAGGATTAAAGCAAGGTTTCTCCAACCTTGCCGGACATTTTTTCCGTTAAATCATACGGTAAGCCTAAATCCCGCTTTTGCGGCATTTCGACTTGAATCGCTGTTTTCTAATGGGATAATTGGCGGTATTCCGAGTATTCAGTTTTATTTGTGCTCGATGACCGTTGAACTCCAATGTAGACCTCCATATTTAAAGTTTTGCCTGACTTTTCTCTTGGCTCATCCATGAGAAGGATATCATCAGCAAAAAGTATACACCAAGGTACCTGTATTAGTAAGGAGCATCCATAACTAAAGCGAAAGGATATGGCCTTCTCCATCAAAATAATTTTGGGTCTCACTTATTATCTTTGAACTTCTCCATCAAACATTTCAATAAATGAATAGCTTCCATATTAGACTTGGCCGACATAAATCCTTTGTCGTACGTTTTAACATATGTTCAATTACCCTCTCCCATAATTTTAAAGTATGACACATTAACTTAATTCCTCTATAATTTTCACTCTTGTGCATCCTCTTTATTTTTAAAAATTGGGACCAAAATGCTCATCCTCCACTCGTCAGACTCTTTTTAGCTCTTTATCTTCTCAAAAAAAGGAAAAAAATGCAATTAAACTCAAAGATATTTATTTAGGTAGACTCTAACACTTGGTCTTCATTATTCAGCTATAATCTAAAATTTGATCTTTTTTATAACTATTTTAGATTTCTTACATTACCCGACAATTTCTATGTATTTACATGTCCAACCCCTGAATACTTTTGTGGCATAAACCTTCTAAATGCTTGGCAGTTAGCACTGTTGTAATTTTGACCAAATATGGATTATTGGGCATTTTTCGCATATGAACATAGTGCAGGAATGTTTGACTAGTTAAAGGTATTATGAGGCTTTCAAAGTTAATTCTCTATTGCTATTGAGATTAATTACAATTTTTGTTGCACTCATTTCAACAGAAAAAAAAATGATGGTTATAAATTTATCTCATCAAATTTCAATGAAACATCCTCACCAATTTAGTTTTCATTTATCTTGTGCTGGTATGCAGTGACATATGATTGAATCTTGAGAAATGCTTGGATTTCTATTCTGCAAATCCAGATTTGTAATGCTGCACTGCATTCCCAATAAAGAATACTCTTTTGGAAAGTTTCACGCAAGCCACAACCATCGAGTAAAATGTGTATTCCTTTGCATTGCCATGAACGATGATAAATTTCTCAAAAGTTCTGTCTCTATGAATCTCATGAATCTTTCCAATGGTGTCAAATCGGAATTGCAAGCTAAGTTCAGATCTGAACATAAATTGATGCGACCCAAAATTGTTTGCTTGAACCTGACTCAGAATATTAAACATGTTTGAAAGTTCACCCCAAAGCCTACCTACACTCAACCCAATGACTTGCATATTTGTGTATTATATATATGGTATTAAAATTTATGATAACATGATTATGTTTGATTTTTAATTCTTTTTAAATGAGCTGGTTCGAGCTTGATTTGTTAGCTCATAGAGCTGAATTCATGTGCCTTTTATCGAACCAAGCTGAGAATTGTGTGTAAATAGCATGGAATGGTTTGTCACCTCTAAAAAGGTTAATAATAGCATCACTTTTTATGTAATATCAAAGTTATGCGTGTTATGCATGTATAAATCTAAGTTTATTTTTATTTATGTAAATACATGAGAATTGTGTGTGGTGTGTATGTAAATGCCCTGAAATATTATGTTGCACCCATCTCAAAACAAATTTGACCAAATTTCAGTGAGATATTCTTACCCAAAATTTTCTCTTTTTATCATTTGCTGGTATTGCTCTATGGAGAAATCTTGGCCTTTAAAAGAGGGGCATAAAATAAAGTTGCTGAGATGAGAACGCTTCGAGATAAAATGCGAAATGAATATATTCTTGATAGGGTTCGTGTAGCCCTAGTGGTGGACAAGAGTAGACGGTCTTCTTAGATGATTTGGTCACATTAAACGTCGACCGTCTGTGATCTAGTTAGGAGAGTAGATGTTTTAGATTTGACATATGTTAACGAAGGCAGAGGTAGACCTAAAATGACTTGGATTTATTGTATTAAAAACTATCTTAATCTATTAGAATTAAATTAAGATATGACGCTCAATAGGACCCAACGGATAAAAAGTTTTAGTGTAGTTGACCCCACTCAGTGGGATAAAGGCTTGTTGTTGTTGTTGTTGTATTATCATCTACTGGTATGCAATGACGTAAGATTGAATTTTATGATGGTTCAATGCCTATTATGGAGTTTAAAAGTAGTTACGCTAAACCCAATGCATTTACAACAAAAACTCTTGGAATTTCTTATGCAAGCCAATGAAATTTTGGATGGAGAAAAAGAAATTCTCAACTTGCATCATCTGGAATAGTGATGAATAATTCTTTTTTTTTTTTCCTGTTTGAATTACATGAATCTCTCTCTCTCTCCCCCTCTTGGATTAGGCGATGATGATTAAATCCAACTTTGAAGGTGTTCATCTCTGCTTTTCTCATAACTTGCCGATGCACCTGCTGGACGGCCTATGCTTTCTCAGAGTAACTGCAGTGTCCATGCGTCATTTGAAGAGAACATGCAGATGTATATGCTTTTTGATGAATTAAGGCGAATCTGAGCCTATGAATCTCAATTCTTTTAAGTTTTCTATATCTTGAAGCGGCCAATTGGGTTTTATGCGGATAGATTTTTGTGCAGGGAGTTGTAATCATTATTTGTTCCATCTTTTTCCTTGCTTTGCTGGTCGGTATTCTAGTAAGCTTAGCTGAACATGACAAAGATTTGTTGGTGAGTTTTCCTTGTTTTGGCTTGAAAAAAAATTATATTTATATATAATTGATTAGTATTATTTTGAAAAATTAGTTGACTACCAGGCTAAAAGACTTATAATCAATTAAAATTTATACTTAAAAATTAGAATATAAATATTAAATATTATTTAAATGAATATTTTAATACCAATAATAAAATTTAAATCTCACTATTGCTCTCAACATTCTATGGCTGCATGATTAGGATGTCAAAACGACTCCTTGTTTGTGAATATCTCGTGCTCGGCTCGATAAGCAAACGATCCAGACAAAAAAATTTTTGTGCTCGATATGTTCACGAGCCGAACATGAACAACAGTAATTTTAACGATCCTAACACAAGCCGTGCTTGCGCTTGCACATAGTCGGCCAGTTTGCACCCCTAGCCATGATGATAAAATTGGCATTGATATATCTGCTTTTCACAGCTTTTTGATGGAATTAAGGAAAATCTGAACTGCTGCCACCTGTATTTTTGAACTGTTTTTTCTATAACTCGTTGGGTCCTTTTTGTGGTGCTACATAAATATGCACCCTTCTCATGCAATAGACACGGAGCAGCTTGGATCGTCCATGCCCATGACGACATCTATGAGGGTAACTGTTGCTACTATGATTTTTTTTTTTTTAATGGCTATCGTATTTCCTTCCCTATTTTTCTGAAGTCCTTTTTTGAAATTAAAGAAAAAGAAGTGAAATGAAATTAAAGAGGATTTGCATGCATGACATTTAACGTTTATATGTTTACTTGCTGACACTTCACTAATTTTCTAAAATACTTTTTTCAAATTCAAGAAATAGAAGTGAAATGAAATTAAAGAGGATTTGCATGCATGCCAGTTATCGCTTATATATTTACTTGCCTGACACCCAATGTTAAAGATTACAGTGGCTTCAATTTTCCATTTTTTCCTTTTATGTCGCATGTAAGTTCTAATCTCTCTCTCTCTCTCTCTCTCTCTCTCTGTATGTGGATAGATAGATAGGCCAGGACACTAATGTTATGTATTACAGTGGCTTCAATTTTCCATTTTTTCCTTTTATGTCGCATGTAAGTTCTAATCTCTCTCTCTCTCTCTCTCTCTCTCTCTCTCTCTCTCTCTCTCTCTCTGTGTATGTGGATAGATAGATAGGCCAGGACACTAATGTTATGTATTAATACTGCAGAGGTGCTTTGCTCCAGAAGAATAAAAGAGAGTTTGGGGGCTATTTTGAATTTTAGAATGTGCTAGCTAAGGAAAGCTGTTGATTGAATTTTGATTTGCATATATATCTTGCAAATCTTATTTATTTACATATCTAACACACACTTTGATTTTGTGTTGGCACCAAAGATTGCTTTGTCATTCCATTTATGTTTGATATAGTAAAGCGGCATATAAAGTCAAATGTCCTCTCTCTCTCTCTCTCTCTCTCTCTCTCTGTATATATATATATATATATATATATATATATATATATATATATATATATATATATATATATATATATATATGGCCATTCCACAATTCCTATATATTTACATTTCGAGCACCTAAACATTCTTATTTACATGAATATCACTTAAGAAATAGCACCACTCTTATGACACCAAAGTGTTCTGATTATAAATACCAAAATTTGGGTGGTAGATATCTAAATATTTAAATACATATGAAATGTGTGGTATGCATGTAAATTTTCCTATATATAAATGAAAATTTCAATGCATCACCCTTAATTCTCATATATTTGCCTGACTATAGCTTAAAGTTTAATATTCAAGCTGGCGTCAAAGATTAAGATGGCTTCATATTTTTCCAATTTTGGCTTTTTTGCAGCATCAAAGAAATTTCAGTGGTGAGATTTAACTTTTTACATTGTTAGACTGTGCTAGCTGAGGAAAGCCGTTGATCATTTGATTCACGAATATCACACCATCTTTTTTGTATTTACATTTCCAATTCCTATACTTGTTATTATGTTGGCCTTAAAGGATTACAAATCATATTTGTCTAGTTTTCACCTGTTATATGGCATATCGTCGAATCTCTCTCTCTCTCTCTCTCTCTCTCTCTCTCTCTCTCTCTCTTTCAGTGTTTGTGTGTGTTTAAATGAACATTAAAATGAAATGCTTTAAGGAGGGCATTGATGCGTGCCATATGTAGCCACAAGATTAATTAATTAATTGATTTTTTTGGTGCTACAAAGAAAAAAATTTTATAAATAAAAAATAGTTGGTGGTGGAATAATAATGTGGAAGAAATGATAAAATATAAGAAGTTATGTTATAAAAATTGGTTTAAATGTAAAAGCGTAGAGAATTGGGAAATATAAAACGGTCGGGGAGTCTAAAAGAATAATACGACGACGTTAAAATTAACTTTTAGTGAAGCTTTTTATAGCTTGTTGAATGTTTAAGGATGGTGAATAATATATGTATAAATTGTAGAAGCAAAAGAAAAGAAAAGTAAATATTTAACTCGAAGTAAAGTGTATTAAAGATGAAAAACGAAAATCTTCTTAGAAAAAATATTGACATAGGTGAGTGAGTTATTTTGATAAATTTTTTAATGAAGATCTTTGAAAGTACGATCGAATTTGGTGATGTTATCACAGATTAATAATAATAAAAGCTTTTGTTTCGCGTCGTATTAGTAAAAACGAAGTTGATGAGGCTTTAAAGAAAACAAAGGGTGGAAAGTACGTATGACTTGATGATATCCAAATTGAAGTGTGGAAATGTTTAGGTGATTTGGGGGGTTTCTTGGAAACACTAAAGCTTTTTAATATTATTTTAAAAACTAAAAAGATGCCTGAGGAGTGGAGAAGAGCATTTTTTGGTCCCCATTTTAAGAATAAAGTCTGCAGAAGTGTGCAAATTATAAATTAAATTGATGTGTCGTACTTTAAAATTATGGGAGAGGGTAATTGAACATAGTTTAAGACGTATTACGAAGAGTTTCTCATAATCGATTTGGTTATCTTGGACAGGTCTATGAGCTATACATTGTGAGAGTTTGATGGAGAAGTATAGAGATAATGAGGAGGATCTCATTTGATTTTTATTGATTTAGAAAAAGCTTACGATAAGGTTCCTATAGATGTTCTTTGGAGGTCATGAGAAGAAATGGTAGATATGACTTACATTCAAGTCATCGAATATGTATCTTTAAAGAGCTGTTACATGTGTTCGAGCTTGAGAAGAGGAGGATTGACCAAATATTTTACTATTTACATTGGTTTACATCCAAGGATCAGCTTTATGCCCTTATCTTTTTGCTTTATTTATGGATGGCCTTGCGGCATTTTACAAGAGGATGTACCTTGGTGTATGCTTTTTACTGATGATATTCTCCTTGTGGTTAAGACAAGAGATAAAGCCCGGGGAAAAACTTGAATTATGGAGGTCTGTTGAGTCTAAAGATCTTCGTTTGAGTAGAACTAAGCGAATACATGGAATGTTATTTTAGTAATAGTAGGTAGTGACGAAGTTTAACTTTGGGTGATCAAATTATTAAAAGTGTAAACGATTTAGATATCTCGGGTCCATTGTTCAAAGCGATGGGTGAAAATAAAGGTAGGGACATTGTGTTGGGTGAGTTGGTTGGTTGAAGTGGAGGAATGCGTCACGCATTTTTATTGTGTGATAGAAAAGTACAACTTATTTGAAAGGAAAATTTTATAAGATGGTGGTGAGACCTGCAATGCTCTATGGTGCTGAATGTTCGTGCAAAGAGAAGCATAATGTTAAGTGTTGCCGAGATGAGAATGATTAGGTGGATGAGTGGTTTTACATAGAGATAAAATACGAAATGAATATATTCGTAATAGGAGGTTGGTGTTGCACCGAGTGGTTAGTGAGAGTGTCGCCTTAGATGGTTTGGTCACATTAAACGTCAACCACATAATGATCCCATTAGGAGAGAGTAGATGTTTTAGATAGAACTTATGTTGAAAGCAGAGAGTAGACCTGGAAGAACTTGGGCTTATTGCATAAAAATGATCTTAATTTATTAGAATTAAACGAAAATTTGACACTAAATAGGACGCAATGGAGAAAAAGGATTCATGTAGCCGACCCCACTTAGTGGGGATTAAGGCTTTGTTGTTGTTGTTGTATAGATAGATTTTTCTGATGGAATGGCATTGTAGCAGTTTTGATGGTCCATGCCTTTGAGGAATAACAGTTGTTTCCATTACGTTTTGAATGGTACTCCGGCTTTTGCACCTAATTTTGTCAAAGGCCTTTTTTCATATTCACAAAAGATTGTGAAGTGAAAAAGGAAAGTTTACATGCATACCCCTTTAGTCTTATATAATGACAAATATAACACCTTAGCTTCAATATTTATGGTTGCCTGAAAGATTATAATGACTTCATCTCTTCAGTTAGTCTATTTTGGCGTATACGGTCAGTATATTCACTCACTTTCTCTCTCCCTCTCTTATCTTTACATGTATGTATGTATGTATGTATGTTTGCATATGTAAATGGGCTCAAAAACACGCCTAAGACTTGGAAGAAAATGTAAAGAAAATGAATAGGAGAGTTTTTGACAGATGAGAATAGATAATACACTACTCATAGATGTCTCCCTCAAACTAGTATAATGCCACCAGGGAACTCATGTTTTATAGTCTGATCGTAATTGTTGCCTTTTTTTTTTAAATTCTTTCGTGGTAGTTACTAAATTTGGCCCAAAAGAAGCATTTTTTCTCAATTTAGTCTTTTGTTAGTAGGGCTGTTTATGAGCCGATTGAATGATTTTATTCGTGGCTCGTTATGTTTGATTTCAAGTAAGCTTGATTCGAAATTGAGTTAGTACTCGAATTTGAGTTATTTGGGTTCGATCCAGCTCGAAATTGAAATAAGATGGCTCAAATTGAGTTTTTTGGATGCGTTTCATGTAAATTAGCTCTTAACTCGTTATATTTATTTTTATTTAGCGTTATGTATCATTTATATAAATGAGAAATAATTTGTTCTAATTTAGAGGCAGCTCAAACCGATCCGTTTATAGCTTGAAATTGGCTTGAAAAAATTTGTCTCACAAGTTTTGACTCATAGTTTAGCTTGTTTATTTCGATCCGAACTCGATTTGAGCTATAATTTGAATTGATTTTCTAGCGATTAACAATTTTCCATATAAATTCACAACCCTATGTTGGAGTAATATGTTTATGACCAATGATATTTTATGGTGCTTCAAAGATATCAATGCTTCTCGCTATTATGTTGGTCTTGAACGGAGCTGCTTGGATAGCTCATGCATCCATGAGCAACTGCTGCATCAGTGCCGTGTATCTGCTTTGGGATAAAGCACAGGCGAATCATTGCCTTTGACTCCTTATCTTTTAAATCTTTTTAATGTTCGCTTAGATTAACTGTGTTGAACAGTTATTATAACAATTGCTCTTCCATGATATTTTCGAATGATAGCCTCATGGTGCTGCTTGGATAACATTTGTCTTGATGTTTAACTGCTGTGTGAATATGCTCATTTAGAAGATGTGGATGTATCTGCATTTTAAATGAATCGAGGCGGATAAGAGCCTATGATTCACTATTCTATTTTCATTTTTATATGATTAAGCAAATAATCGTGCCTTTGAGTGGATGGATATTTGCAATTTGGCACTTGTGATCTTAGTTTTGTTGGTGTGTGCTCGTGCTCCTGTTTTGTTTGACTTTGATTTGAATCATAAGTATAATGATGCCGCATGATGATGGTTTGTATTTATACATTAGTGGCGTTTCACTCCTGTTTCGCTGCTTTTTAGGAATTGCCGGTGGGGAGTTTGAACTTCTAACATTGATATATGCTTGAATGTTTTAGTTGTAAAAAAAAGCTGCTCTACTTGTCACAAAAGGTTCTCGTATACAAGGGAGCTACAAGAAGCTAAGGACCTTTATATGAATAGCAAATATCTTCAAGGAAGGTAGAAATACAGTGACAAAATTTAAACAAAAAGTTACGTCCTTTTGCTATTCTCTTCCTCTCTTCCATGTCTCTGCTCTTCCTCTGTTATTATGCTCTGCCTCGATCGTCAGTCCGATGGAATAAAAGTCTGTTGGCTCAATCATGGATTAGATCATCAACACTTGCTCTCAGTACTTTGGGTGTTAGATATCTAAATACATAAGAATTGTATGGTATTTAGGCGTGCTTTCTTTCAGTATTATATTATGGGCATTTATGTGTATATAACAAAAAAGAAAACACCCAGAAAGTTCCTTGCACCGCTTGAAGCCATTAACACATGAGTGACGTTCATTTTTTGTGCTTCCTTTGATGTATATGCACAATTCAAGTCTTCTTTTGCATTTCTAAGAATGGTGATAACTTAACTCTTCATCTCTATGAATTGCATAAATTTAATCGAGCTGAGTTCAAGTTGTTTATCAAGTGCATTGGTTCATCATTGGAGATCATGATGTCTAATTAATGATTTATTTATAGTTGACCCTTTTTTTTCTTCAAATTGAACAGTAATGCTACAGTATTTTTTTGCAATTTCTTTTTTCGTTGACCCAAATGTTTCCTTTTGAATATTTATAATGATTTTATCATTAAGATTCCCTTGAATTTATGTTTGAATTGTGCCATGCTGAACAAATCCTTCGGTGAAGTTGTTGTGTGCCCCCCCTAATGTTGGGCAGGATTTCCCTTTCATGGTGCTCAATAATTTTTCCATAAATCCCCGGGCAACAGTTATAAGCTCTGATGGCTCTTTGAATCCCTGGGCAACAGTTATAAGCTTAAGCTCAAAAAATATGTTTTTCACTTGTATAAAGTTAGTAATAGGGTAACATTAATATTTTAGTGTTATGCATGTAAATGCCACTTAAAAGTTTATGTTGCAGTCGTGTCAAAATATTTTTTAACCAAATTTCAGTGAGATAACTTAATCAAATTTCGTGTCTATGCTATTGTCGAGAGGAGCAGAACCTACTCATGACATGTCGATGGAGCAGCTTGGATGGTCTACTCTGTTGCAGGCAACCGCTGTGTCGATGTGATGCTGGTAGAAAACATGTGGGTGTATTCGCATTTTGATGGAACTAATGCGACTTTGTGTGCCTACAATTCCCATTCATTTTAAAGCCTTTCTTTTCTTTAACCGACCAACGGGAGCCTTATTGCGGATAAATGTTTGCCTTTTATCAGAAGTTGCAACCTTTCTTGGTTCCCTTTTGTCTCCTTGCTTTGGATGATCAGTATACTAATGTTGGACGGTAATTAACATATAATTGTGATGACACAAGTATTTATACATCAGTGATCTTCACTCTTGAAAAAGAAACTCTTAGTTTATGAGTTTGTGAAGTACTTTGAGCAGTTATTATGGTAATTTCTTTTTCATGATGTTAAGCACTTATAATAGTAAAATCTTGTTACCAACGATAATCGTTCTAGGTATAATTACATGCCATTTTATTAATTTTACGGCGTTATCTTTCAAACTCTTATCTATAATTATACGTACACTATGACTAGTGCGGCTCTTGCGATTACCAAAGTTTAAAACACAAGTTATCGGTACAGCAGCCTTCTCTCAGGCCTCTTTGGTTTGTCGAATACATAAGATATTTATGCTACATGAATCGTAATATCATTAGTTATTGTTACCATTGAGAGTATATATTCGAGATCTGTCTAATATTAGTTGGAGCTGAGATGATATGTATAAATTGGAGCTTTGATGTTGGATGGGTGAACACATTATAATTGGGGGTTTAAATACATACTACTCAAATCATATATATTTACATATCTTGTATTTATGCTCTAACTGTTGCATAGATACCACTTAATTTCTATGTATTTATATATTTAACAGCTAAACTTCACTTTTTTTCTGGTGCTTGTACAATTTAAACCCCCTTGAGCTGTGGGATGGGAATGAATATTGGTCTCATTCGTGATGCTTAGGTTTGATGATCAGAAATAAACTACTCTTCCATTAAACCGTGAAGATATTTAAAAGTTAAATCTTCATTCATTCACATACTGACCAGTCACCGAACTAAAAGTAGAATTTTATGATGGATGATCGGAAAACATTTTGGTGGCTGGAGGAGGAGAATGTAACAAAAACTAACTGGAAAATATATTGCTATTACTAACGATTGACTAATTGTGCCGGCTCACGAGTTAAAGTGTCGAGCCAGGATAAGTTGGAGCTAGTGCTCTTTTAACAAAAGAGCTCAAGTTTGAGCTCGAGCTCAAGGACGTGGCTCATTAACGAGTGAGCTACAGCAACTCACCAAAGTGAAGTCGCTTTCAGATCATTTAACCCTAATAAATTGTATGTATCAATACCTATGAGGTGCATTACTCCAAAAGAAAAAAAAAATGAAAGCTTTTTAGAATGGTAGAACATGCTAGTTCAAAAAAGCTGTTGATTGACGTTTGATTTATGTATGTATCACACAATTCTTTTGTATTTACACATCTCACGCAAACTTTGACTTTTATGTTGGCTCTTAATATTGTCATTAATGTATGTTGAGTTTTTGACTATTATGGGGTATATAAAATCAATCTCTATCTCTATCTCTCTTTGTCTCATGTATGTGTGTTTGTGTGTGTAGGATTTGAGACGTAAGATCCGTATTGTTCGTGTTAGTACACAATATGGTATAAGATCCTAAATGCCTTACATATCGTGTGAAACACAAGAAAAATCGAGGAGCCTGATGAATCCATGTGCGATGATTGAGTAGTCGATCACTTCGATAGCGGAGTACGACGAAGAAAATATGTTGAGAAGAGGGGGGCTCGGTTTGGCATGTTCGGTGCTCGACAGTTCAGTCATTTTGGAAACAGGCTAGGTTTCGTAACTCGGTTTTTGATTATGCAATATATATCTAAATGCCACAATTCTATATATTGGCATATATTTTATATGCATATCACTCAAATCATTAACATCACATCAACAGTTAAAAGTGTAAATTTCAAATTTTGGGTGTTACATATATAAATACATAAGAATTGTGGCATTTATGTAGATTTTCTTTTATATCAATGAAAATTTATATGCATCACACGTAATTCTTATATATTTACATGTCTATCACCTCAGTCTTAATATTTATTCGGGCTGAAATCGAAATTGAGATGGCTTTATTTTTTTCTAATTTTGGCTTTTCTGAAACATAAAAGGTCAAATTTTTCTATCTTGTTCTCTTATTTTTCGGATTTTCATTCATTTCATAGTCATTCTCCTTTTTAGCCATAATTCATTGAAAAGCTTTTGTGTTTTGAAGGGGAAATAAAACGCTGTGTTTGAAGACGAATAGATTTTTATAATGATACATATTTAGTCTAAGTTAATAAACTCGTATCTGTAACCAATATCCTGCTGTCAGATTGATCTTCGCTGATAGGATCGCGTAGTAGATCTCTGTAACTGTAGTATATAAATAGATGTGATCTTTATTTTAGTCACTAGTACACTCGTCGTAATTTTGTTTCATGTATCAGGTTAATAATTATGAGAAAATTTTGGAAACATCATGCTTTCTGATTGTGTATGTGATGTCGATTAATGGCAGTAAGTTATCATTTGAAGTATGTATGATCTATCTCGGCTTATAACTATCGTTTCGACAAATATATTTATTGAAATTAATAAACAAATTTAGATATCGTTTGAAGATATCATTTAATTATATCAAATATGATAATTCTTGCATTTAGTATGTGAAAGGCTTGTCTGTCTTGCTTACTCTGTTTCACTCTGTTTCACTCTGTTTATATACCCGTATACGTGATTTTCGATCCTGGGCAATTGATTAATTATGAGTTATTTTGTATTTTAATGTGTATATTACTTAGTTATTTTGTTAAATTACATACAATATTAGGTTAAATAATTTATGCATATTAAAACTATAATTAAGTAATTATTTAGTTTAAGTTGAATATTTCAATTATGTATATATTTACTTATTTATTTGCTTAAAATTTATGTGTATAAATTTATAATAATTATATACATGCAAATAATTGTATTAAATAATATTTATGCATCGTTATTCGTTTGTTTGCATTATTTATGCAAATGTTTAGTTATCTTAGCGTATTTTTAGGTTGAGTGTTTTGATTTAAAAACGAGGTCGCCTACGAAATTGTCGGTGCACTTTAGATTTTAAATTTAATTTAAATATATATATATATATATATATATATATATATATATATATATATATATAGTTTGAAAGTAGCATTTGATTTTGAAAGTAATTTTAAGTTTGAAAATTTTAAGATATGAAATCAAACCGATCTCGCATCCCAAATAGTTTATATAAACGGGACGCGCATCACGGACCAGTATATCTATCCAGAAGAATAGACACATCGCTTAATGATGGGGCTCGACTAAATAAACTAGAAGATTTGTGACATCCGTTTGGCTCGCGAACCAATTTTATAAGCGATAGAGTCCCTCGCTAATATAAATGAATTAAGCGAGGTTTATATTACCCAGGTTCTTAAAGATTCATGTATGAAAGTGCACTTATAGTTAATTGCATCTTAAATGACGGGAATCATTTAAGAAAACTCTCAATAATGATCAGTGGTTTTGCTCTCAAGAATTTCAAAGTTTAAGGTTTCAAAGGATTGGATTTTGGAAATTTCAATAGGGAATAAATCAAATTTAGAACAGTTTATTTTAGGAGTCCAAAGGAAGAGGAGTAGGGGATGTCACGGACCCGAAGTGAACTTCGTTGACTTCCCAACTATCCTATGGTTTAGCTTTAATTTAAAAATTTTATTTAATATTGCAATCCTGCCAATTTTAGTTAATTAAGACTTATAATTGTATGATATAATCATACAAATAGTCTCGAAGATGTGAGAGTTTATGTCGTACCAAACGACTACCTCGGAGTCCTAAGACAGGCTAGGGCTTAATTTACATAATATGATTATGCAAATGCCTAACGAAAAGTTGAGGATTTATGTTGCACTAGGAAAACTACTTCGAAATCCTATGGATTGTTGTTTAATTCTAAGAAAGGTTTCTTTGAAGTAGACGATAAGTTTCTTGACGAAGATGGCTACATCTTTGCTCACTGTGCTCCAAGCTCCTTGTTGCAGAAAGTTTAGTTTTAGAAAGTTACAATCAAGAGATGAGAGAAGTGTTTTGGTTTAGAAAGGTTGAAAATTGAGATGGTTTAATGTTTTAATTAAAACAAATCTTAAAGTTGATTAAGCAGAATCGATTAAGATCCCACGGTTCCGTCATCCCGGCACAACTATTTTCATCGAATTCACTTAGTCCAAATGAATTTGCTAAACCTAACTGAATGAGTTCCACACTTTCATTTAGACCGTGGGAAGTCTCGTTAGCAACACGTGGGTTACATCATGTGAGAGATTCCCGATCATCTAACGAGATTTTAATTTTAGTTGTAATTGCAGTTTTGTTTTATTGGTGATTAAATTTTGAGTTGTTTAAACATGTTGGGTTCGGTCATTTTCATGCATTTACAAGTATATAAATGTAAGACATTTAATAAATTGCTGAATGTAAATCGTAATAAACTTAAATGCGTGCCTGGTAGACACTCTTGTCATTTTCATCTGCACTTAAAACACATGTCAAGACATTTATATAATCATAAGAAAACACCTAGGTAAAGTTAGGGAAGGTTACAGTTGTCTACCAGAAATCACTAATCCTATTCTTAGTCGATTCTATGACATCTAGGTTTTGGTGTTTTGTTAAGGATGATTTACTTCACCAAAGAACAATGAAGTTTCAGTATTCTTTTAAACATCCATCAAGTTAGAGAAGTGCTCGTAACTGAATTCTGAACATCTTCTTAAACATTGTAGGGATTATTCTAAGTTCAGTTAGTTTCATTGTAGTGATGAATCAATCACTCGGGTTACTCTTGCTCAGTGAATTAGGATGTTTGATTATCGTGAGAGTTAAGTGACATTTCATTTAATGCTTATAATAATAAAAGCTTTTTGGAGGGCCAAATCAATTCATTAAAGATTTTAACCACTCTTAATTTAAAGTTTTGAGTTGAAGATTTAAAGTGATTTTCAATTTAGTTATAAAGTTTTAGTTGGTCTTTTTAAATGTATTAAATATTTTAAATTATTTTAAGTTGAAAAAGTATTTGTTGGTTCAGTTAGGTCTATATGTTTTAAATGATTTTAATATTTTAGATTAATTTTAATATTTTAAACTCGTTTCAATTTGATTTTCAATAATTTCAAAATTAGTCCAAGTATTCTTTAATTTAGTTATAAAATTTCAAAGAATCATTCTCATCTCATTTTAATTATTAGTTCCAATCAACATTTTAGACTCTCATTAATTGATGTTTAAATAAAATTTGATCAAATTGTTGTTTAAGAATTCAATTTAAAGAATTAAAATCTTTCTATATTCAAAATCTCTTAACCTTAATAATTCACCTTTAATTAACTTTCAAAGTTTAATGATTTAATTAATTAAAAGTTTCTTCTTTAATGTTTAAAGCTATTAATGAGTTTCTACCCTTTAAACTCTTATGTTTCAATCATCCAATAATGATTTAAGATCAAATATTTTACTCCTCCCCTTTGGTTTAACCTAAATTTTGGTTAGAGTTAAAATTCTTTAATTATCATTATGCCCTTTTAAGCTTATTTATCTCATAACTCACCAAATTAAGCTCAAATGAACTTGAAATTTTTTATGTCACTTTACTCACATGTCTATCAAGACACGAGAGGAGAAAATATGATTTTTCTGTTTTTAATTTAATTTATATAATTATTTTGATGAAAAATAAGGATTTTCAATCAAAATTCAACCACATGACCAAGACAAAGTTTCTGTCCTTAGGAAAGTTATCGGATGTTCCTACTGTCCAGATGACCACTTGGATCAATTTTGGTGATTTTTGGAATTATATTTTATTTATTAAAATTATTTTAAGTTTTGGAGTATTAATTAATTATAAAATAAAATTAAAGTTAAAAATTAAGTTTTATATTTTTCTTAAATCTCTCTCGACCTCAAGGAACTCGAGAAATAAATTTTATATATTTTTATTTTTTTTGAATTTTTAGAATTATTTTAGTGGAAAGCGTTAAGAAAATCATTTTTTAATATTAAAAATTACATTAAGTCTTTAAAATTCAATATCTTTATTTTGGGACTTAGGAAAAATATTTGGATGGTTCTTATAAGTGATTAGAAGACCAAATACAACATTTTTATAAATTTATTATTTTTGTGATTTTTATAATTTTTTAATTATTAAAATATTCAAAGTAGGGTTAAAAATAAAGATTTTAGAAAAATTTCAATTTGAATTTTCTTAGACTCCTCTGACATTAGAGAGGCCCCAAAACCAATTTAGTGAATTTTTTAAAAATATTTTAAGCTTTATGATTTTTTAAAGTTTAAAAGTGGTCATGTTACTTAAAAAAACATTTAATGGGTTAAATTATTTTTAATTGACTTCAAACTTTTTAAGGGGGTCTCTCTGACCCTAGAGATCAGTGGAGAATCAATTCCAAATTATTTTGATTTTTGATATGCCTTAATTAATTCAATGTTGGTTTTAGGTTAGGTGAGTCATTAGGGTTATCCACAATTTTTTAAGCCACACCATAATTATCCTAAGTTCTTCTGGTCATTAAGAATCTATCCTAATTTTTCTAGAATTTTCCAAACAGCATTCTAATTATTGGAATTAAAATACCAAAGCAAGCATAAATACTTGGAAAATAGATAACTTCATAAAGACATATCTTATAGCCTTGAAAAATTCAGGGAATGCTCCCAAGATTAGAGGCTATAAAAGCCTTATGGTCTCATACCATGGTGAATTGTGTGTGTGTGTATGGAGAATTAAAATACTCAAAACAACATTAAATTAATTAAAAATAAAATACTCAACAAAATGTATCAATTCTTTTTCCACATTATTCTCCTCTATTCACTGAGCAAGAGGGTATTTTTAGTTTATTTTTGTGATTTTTCTACACAAAAATATGAATTTTCAAAGATTCAGGGATTTAAATAATTCAGAAAATAGGTAATATCCTACTTAACCACGTCGGCACCAACTCTACCTACAGTGAGTCGAAGCTCCACGCGTCGCTTCCTGGTTTAGCGCCGCCATCTGACTCAGCAGCCACGTGGCCCGCGGTTCAGGTTCTTTTGCCCCGTCCAGCGCGATCCCAATCGTCCATTCGATACACACCCGATTCGACGGTATCCGTTCATCGTCCCGACTGGTGCGAGCTGAGAGCCATTCAGCTTCTAACCCTAAGATCTCACTCGATACTTAACCAAATCACATGCGATTTCGTCCTACATGCTCGTCTAAACAAGGGCTACACATCTATATGGCTAATGCGTACTGAAATCAAGTGTAACAAAATGGAGAATCGCTGGAAGCTCGCGAGCAAGAGAAGTTTCCATACCTTGGTTCAAGAGGTGAAGCCTCGATTGAATGTGCTCGGCGTGTTCGTTGGAGCTGGAGGAGCCTACAGATGAAGCCTCTGTTCCTGGTAAATTGCCTAGGTATGACTTCGTCCAAGTCCGATTTCGAGCTCTGGCCGATAGAACAAATGGCTGGTCTGGTGAGGGGGCTTTTACTGGGGAACTTCTTCTCTACCTCTAGTGAAGTTGTGGGAAGAGTTAATTTGGTTTCTGTGGAGATTTAGCGAGTGTCCTATTTGTTGACTCGAGATTGAACTCAAAATCGAGTTCAACCAGTGGGGAAGAAGGCTGGAAGACAGTGGAGCTGAGCTTCTCTTGGCTGGGAGGAGCTCAGGGAGCAATTGGGAAGGCTTTTGTGAGAAAATTTTTCAACACTCTTCTCATGGCCGAGGAGAGGTGTTTAAATGGCTAGGGCCATTCAACAGGGTTTGGGTTCAATTGAGGGGTTAATTTTGTTGCTTATGTGGAGGGCAGAGAGGCTCCAAGGTTTAATTTAGCTGAGGTGGATAGTTGGGTAGATTTGGGTGAGTTTCACTTGGTGGTGGCTCTCGGTTTTGACCCCCTCCTGCGACTTGGCTGGCCGGCAAGGACAGGAGAGCTGGCCCCAGGTCAGGTGAGTCAGGTGGCAGGTTTTAACCAGGTAAGGGGGGATTTGGGGTGAGGCAAAAGAGGATGTATCCATTTAAGGGAAGAGATCCCTTACAATGGGGGACCCTTGGTCCATGGCTCACTTAGCTTGGGCTAGGTGGATCTAGGGTGGTTCCTAGGGTTAAAGTGGTGGCTGTGGATAGGTTGGTTTAGCCACATTTGGTTCAATTTGGTTAGGCTATGCCATATGTTCAATTTGGCTCACTTGGGTTTAGTTTGGGCTAACTTGAGTTTGGATTTGACTTGGGTCCAAGTGTCTTGAGAAATATTGTAGAAATGATTGCTATGAAGAAATTTCATGAAGACATGAAATGGTTTTGAGTTCAATTGAAAGTCAATTAAGTGGGTTTTGGGATTTTGGTTAATTTGGGCAAGGTTGGATCAAGTTGGGCCCAAGTTGGTTTAAGGTGGGGTTTAGACCCAATCGAATGTTTCAAATGGTCCAGGGGATGTATTGAAGAGTTCCCAAAATCAATTGGGAAGAAATTTTAAGGTTAGGTCAATCAATTTGGTAGATTTAGGGCATGGATTCAAGTTAGGTTAAAATGGGGTATTTTGGATTTCAAATGGATTTAGGTTAAGTTTGAGCTCAAATTGGGACAATTGAAGGTTGCATGGGTTTCATGGGAATGTCATGGAAGGTTTATGATTGAAATTGGAAGGAAAAAGTTGAAATTAGGTTAATTGGAGAATTTTGGATTAATTGGGCAAAATTGGGGATTTAGGTTTCAAATGGAATTGAACTCAAATGTGAATCAATTTGGACTTGGATTTGGTTTATATTGGTACTGGTGATGTTGAATGAAAGTTTAGAATTGAAATTGGGCAAGATTGAGGTCAAATGGGTTGGTTTGATTTGACATTGGGTCCATTTAGGTTAAAAATGGGTCAAATTGGGGATTTTGATAAAAGTGGGTGAAATTGACAAAATTAGCCTATGGTGTAGTTGAACAAAATGAAATTAGGAATATTTGGGATTTTTGGAATTTTCTGGGAATTTTTGGATTTTTGGGCTAAAAGAGTATTTTAGGGTATTTGGAGGTTATTTGGAGAGTATTGAGGTATTTTGGTGGATTTAAGAGGTGGGAATGATTTCAAAATGATTTTTAGGATTTGTTGGGAATTTTGGGCAATTTTTGGGAAATTTTGGAAAGTTTTGGTAGTAGTAGGGGCAATTTAGGTAATATTAGTAGTCTTGAGGGACCCAATGTTAAAACTAGGAATTTTGGCAAAAGTGGAATTTGATTATGGTTGAGAGGGTGAAAAAGCTTAAAGTGAGCCATGGACCAAGAAGTGTCCATTTTGAACATCTCATATGTTGTTCCTAACCCTCTTAGCCAAGGGGCTAGGGGTTTGGACTTTAGCCACATGAGTGCTCCAATGAACCAGGAGTCAAGATTGGGTAGGGAGGGTTCAGGGTTTAGGATGGGTATGAAAGTGTAGTGTGTACAAGCCAGACCTCACCAAGACCAGACCACCCAGGGTTATCCTAAGGCTTGAACATCCTATAGGAATTCATTTTTGTCTTCTTACATATTGGTCCCAACCTTCATAGTGATTTGGACGTTGATGACCATCTATGTAAGATTCTAAAGAGAATCAAGATTTGGTTTGAATTTCTAAATGGTTGGTTCCATCTCTAGTCTTCTAGGATAGTTAAGGAGAAGTCCTATGGCTAGATCCTAAGCAGTAAAAGGAAAGAAAAGACCTCACAAAGAATGAGGTCAACAAATGGACCCCCAATAGGTGTGGTGTGCTAACCAAGCACACCGCACGTATTGGTGTTGATCGAAGAGATTAACAAAACCAACACAGACGTCTAAGTGTCACACTTAGAACAAAGCGTAGAAGATTTCCACTGGGAAGTATCAGGTAAATCTCCAAGACCGAAGATTGCAGAGCTCTAGCTGGGGAAAAGGAGGTGAATTCTAAATCACAAGATCTGGAGAGAGTGGATTTTAGATTCGTTTCAAGTTTTTTTTTTCAAGTTTTAATTTTGAGTTTGAATTTCGATTTAAGTTTGATTTAAGATTGATTTCGGGATTGATTCAGAGGAAATTCTGGATTTGAAATGAGAATTGGAACCTAGGTTCCAACCTTGGGATTCAGAAAGAGAATGGGAATTTAGGCTCCAACCTCAGGATTCAGAATGAGAGCTGGAATTTAGGCTTCAGCCTCAGGAAGAGAGCTGGAGGTTGGGTACCAGTCTCAGGAGAGAGTCATTAGTTAGGTGCTGACCTCATAAATGAGAACTAGAATTTAGGTACCAGTCTTAGAAGAGAGTCGAAATTTAGGTACCGACCTCGAAAAGGCTGAGAATCAGAATTTAGGTACTGATCTCGAAATGAGAACTGAAATTTAGGTACCAGTCTCAGAAGAGAGTCAAAATTTAGGTACCGACCTCGAAAATGATGAGAATCAAAATTTAGGTACTGATCTCGGAAGGAGAACTGAAATTTAGGTACCAGTCTCGGAAGAGAGTCGGAATTTAGGTACCAACCTCAAAAAGGATGAGAATCAGAATTAGGTAGCGATCTCGAAATGAGAACTGGAATTTAGGTACCAGTCTCGGAAGAGAGTCTGAATTTAGGTACCGACCTCGAAAAGGATGAGAATCAGAATTTGGGTACTGATCTCGGAGTAAGAATTGGAACTTAGGTACCAGTCTCGAAAGAGAGTCAAAATTTAGGTACCGACCTCGAAAAAGATGAGAATTAGAATTTAGGTACTGATCTCGGAATGAGAACTGGAATTTAAGTACCAGTCTTGGAAGAGAGTCAGAATTTAGGTACCGACCTCGAAAAGGATGAGAATCAGAATTTTGGTACTGATCTCGAAATGAGAACTGGAGTTTAGGTATCAGTCTCAAAAGAGAGACATAATTTAGGTACCGACCTCGAAAAGAATGAGAATCAGAATTTAGGTACTGATCTCAGAATGAGAACTGAAATTTAGGTACAAGTCTTGGAAGAGAGTCAGAATTTAGGTACCGACCTCGAAAAGGATGAGAATCAGAATTTAGGTACTGATCTCGGAATGAGAATCAGAATTTAGGTACCAGTCTCGGAAGAGAGTCAGAATTTAGGTATCGACCTCGAAAAGGATGAGAATCAGAATTTTGGTACTGATCTCGAAATGAGAACTGGAGTTTAGGTACCAGTCTCAAAAGAGAGATGTAATTTAGGTACCGACCTCGAGAAGAATGAGAATCAGAATTTAGGTACTGATCTCAGAATGAGAATTGGAATTTAGGTACCAGTCTCGGAAGAGAGTCGAAATTTAGGTACCGACCTAGAAAAGGATGAGAATCAGAACTTAGGTACTGATCTCGGAATGAGAACCGAAATTTAGGTACCAGTCTTGGAAGAGAGTCAGAATTTAGGTATCGACCTCGAAAAGGATGAGAATCAGAATTTAGGTACTGATCTTGAAATGAGAACCAGAATTTAGGTACCAGTCTCAGAAGAGAGTCAAAATTTAGGTACCAACCCCGAAAAGGATGAGAATCAGAATTTGGGTACTGATCTCGGAATGAGAACTGGAATTTAGGTACCAGTCTCGGAAGAGAGTCAGAATTTAGGTACCGGCCTCGAAAAGGATGAGAATCAGAATTTAGGTACTGATTTCGAAATGAGAACTGGAATTTAGGTACCAACCTCGAAGGTTGACGATTGATTTGTGAAGATTTCGATGTTTAAAAGGGTAGTAGAAGATCAGAATGGGACATGAAAGTGTTTCACATCCCGAAAGATTTAATCAAAGGTTGATTTTTTGCGAAGGATGTGAATTCATGCCATCAGAACCAAACTGAGAATCTTGTGGTTCTGTGTCAGTAGACTCAGTGACCTTCTCAAAAGAGGGAAGAAATCACAGTGAATCGAAAGGGTTTCGAAACGATAAAAAAAGTTTAGAAGTTTGAAATTGAAGTTTGAGTCTTCTGTGGGGAAGAATCAACTTGAAAGAGGTGTTTCAGATGGATTTCAATTTGAAGAGGAATCAAAAGATTTGAAATGGAGGATTCAGATCGGAATTCAGCTTGAGATTTAGATTTGTTTCGTTTGTTTTAGTGATTCAGTTTCATTTTTCTTCAATTAGAGTTCAAGTTAATTTGAAGTTCGTCTTGGTATTCAGATTTTTTAAAGGGTTTATTTATTTATTTATTTTCAAATCGTTCTTCATTCAAAGTTCATTCAACTTAGTGGCGTTTCCTAGTCAAATTTGCACACAAGAAGTGAAGGTAAAACACGACATGGTCGTTTCCATTCCAATCTGCTGAAAATAAATCATACAGCTTGATCCAAAACATGATGACATTTTTCTTGAAAATTAAGCCAAAAGCATCTGTCAAAATCCATGTCTGAATAATGAGATACATGGGCAATAACATCACCTTCCAAGCCATCCTTGGCAGGAAATGTCATTCGGATGTGCATCGGATTTGTGATATTTTCCACGTAGCTCACAGCTCGTAGGGCCGAAGGCTCTCTAACTCTGGATCCGACTGAAAGTGGAAATGCATTTTGCTATCGTCCATCCTCCTGAAAGTGACGGAGATCCGCTGAAAAGGTACGCCCGGGATGCAATGCTTTGCTATGTCTGCTCCATTTCCTTTTAACACCAGAACGAAACCTACCGAAAGGTATCTCCACTGGCCCTCGAAACTCTCTGGGGCCTGCTATCCGGAGGTATGATCCGAACATGATGTTGCATTGGTTGACGAAAGACACTGTGCAGAAGGGTCTGACAAAGTCATGATGATCTATGTGTGGTGGTATGCAATCGCCTTCTCTATATATGTTGATGATGCAGCTTTTGGGTATGCAATCTGCAGGTAGCACCCTACATGTCACCATCCTCTTCACCATCTTCTTGATGATTCTTGGCATCAGATCCACCTCACTGCGACGGAGTATCCCTGGTGGATTTCCTTTCCTGTCCTCGGCGAAGTTGTAGCAATATCCGCACTAGATTGTGATGCTATCCTTTCCTTTCATCCATCTCCGGGGTTCTGAGTAGGTCTTCTCTCTTAAACGACCAGCTCGGCCCATTTTTTGAAGCTCGATGACACAATCCACAATTTGCTGCTGTTGCTCGTAGTCTGAGAACACATCCGTATGCAGCTCAAGGCCTTTCAAGATGTTGATCTTCTTGCCTCGAATCTTTTCAAAATATTCAAAGGTTTTCTTTTCAACTTTCTACAATTTCTCCAGCTCGTATTCTGGAATTATCTGAAATCGTCGGGGTCTGGTAACGTACTGTGGGATGTATGGTTCAACCCCAGCACGCTCTCCTATGTGTTTCACCTCCTCGGGGATAGTCTCTGTCAAGACATCCTCCGGGGTTGCTTTCGCAACAAGACTCTTCAAAGCTGGTATATCCAGCTGGCGTCGTGATGCTGATTTTGTTTCTGATTTCTTTGGAATTTCTCTCATCTTCTCTGCTGTCTTTGGAGTCGATCTCCTCTTTTCTGGTTCCTGCCGAGCTGGCTTCTTAGAAGTGCTTGCACTGACGGTAGAAACTGTCTCTTCATGCTGGTCCGCCGTTAGCTTGCTCAGCATCCTTTGAATGCGGCGGTTCTTGTTTCTTCGTTGTGTAGGAGTGAGAGTAGCTCTCCTTATTCCTTGAACCTCTGTGGGCACGGCGCTGACAAGCCTACCCTCTGCTGTAGTAACCATGAACTTAACTTTCTTGTCCATTCCCGTTACATGAGCGGTGTTCACATTCCTTTTCCTTTTAGTTGACTGCTAACTGGAGCTACCCAATTTTACCACTCTCTGACTGTGGAACTCATCCCGATCAATCGAGGTCCAATCGGCCTCTTCGTACTGTAAGTCGACCGGTGTGAAATCAGAGTTGATCTCAATCACGGCCCCATTCTTCATCTTCTTCTCGTCGAGTGCTAGACTCATGCCATTCTTGAAGTTTAGAACCAACTGCCCGTTCGACATTTCCCTGCGAAAAATAAGGAAAGGATCAGGTGCTGTACTAAGAATGAGAACAATAAGAAAAAGAAAAATCATTCATTAATGAAACAGTTTTCTTTATTTATTTCGTTTGAGTTTTATTAAGATAGGAAAAGGTAAGGGACAAACAGAAATGAAATTGATTTAAAAGGAAAGGTCAAAATTTCATTATTATGATAATTTCTTTCACATATTTTTTTTATCACAAAATTTGTTCATCATTTAAATTTTGGGTTCGGACCCAGTTACAGGTAATCACTCTGCCCGTGCTCCTAGGGGTGGGACCCCATCCTTCGGAACATCAGGTTGTGCAATACTTCTTCAAATACCGTCCATTGATTGGAAGCATAGATCGTTCTTCATGGCAATTCACAAGCTGGTAGGAACCTCCCGAGTAGACTATCTCGACCAATAACGGCCCCTCCCAAATCGGTTCAAATTTACCTCCTATCTTTTGGTGTGAAAGAATAGGTCTCTTGAGCACTAGAACCAAGTCACCGACTTTGAAAGTCCTCGGGCGGACCAGTTTATCGTGGGCCTGGATCATCTTAGCTTGATACAGTTCCAGATTCTGCTGTGCTGAAAGTAATTTCCCTTTCAAGCTTTCTAGTTCTTCCAGTCGTAGTCTGGTAGTTTCTTCTGTAGTGATCTTGTTCGCGACTGCAATTCTGAGAGACGGAAGCTAAACCTCCAAGGGTAAGACGGCCTCAGACCCGTACACTAAAGCGTAAGGCGTAGACTAAGTAGGAGTTCTGAAAGTTGTTCTATAGACCCATAAGGCTTCTAACAACTTCTCGTGCCAATTTCTCTTCTTATCGTCCAAAGTTTTGTTTAGGATTTGGACGAGAGTTTTATTAAAAGCCTCGGCCAAGCCGTTTGCTCTCGGGTAGTAGATCGTCGAATAGTGTCAGTCTATCCCGTGCCTCCTAACAAAACTGTTGATCTTCGTACTTCTGATGCTGACCCGTTGTCTGAGATAATTCTGCGTGGTATCCCGAAGCGGTAGACGACTTGATTATTGAAGAATTGTAACACGTGATGCGCTTTCACTTCTCTGAGTGGTACTGCTTCTACCCATTTGGAAAAGTAGTTTGTAGCAGCAAGGATGAAACGATGTCCTCTTGAAGAAGGCAGTTCTATCAGACCCACGATGTCCGTGCCCCAACACTCAAACAGCCACGACGCAATTGTTGGATGTAACACATTTGGAGGTTGATTTAGAACCACTCCATGCACTTAGCATTTGTGATAGCTCTTGGCAACTTTCATGAAGTTGGTCATCATCGAGGGCCAGTAGTACCATAGTCTCTTAATTTTCATTTTCATCTTCGGACCTGACTGGTGAGCAGAACATAGTCCTGAGTGCACTTCTTTAACAATTTCACGAGCCTCAAACAAACTCAGGAACCTTAGCCACATCTGGTCGAAAGACCTTCTGTACAAAGTATTATTTATTAATGTGTATGACAGAGTTTTTTTCTTGATCTGATGGGCTAATGACTTATCGTCCGGTAGGCTTCTGTTTGCAGATAGTCTACGAGCGGTTGACACCAATCCTCTGTAGTTTCTGTTACTGCTACAACTGTTTCTTCTTCCTTTCTTTCTGATTGGTGTATTGCATCCATGTCGAGCTGCGAGAGGACGTCATCCATAAACTGACATTTCAACTGATTCATCCTGTAAGCAGGAAAATTTTTTTGCAAGGCGGGCTAGCGCGTCTGCAAGGGCACTTTCTCTTCTAGGAATCTTGTAGATCGTTACATTCAGAATTTGCTCCAACAACTTCATGGCACACTGAAAGTACTGCTCGAGTCTTGGTTTCAGAATTTTGCAGTGTCCCGCGACCTGCTGTATGATCAACTGAGAACTCCTTAGATGTTGATGTCTGTTTTCATCTGAATGGTTAACTCCAGTCCAGTTACAAAGGCTTCATATTCTTCTTCGTTATTCGTACACGGTTCTGTCAAATGGTAGAAGTATCTCAACATTCCCTGCTCCAGTGTTATAAAGATTAGACCGATTCTTGCCTTACCGGGCACTATCGTTTGCAATTCTTTGTCTTTCTGTGCTGATGATGCTATGTCAAAGTACAATTCCCAATGTCGATCATCGGGGTCTTCTAAGCTCATTATCTGCTCGTCTGGCAAATCATCGTTGAGAGGTGATTCTACGGTAAAGGGTGCGCTACGAGGAAGTCTGCTAGGACTTGTTCCTTTACGGTATGAAGAGGAACGAAAGTTATATCGAACTGCAATAGTATCATCGACCACCTGACAAGTCTGTCAGAAAGCACCAGTCTTGTCATCAAATATTGCAATGGATTAAACTTCAAGATAAGGTTGACCTTATGAGAAAGCATGTGATGCGTGAGCTTTTGAGCGGCGAAGATCAGGGTCAAACAATGCTTCTCAATCTAAGGATACTTTTCTTCCGTCGGAATTAGATGGCGAATTAAGTAGTAGAGAGCATTTTCTTTACCCTCGTCATTGACCTGGGCTAGTAGGGCTCCTAGGGAGTCGTCTAAAGCTGCGGTATAAAGTATCAACAGTCGACCCAAGACTGGGGCTGCTAAGACAGGAGGTGTCATTAAATATCGTTGATGTCATCAAAGGCATGTTGACATTTGGAGTCCCAAGTAAACTTGGAATCCTTCTTTACCAAAGCAGAAAAAGGCTGACACCTTCCTGAAAAATTCGAAATAAAACGTCAAAGATATGCTAACTTCTCTTGAAAGGATCGTAGTTGTTTCAAAGTTTTGGGAGGCGGCATTTCTAAGACAGCTTTAATCTTTTCCAGATCAATTTGAATTCCACGATGTCAGACAACAAATCCTAAGAATTTCTCAGAGGTGACGCCGAAGGCGCATTTGTCGGCTATTTTTTAAGTTTTAAATCATATTTTAAAAAGGGGGGTTGCCAATAGAAGTTGTCGGCAAATTTTTAGATTTTAAATTTAATTTAAATATATATATATATATATATAAATTAGAAAGTAGCATTTGATTTTAAAAATAACTTTAAGTTTAAAAATTTTAAGATATGAAATCAAACGGATCTCACATCCCAAATAAGTTTATATAAACGAGCACCGCATCACAAACCGTATATCTATCTCGAGGAATGTACATACCGCTTAATGATGGGGCTCGATTAAATAAACTAGAAGATTTGTGACATCCGTTTGGCTCGCGAACTAATTTTTATAAGCTCGATGAGTTCCCCGCTTAATATAAATGAATTAAGCGGGGTTTATATTACCCAGGTTCTTAAAGTTCCCTATAAGGCGAAGCCCTTCATGAGCTAATTACATCCTAAGTGACGGGAATCACTTAAGAAAACTCTCGATAATGATCAGTGATTTTGCTCTCAAGAATTTCAAATTTTAAGGTTTCAAAGGATTGAGTTTTGGAGGTTTCAATAGGGAATGGCTCAAATTCGGAATAGTTTGTTTTAAAAGTCAAAGGAAGAGAAGTAGGAGAAGCTGGGAATCCAGGACGAATCTTGGCAACTTCTCAAACTATCCTATGGTGGGCTTTAAATTTCGGAAGTGAATTTATTTAAGTTTCAATCCTGTCAATTAATTATAGGAATTACATTTACATAATCACCTAATTATGCAAATAACCTGAAATGTAGGAGTATTTACGTCGTATCGGACGACGACCTCGGAATCCTAAGCGAGTTAGGGATTATATTGCACAGCAAGGCTGTGCAAAGGCCTAAAAGAACAAGTGAGGATTTATGTCGCACTAGGCGGACTACCTCGAAGTCTTATGGCTTGGTTATTTAATTTTAAGAAAGGTTTTGCTAAAGCAGACTCAGGTTTTGCTGATGAAGATGGCTGTGCTGCCCACCGCGCTCCAAGCTCCACGTCGTAGCAAGATCGCAGTTTAGATTTAAATCTTAACTTAAAGTGAGCATGCAAATCGTTTTATTTCATATTATAATTATTATCATTTTTTTTGTTGCAAGCGTGAGTGTGTGCTACAGTGACAGGAGAAGTAGTAAAAGAGAATAGGAAAATAGGTATGTGCTACAGTAAACAACAAGCATGTTACACTAAGCAGGAGTAGGTACGAAGAAAAGTAAAGCATGCTACGCTAACAAGAATATGCACTGTAACAAGTAAAACATGTTATACTAACTAAAGCAAATACTGAGGAAAGTAAAACATGCTACGCTAGCAGGTATATATGCTAAAAAAATAAAGCAGGTAAAGCAGTAAATAAAAGAAGTAACAGTGCTATAAATGTACCGTAGGCGCTGATTACCCGCGGCGTATTGTTAACTGTTTATTATTATCACTTTATTGTTTCCTGCAGAAAAGGGGATCAGCACCAAAACAAAACAGGAGTGAACGTAGTAAGAAAAACCTGATTAAGTGCGCTACCATATGTGCAAGAAAAGCGAAATACAAAATCCGGGAATAAATCCAAAAGAAAAACGACAGGAAAACAAAGAAAATCGAGAAAGAAGGAAAAGAACTTCCGTGGAAAATCTCGAATAAAATCACGAACGAGAACAAAACAAAGTCGTAGAGAAAACCACAAAAACACCTAAAGAAGAAACTCACAGATGTCCCGCTAAATTCACGGCGAACTGTAAGAAAGCCATGGGGCATCTGAAAAGGACTGTAAGCATGGTGGCAGGGAGGACTCAGAGCTAGACTGTGTGCTTCCTAATCTTGGTCAAGAGCTACCGGACCGACACCCTACAGGAGGCAGTCCTAACTTCGACTCGAGTAATTAATCGTGGACCTTTACTAGCTTTTCGGCTCATTTTAGTTTGCATGCATATAAATTTATAGGTGAAAAGTAATTTTGTCGTAGGTGGAAATTTTGTTTCAAAAGTATATTTTTTTTATAAAGTAGTACAGTCCATAGGCTAACCACCCTAATCGAACTAGGACTACTAACAACTTAAGGGTATTGGTGGCAACTGCCTCGCCAAGAATTGGCGAATAGTATTATTGGTCCCATGCCGCGACTCCAACAGAGATTTTACGCATTGGCAAAAGGAATACTATTCTAAACCCTCTTTTTTAAGCACACATAAGCATTATTATCATTGTCCTAACCCTAACCACCCTACTTACAGCCTTGCTTGATGGCTCCACATATAGCCTAAAGGGGCTATATGTGCACACCTACACGTCCCCTGTAGGTGCGGAAATTGAACCAAGAAGCAAGGAGAAAATCAAGGGACGAGGGATCAATGAAAGGGGAGAGTAGAAACAGTTCACCTAACACAGAATCGTAAAACGAGGTGAATTGGTTCTCAAAATCAATCAACTCAAGTCAATCACCCCGGACTCCCGACATTCCTTACTCGTCCTAAAGGAAAGAACTAAAAGTGCCGCCACGCTCGTGAAGTGACCTAGGCCCCTAGGGTGGTGCCAAACTCATCCCCATGACACTCAAGTAATGGCAAAGAAAAAGGAAACATAAAACAAAGCTGCGGGGAAGGAAAGAAAAGTGGAGTGAAGTAGAAATGAAGTAGAAAAAGAACGAAACCAACCAAGAAAAATCGGGCAGCATAACGACGTAAAAATGAATTTTCTACACCTACAATATGTATAAAAAGAAATGCCGCAAGCATATGTATATGTAACAACCAATCTTTCCATTCATCCCAAGCATGTATAAAGCATGTTAGAACTCTCAAAACCATAGGATAGCTTGCATGAAAAAGAGAACTTCAAATTCCTACAAGTAAGACACACTTTTATGCTTGGAGTGAGGTGAAACATGTGTGCAATTATAGCTTTGATGTTGTATATGTGAATACATGTTGAAATAGATGAAAAGCAAGCACACATAACTTCAAATTTTTATGTTTCATGAAGGGACATGCCTGAATCCGAAAATTGCAAAATACTTCACCAAGTTGTTTCATGTGTATGCAAACCAATGCAAAGCACCAAATTCCTGTGTATTCTCATAATAATACTTAAACCCTTGTGCATTTACAAATTCAGCACCTAAACTTCTCCTGAAAATCGGCACTTAAATGCCCCCAAAACGGCTAACAAAAAGCTAACATCTCACTTTCCAAATCGGCATATATATATTTTATATTGTCATGAAACCAACCCATATGAACTTTAAAATCGTGCAAATCCCGCAATAAATAAATTCAGATTTCTATAGGGCTAATCCACGTGGGTTTCAAATTTGCATGAAACTAACACATATAAATTCCAATTTTTAAACAGTTAAGGGTATGGGAAGTTGCTAACCCTATAAAAGAACAATTTGTATAGGTAGGCATGCATGCAAGGATCATTGATATGCATTTCAACGTTTTCCAGCCATGGCAAATATCAAAAAAATCCCTTCAGATTTTCAAATAAAGTGAAGCTCCAAAGTGTCGTTTATGTAAATATGCAAGTTTAGGTGTGAGTCATGTAAATACATAAGAGTCGTGTGATGTGTATGTAAATGAATAAGAATCGGGTTATAAATGGTGTGTATGCAATTGCATGTGGATTGTATAAAGTTTCAGATTTTTTTGAATATACACGTGTATGTATAGAACTTTCAGATTATGCACAGAAACAATTAAGAACTTCATATTTTAGGCACATAAATATATAAAGAAGCCGAATCACATCTGCATTATATATTTGTTTCACAAATCTTACACCCTTGTATGAAAATATGAACAAACTCTTTAGATTTTTGCATGGTTTAAGACTTTCGAGCACATTCACATTTGGGACAGAATTAACAATGTGTCATAGGCTTCCAACTTCCTTTACATAATTTCCATTCATTAACAGTTTCGGCCCAAGTCAAGAATAAACCTGTGAGTTTTCCTTTCTCAAATAATTTTGCATTGAGAGTCTCTCTACCACCCTTCACGTTTTCTAGAAAATGTACTTTAATTTGCACCATGTTGACCTCATTTTTGATGAGGTCTTCTCTTCTTCTTTTTAGTACTTAGGATCTAGCCTTAGGCTTTTCCTTTGACTATCCTAGAGGATTAGAAATGGGACCCACCACTTAGAAATTCAAACCACTTATTAACTCCCCGCAAACTCTACAAACTCGACTATAGACCCCCGATCACCTGCAGGGTCGAAATCAAATGTGGAAGTTTAAAGGATGAATTCCTATAGTGACTCTGTGCTTGGGATCGCCTCGGCGGCCCTGGTCGCGGTGAAGGGGCCGACTTACACACACACTACATTTATACACTACACTTTCACACACCTATACCCAACTCGACCTCCCGACTCATGTAGGTGATTCACATGGATGGTCCTTAACCCCTAAGCCCTCAGCTAAGAGGGTTAGGAACAACATAGTGGATGCCTCAAATGAGTCCCTTCATGGCTCATGTGGGCTTGATATGGCTTCATGGCTCAACCAAAATGATTTCATTCCACTTACATTTGCCCAATCTTCAATTTTCCAAATTTTCAATTTTTGACCCCCCGGACCCTACACCCGCCAACCTACCCAGAGCCCTTGAAACTACCCAAAATTTGCAAAATCACCTAAATTACCCAAAATTCCTCAAAATCAATCCCAAGCATTCCAACATTACTCAAATTGATCATCCATACCCAAAAATACCAAAAATTCCAAAAATACCTCCTAATACCCTCCAAATACCCAAAATACCCCTCTTGACCCAAAAATCCAAAAATTCAGAAAATTCCCAGAAAATTCTAGAAAATCCCAAATATTCCCAATTTCATTTTGTTCAACTACACCATGGGCCAATTTTGTCAATTTACCCTACTTTTGTCAAAACACCCAATTTGACCCATTTTAACCCAAAGTGAACCCAATGTCAAACCAAACCTACCCAATTGACCCAAGTTCTGGTCAAATTCAATTCTAAAATTTAATTCAACAATCCCAACACCAATCTAGACCAAATCCAAGTCCAATTTGATTGACATTTGGATCCAATTTCACTTTTGGCCTTAAAGCCCAATTTGGACCCATGACCCAAACATAACCCAAACTCACCCAATTCAACTCCAATTAACCCCAAATCTTTTCCAAATCTTTCTTAACATTCCCACAAACAAAACAATAACATGATTTGCCCAACATTTAGACCCAAACCCCACTCAATTTCAACCCAAAGCTAAAAGGCCCTATTTTGACCTAAACCCAAACCTAACCCAAATGAACCCAAACCCCAAAATCAAAGCCCAACCAAAGCCAAAAGCTCTTTGAAACACTCCCATAAACATTTCCCAACATTTATTTTACATCAATTTCAACCCTAGCCCAACATTGGCCCAAGTTAGCCCAATTTGACCTATATTGGCCCATTCACCAAAGGAGCCCAAATTCAACCCAATTCAAACCCAAATCACTCCCAATTTGCTCCAAGTCACTCATGACACATCTATGAGCTAAACCAAACAATTATTTGGCCCAAGCCTTTGCCAAAATTTCATCCTAAAATCCATTTTAAAATCCAAAAGCCCACTTCCCTAAACCATTTTAAAAGCCCATTTCCACCAAATACAAAAGCCCAAAATTGGCCCTAAAGCCCACATGTCAATTTCTTTTCATCATACCTTTAATTGATATCACCCCTAAGTTTCAAAATCATCATTAAACCATTCCAAATCAAGCTTCATACAAATTCCCATCAAATTACCAAAAATTTCTAAAATCCATTTTCATGAAATTGACCAAGCTTTTCCCCAAGCCAAAGACAAGCCATGCAAGCCATGGACAAGCCACATGAAGCCATGGAAGGTTTGACATGTGATCAAGCCATTAATGGCAAAAGGAGGAGCCTCTTTAAGCCCCCTTAAAAAGGTTTTAACCCTTTTATGCTTCACCTTAATCCATGATTAATCAAAATATTCATGGATGGTGACTTCTCTACCCTTTCCTAGCCGATTCACCCGATCCTCCCTCGAGCCAAATCAGCCCATGGGGAGGTGAACCAAGCCCAAAAGGTGGACTTGACCAAATCGAAGCCAAAATTAGCTCCTCCCCCATTCCATTTCAATTCAACTCCTTTACACATGTCCATGGCCAATCGATCGCACTAAGCCCCAGCCCCGACCTCCCGACCTCGAGGGTGACCCGACCACGGCCGGCCACCACAGCCGCCGGAAACCACCGAGGCCGAGAGCTCGCATGTGAGCCCAAACTTGGAATTCTCACCTGCTCGAGCCGCCCCATCCCCAGTGGCCATCGTGACTCGTTCTTCGTTGCCAAGAGCAGCCGATCCCAAGCCCTAACTCTCCCGGGAGGCCCTCCACCCTCTCCTATTTAAACACCACCCCCTCTCGGCCACGAGAGGTGCCGAACCGCATCTTACTAAAACCTCGCCAAAATTGTTCCGAACACTCTCCATACTTAGAGCGACTTGATCCCCAGTGCCAATTTGCCTCTAATCCCCATCAACGAACCTAATTTCTCGACCAAAATTCCACCCAAAACCGGGACACTTCTCCACAATGGATCAATCCTCAAATCGATTGGTCCTACACCTTCACCGTACCAAGGGAAGGAGTCCACCAGCAAAAGCCCCTCTCCAGTGCCACCCATCTGTTCCGGACTCCAAGCTTTGTGATCGGGCTTGGTCGAAATCATACCTAGGCGATTCATCGGACCAGGAGACTTCATCCGAAGCTCGCGGGATCCAATCGAAGGTGACACAACCCCTCGGATCGAAGCCTCACTTCTCCGAGCAAAGGTATGAGCTAATTCTTCATCCCGAGCTTCGGAGATTCTCCATTTCAAATGCTTTAATTTCAATGCATGATCACCGTATAGCATGTATTCGTCTCTTCAAGATGAATCCATAGAAGCATAAGAACACAAAAATCCATCGAGTATTGAGTGAGATATTGGGGATTTAGTGTGGATGGCTCTCGTGCAAGGACGCTCGGGGACGATGAACGGATGCCGTTCATTTAATACACGCGCGGACGGACGGCCGGGATCGCCTCGGATCGGGAGATGGAACGACACAGCGGGGCCCCGGAGCGCCGAGTCGGATGGCGGCGTCGAACCGAACACGCCGCGCGGCCTTCGGAGCCGCCGAGGCCGACGCGGCGCCGCGTGGATAAATAGAAAATTAGGGTATTTTTGATTTATTTAATTCCCCTAAACTTCAAAAATCCATAACTTTGTGTAGGAAAATCAAAAAAATAAAATAAAAATACCCTCTTGCTCAGTGAACATAGGAGAATAATGTGGAAAAGAAATTATTTAATTTCATCAAGTATTTTATTTTTAATGATTTATTTCCCTTCGCATTGTTTTAATTCTCCATGCATATAGGAAATTCACCATGGTACGAGACCATAGGGCTTTCAAGCCTCCGAATTCGGGAACATTCCCCGAATTTTCCAAAGTCGGGGCCATCCCTATGAGAAGTTATTGATTTTTCAAATTCATGTCATTGTCTTAAGTATTTTAATTTCAATAATTAGCATGTTGTGAAATAAATTTAGAAAATTTGGTGATGTCTCTTACGACTAGTAGGACCCTAGTGAAAAATAGATTTTGGATTAATTCATTTAAAATAACCCTAATCGGCTTAAACACCCAAAATAGCTCCTTAATTAATTAGAGCTAACCATCAATCAAATTGACTTGAAATTAATTCTCCACTCGACCTTTAGGATCGTAGGAACCCACTATAAAAATTTGAGTCAATCTGACTCTGTTAGCCTCTACTAAATGGGTTGATTAAGCCATTTAGCCATTTTAAACTTTAAAAATTCATAACTTTCAAAATACTTTTCAAAAATTCACCAAATTGGTTTTGGAGCCTCTCCGATATCGTAGGAATTTAAGAAAATTAAAATTTCAATTTTCTAAAAAAGTTGATTTTTTGGTATTATTTTAATATTTTAATAATTAAAAAATAATAAAAATCACAAAAATAATAAAATTCACCAAAATGTCATATTTTGAATTTTAATCACTTAGGAACAAATCCCATATTTTTCTTAGGTCTATTTAATGAGATATTAAATTTTAAAGCCCTAAGGTAATTTTAAAATTAAAAAATGTATATTCTAAGCATTTTCACTAAAATAATTATAATAAATCAAAGAAAAATCAGAAAATTGCAAAAATTTATTCTCTGATTTCCTTGATATCAGAGAGATTTTTGAAAATATATAAATTTTATTTTTCAACCTTTATTTTATTTTTAAATTAATTAATACTCCAAAACTTAAAATAATTATAATAAAAATAATATAATTCAAAAATCACCAAAATCGGTCCAAGTGGTCCTCTGGTCATTAGGAATGTCCCATAATTTTCTTAAGGACAGTAAACTTTCCCTTGGTCATATTATTAAATTTTCCTCGGAGATTCCTATTTTCCACCAAAAATAATTACATAAATAAATTAAATACAGTAAAAATCACATTTTCTCCTCTCATGTGCTTTATCGGCATATGAGTAAAGTCACATAAAAATTTCAAGTTCATTTAAGCTCAATTTAGTGAGTTATGGAATTATTAAGCTTGAAGGGCAAAATTGTAATTAAAAAATTTTAACCCTTAATTAAAACTTTAGGTTTAATAAAATTAACAAATAAAATATTTGATCTTAATCTGATTTGGATGATTGAAATTTAAATAATTAAAGGGTAGAAACCTATTAAACAATTTGACGATAATTAAAATAAACCTTAATTAAATAATCGATTAAATTTGAAGAATAATAAAATTGGAATTATTAAGATAAGGATATTATTAGGAAGAGATTTATTCTTTAATTTAAAATTCCCTAAATTAATCGTCTCAATAATATTTAATTCCTAATTAAAAATGATAATTCAAATTTAAGTTTTAAAATGTTAAAGGACTTAATCATTAAAATTAAATTAAAAAGTTAAATTATTAAACTCTTTTTAAATTTTCAATTAAACTAAAATTAAAAATAAAAAAATTACATTAAAGATTAAATTAAATTAAATCAAACAAATTAAGTTAAATTAAATCAAATAAATTAAATTAAATTAAATAAAATTAAATTAAAATAATAATAATAATAAAAAATAATTAAATTAAATTAAATTAAATTAAATTAAATTAAATTAAATTAAATTAAATTAAAACATATTAAATTAAATTAAATTAAATTAAATTAAATTAAATTAAAATAAAATAAAATAAAATCAAATAAAATTAAAATTAAAATTAAAAATTAAAAAAATCAAAATTAAATTAAAATTAAAGCTAAATCAGATTAAATTAAATTAAAGTTAAATTAAATTGAATTAAATAACATCACCTAAGACATAAAGAAATTAAATATAAAACAACTTGAACACTATTCCAAATTTAAACCCTTTAACTCGAAGTTAAACTAAATCACGAACCATTTGAACTCCAATTCGCCCTCGAAAGCTTTGGTTACCATAAATCCGAAACGTAACATTAAATGAAATGTTACTTCACTTATAGGATATTCAAACGTCCTAGCTTCACTGAGCAAGATAATAACAAAACTTGGATTCTCTGACGATTAATTCATTCGTATGATTAAATTCGTTTCGACTTAAAACAATTCTAAGGATATCGAAAAGATGTTTAAGATTCTTCTTAAGCACTTCCTCAATATGATAGGATACTTATAAGAACAATCGAACTTAATTATTCTTCGATGAAGAAAATCGTCCTCAAACCAAAACACAAGGACCTGGACGTCATAGAAATGACTAACTATAGTGATTAGTGATTTGTAGAAAACCATAACCCTTCCCTTAGCTTTACCTAGGAACTCGCTTAAATATTCTAATTGTGTTTTAAGTGCAACTTGGGATGACGGGAAGACCCTCCAGTGTACGCTTTTATTTTATTGCAATTTACATTATCGCAATTTCTTTAATCGCATCGCACTTACTTTTTCTTGCATGATAAACATCGTTGCATGAAAACCCACACCTTTAGGATAGTCCCTAAAACCGAAACCAAAACTAAGTTAAAAGTCATCGTAAGATAAAATTCACCGCCACAACATTTTAAAATATAAAACAACTCAAAATTTAATCACAAACTGTAACATAAAATTACAATTATAACTAAATTAAAACGTCCCGTTGGATGATCTGAATACCTCTGATGATGTAACCTACGTGTTGCTAACGGGATTTCCCACTGCCTAAATGAAAGTGTGGAACTCATTCAGCCGAGTTTAGCAAATTCATCCGGACTAAGTGAATCCGATAAAAATAACGATGCCGGAAGAATGGAACCGTGAGATCTTAACCGGTGTTGTTATAATTAACTTTAAGATTTGTTTTAATTAAAACATAAAAAAACATTTGGATTTTAAGATTTCTAAAACCAAACTCCTCTCTTTTCTTTCGATTACAATCTTCTAAAACTAAATCCTTCCGCAACAACAAGGAGCTCGAGCATGCGTGGGCAAGCACATCCATCGTCATCAACAAAACTCGAGTCTACTCACAAGAAATTTTCTTAGAATTAAATAACCAATCCATAGTGACTCCGAGGTAGTTTCACTTAATGTAACATAAATCCTTAACCTTTTGTTAGCATTTGCATCGCAAATTAAGCCCTAACTTAGTCTTAGATTCCGAGGTAGTCGTCCGATACGACATAAACCTTCATAACTTCAAGGCTATTTGTGTGATTCTATCATATGAATATAAGTCCAAATTAACTAAAATCGGCAAGATGAAAACATTAAATAAACATTAGGACTTTCCTAAATTCAAGCCAAACAATAGATAGCTGGGAAATTACCGTAGTTCGCTTCGAATCCGTAATTTCTCCTACCTTTCTTCCTTCGAAATCCCAACATAAAATCTTCCAAATTCGATCCATTCCCTATCGAAATTCCAAAATTCAATCCCTCGAAAACTTACACTTTCAAATTCTCGAGAGCAGAACTACCGATTATTATCGAGAGTTTTCTTAGGTGATTCCCGTCACTTAAGATGTAATTAACTATAGTGGCTTGCCCTTATATGGAATTTTAAAGAACCTGTGTAATATAAACCCCGTTTAATGCTTTCATATTAAGCGAGGGAATTTTTCGACTTATAAAATTGGTTCGCGACCAAACGGATGTCACAAATCTTCTAGTTTATTTAATCGAGCCCCACCATCAAGCGGTGTGTCTATCCTTAGGATAGTATACACAGCTAGTGAGTGCGGTGTTCGTTTATATAAACTATTCCGAGATGTGAGATCGGCTTGATTTCATATCTTAAAATCTTCAAATGTAAAATTATTTTCAAAAATCAAATACTACTTTTCAAATTATTTATTTAAATTAAATTAAAAATTCGCCGACAATTTCGTAGCGACCCTCTTTTTAAAATACAACACACTTAACCTAAAAATATGCCGACAATTTCGGCGACTCACCGGCACAATTCCTCTCTCCATTTTAATCGTACAATTTCGCTTTAAAAAATCCAGTAGTGTATCCATATTCCTAGGGATCAAACTACCCTTCTCTCCGTCGGAATACTATGTTCATTTCTACCTCGAACAAGTGTAGCCAACATTCTCTCGGATTTAGGAGCCACCGTTTAGACACCCCTAAACGGAGAGGTTCCGAGATCCTTTTACCTCATTTCGAGGTGGGGCGGACCCTCAATAAGTGTTAGGCCAGGAGTGATCCTCCGAGTCAAGAAGTCTCGCATAAAACTTTCCCTTCCTTTCCAAGTCCGAATCGGATTCCTTACCTTCTCTACACCTTCGAACAGTTTCGTTCTAAATAAACAAACCCTCTAATGAATGACTCTTTTAACAAATAATTCCTTCTTATAAAAACATGAACAAGAATATGTTCGGACTCTTTTCGATCCTATCCGATGAGAAGAAGCATAACTCGGGACCGACAATCGGATCCGCCCCGCGTAAATGGAAGCCCCAAAGCCGATTTTCTCCTTCACCAATGGACTCGACTTCGCCGTTTACAAGGATGAGCCGCCCGACAATGGGATCATCCGGTTTGGACAAGGATTCGAGAACACAAATGTCAAGATCACCGACGTTTCCTTTTCGCGCCGACAAACAAAGTATCCGAAGCCGAGAAGCCGCTCGATCGAGTTCAACCTCAGTTTAACCCAAGAGTTTCCTCTCCCGTAAAAGATCCCGACCGAGAGGAGTACCGCCGTCCGCAGGAGGACCGTTCTTGCTACCCCCACCGGTCTAGTTGTCTCTCGCACCTACCCCGGCTTCGCCGCATTAAAGGGGAAGGAAATCCGTAACTATGGTGAACCCGTTACCGTGGAGGGTACGTACTTTCCCGCGAGACCTTCTCGTTTTTGAAATCGGGTCCACCTCAAGAATTCCATCACTAACACGGACCCAAAGAAGGAACAAAAGTAGGAAGATTGTCGTGAAGCGCCGTAGCCGCCGAAGTCGCTTTCCGAGAAGAAATCCCCGAGTACACACCACTACCCGAATACATACCATTGCCCGAAGATACACCCGTTTTGGAAGGAAGTAGATTCCATCCCCTTTCCGCCGCAAGCTCGACGAGGAAAATGTCCGCAGGATTGTTTCTACATTACCTCGACCAAGCATACTACAACGACAACGAAAGAAAAGGGCTAGGATCACGCCATTCGCCCGACTACGGTACCGTGATCGAGAAACTAGCAAAGAAAGAGAAATGCCCCGTATCGGAGATTCTAAGAAGGATAGGCGGGTGCCGCCAAATCCCGTCTCGGGCCACGAGTAGAACCCGCCATCATTACGTAAAGGTCAAATAAAAGGATGAAGGCTAGTCCGCCTATCGTTGTTTCAGGTTTACAGATCAGGAGGATACCACCTTCCAAGCATTCGGTCGACTGCACCATCCGGTCCTGCACCCTCCGCCGCTGAAGGATGGTATGGCGTCCCACTACCTGGACAGCTAAGATCGAAACAACAGCTCGAGAAGGAAAGTCTCGTCGAAGACTCGAATCCGAAGAAAGTGCCACCGCAAAGAAGGGGACTCGCGAGAAGGGAACCCGACGACTATCACACGACAACTCGCGAAGATGCACGTAAGAGACCGCTAGAGGACGCTATGGAAAAGTCGAGGACCGATATTCGACGACTAGCAAAAGAAAGAGAAGAGAAATTCGTGAGACGAGATCGATTCATCGAATTCATGGACGATGAGTATGCGTAAATCAACATGGTCGAAACGCGAGCTTCAGCAGCCTTCACAAGGTGCTCCCTGCACCGCGAAAGAGAGGAGCCGAAAGTGATGAGGAGGCAGCTTCAAGAGAAAGACGATACGATCGCCCAAATGGCGAAGAGGATGGAAGAGATGGCTGTAGCCCTAACCACTCTCCAAAGTCAAGTGCAACCTCAAAGAGAGACACCCCTAGAGGTCATTCACATTGTAGACGGAGGAAAGGAGATTACATCCGTCAACGGGGATGATCAGTTAAAGAAAGATACAACACAAAGTATGATTCCAGAAAAGGATATCAAGAGCTTCGTGAATGAACGAAAGTGCGAGAAGCCTTAGCACAATCAAAGAGCGGGACATCCATTCGGACGGGTAGACCTTACCCGAAGAATTCGATGCCGTCCAATACCCAAAAGGCTTCGTACCACCTCCGTTCAAAACCTTCGATGGAACCGGAACCCCCGACAAGATGTCGCACACTTTCGTGCCGCTTGTTGCAATGCCGGCGGGAGCGATGCATTACTCTTCCGACAACTCGTCAGCATCCCGTCGTGGATCGCCTTGATCGGTATGCGAATTACCGAATGGTTCGGTGAAGACGTTCTCGAACTAGAAAACCTTTTCATCAAGCGATTCGCCGGAGCTCAGCACCACATCACTATAGGTGATTTAGTGGCAGAGAAGCGTAGCCGAACGAAACTTCGGTGGATTACATACTTCGATGGAGGAACTTAAGCATGAAGTGCGAACCACAACTACAAGAACAACATGCAACCGACATCTTGCTTAAAAGCATTCACGGCCCGATAAGCACTTCTCCTCAAAGGATTCACTATTAAGACTTTCGAGAAGTTGTTAAGCAAGGCCGGGAGCTTGTAAGAGGAGGCGAAGCAATTAAGTTTCGCCGACAAGACGTACAAGCAAAAGCCTCGTGAAGTCTTTCGAAAAGAAATCCGGGATCGTCGCAAAGAATCGACAAAGGCAAGCAACCGATACAAATATCGTCGAACGACCGCAAGAACCTCAACCGAATTATCAACAACCCCGACCTAGCCTATCGCTCATCTCCACAAGATGAACAACCGCCTCGTCCGCAACGTACATTAAGGGAGCTTCGAGCGGTGGAATATCCATTTAAGAATGAAGCAAGGCTGAAAATGTTCCGTAGTCCGATGAAGACTCCAGCATTTCCAACCGCCAGAGCCTAAGAGACCGAAGAAGTCAACAAGAAAGGAGATCCCAACTTTCGCCCTTACCACCGGATGCTTCGACACAAGATGAAGATTGCATTACCTTCAAAAGTTGGCTCAACGACAACCTTCTGAAAGGGAATATAACAATCCCGAAGGAGTACATGAAGGAACCCCGTAAAGGAGGTTCCGTCAATGTTGTCTCAACTGATCTCATTGTTCCGATAGATCCCTATGCAATTGACGATGGATGGACTACCGCTTGGACGAGGTCTTCAAAAGAGATTTTAGACAGCATCCAAACCGCCTCGGTGCGAGCTTCAATTCAAAGTTCGAAACCTGTCAAGTCGGCACTATCACTTGCGATGAAGAACCACCTCAACAGAGACGATCGAAGAAAAGAAGAAAATCGACGAAGAAGAGAGGACCGAGGATCCTAAGGCTGGACTAGGGGCCGCTTATCCTAGGATAGTTGTTTCGGATTCGGGGAGAAATCCCTCGAACCTCTCGACTCGTATGATTATCTCGCTCACTTCGGTGGGATCTTATAATGATAAGGGTGATGGCGTTGGCTACGTTTTGACTGTTTCTAACGATTACGTAACTGGCGATAATCCGGACATCGATTTCGATACCAATGACAATTCTCAAATCATACACAATCTTGACGATCACGATGACGAAGAAGACATCCATCAAGGAGGTTACGAGAGTTCAACAAGCAACGAATCTATCTCGCGAGTTTCGAGGAGCTCGAGTCACAATAATTAGAGCCTTCGTACTCGAAGCTAATCCGGAAGAACCTGTTATTCCGATTCGGGAAGAAACACCACCAAGCTCAACACTAAATTCAGAAGAAATTACAGAAGTCAACTTAAGAAGTGGAAGAGTTCTACCTCCAAGAATGGGTCCAAAGGACAAAGGAAAGAAGGTGGTTGTTCAGGAAGAACCAACCCTGGCAGAAGAAATACTCATTCGAGAAGAAGCCGAGACACATGAAAACAAAGTAGACTACAACGTGCTAGCCCATCTTAGGAAACTACCGACCAAACCGAGCATCTACGACGCTCTCATCTTATCAAAGGAGATGAGAGAAGCTCGATCAAGGCCTTACTTCGATCCAGTAAATTCGCTTAGCTCAAATGGTCGGAGATTCCTTAGATGAGGTTTGCTTCGTTAAAGGAACAAGCGAGGTGTTACCTTCACTGACAATGACCTACTACTCGGGACAGCAGATCACAACCGACCGTCGTACATTTCGCTTACAATTGGGAAGTTTACACTCTCCGTAGTATTGGTGGATCCAGGAGCATCAATCAATATAATGAGTCTTCGAACACTAGCATACTTGGAAATCGATGCTCGCGAGCTCGAAGCCGACAAAATGTTATTAAGAGGATTCAACCGTAAAGGAGAAAGAGCCCTCGATCAATAACACTACTAATGAATACCGGTGACTTAGCAAAGACAACCGCAAAATTTCACATAATCGATTCGAAACGTCATTCAACGCTCTACCGGCCGACCATGGATACATGAAAACAGGATGGTACCATCATCTCTACATCAGTGCATCAAATACTACGATGGAGGGGAACAGTGTATCAAAGGTGACTTACAACCATTCTCCGTACATGAAATTGGAATCCATGAAGATGCAGCTTATTATGCACCTCCGAAGAAAACAATCTTCTCCGTAGATACCATAACAAATGAAGCAAAGAAAGTTCGGGACAACGAAGAACCCGAAGTTCTAGTCCAACAGCTCACTCACCACTCCCTTACGGCGAGATGGTGAAGGTTTCTCCACAACTCACATCCGAGGTCGAGGCCGGGGACGAGGTCGTGGCGAGACGTTGGGACAACTGGACAGAGGAAACCAGCCATCAATGTTGATTGGGAAGACAGTTCTGAAGAAGAAAAAGAGATCAAACAAGAAGCAGAGACAATAAGTCGGAAGAAGCCGCAATTCAAGATCTCTCTCGAAGATGAGAAGAACGAAGAATACAAATCGATGTACGAGAAGATTAACCACTATGTACATACTATGACCCTGACCCCGATCCATTCTAATAAGATCGAGGGTATGGTGGTCAAAGAGGTACGTAGCGGCGTGCAAAGCCAATCAAATTCTACCGTGGTGCTCCTTAGTCCAAAACCGAAAATAATGTACACTTAAGATGTCACTTCATCGAATTAATGGAATTACCTTTCGAGTGGTACTCTCCCCGTGTTCAAAATTTAATTCAGACGTGGTTTCTTACCTCGACAATGGACAAAAGGTCAATCACAACATTTTAAAAAATTATGGAATAACTCCGTCGTCCACCCAATTCAAAGCTCGGTCTCGGATTCGGCACGCAGGATCGACCGACGATACCGAATTTTGCTTGGTTGTCACTTGCGAGTCTAATGAAAACCGCATGGAAACTACGTAAGAATTCGAAGATTTACAAATCGGAGACGCTCCACCGTAGTTCGAAGAAGAAATTAAATCTACAATGGATGAGTTAACGGAAGTTAACTTAGGTACTAGCGAAGAGCCTGACCTACCTTTGTTAGCTCCTTACTCAATAAAGAAGACTCCGAAGAAATAATCAAGTTATTAATGGAATTTAAAGACCTGTTTTGCTCGGAACTACGATGAGATGCCGTGTTTAGCTCCAGAGGTCGCAGTCCATAAGCTAGGAGTGGATCCTACTTCGTCCTGTCGGACAAGGTCCTGAAGAATGCGTCTAGAAATCGAACAACAAGTCATAACCGAAGTTAAAAAGCTAATAGACGCTAAATTTGTCCGTGAAGAACAATACCCGACTTGGTTAGCCAATGTGGTGCCAGCCGTAAAGAAGAATGGTCGATCGAATTTGTGTGGACTTCGGAGATTTAAACAAGGCATGTCCAAAAGATGAATTCCCTCTACCGATCCTGAATTAATGATCGACATTGCTTCAACGCATGAAATATTCTCATTCATGGATGGATCTTCAGGATACAACCAGATAAAAATGGCTCCAGAAGATGAAAAGCTTACAACATTCAAAACGCCGATCGGAGTATATTGCTACACAGTGATGCCATTTGGACTGAAGAACGTAGGAGCAACATACCATAGAGCGATGATAAGAATTTTTGATGATCTCATCCACAATCAAGTCGAATGCTACGTGGATGATGTGGTTATCAAAAGCAAACTAAAGGACAACCACCTGTATGATTTGAGAATTGTTTTCGAATGATTAAGACAATTTAACCTTAAGATGAATCCCTTAAAATGCGCCTTCGGCGTCACCTCCGGAAATTCTTAGGATTCGTTGTCCGACATCGTGGAATTGAAATCGACCCGGAAAAGATTAAATCTATCTTAGAAATGCCGCCTCCTAAAACCTTAAAACAACTACGATCTTTTCAAGGGAAGCTCGGCATATCTTCGACGCTTTATCTCAAACTTGTCGTAGGTGTCAGCCTTTCTCGGCACTAGTTAAAAAGGACGCCAAATTTATTTGGGAAGAGAAATGCCGGAGGGCCTTCGAGGACATTAAACAATATTTAATTACACCTCCGTCTTAGCAACCCCAGCCTCGTGTAGACCGCCGATACTTTATACCGCGGCTTTAGACGACTCTCTCGGAGCCCCGTTAGCCTGAGTCAATGATGAGGGTAAAGAAAATGCTCTTTACTACCTAAGTCGTCGTTTACTTCCGACGAAATAAGGTATCCCGCAATTGAAAAGCATTGTTTCGTCCCCGATCTTCTCCGCTCAAAAGCTCGTGCACTACATGCTTTCTCATAAGGTCAACCTCGATTTCGAAATTTAATCCATTGCAATACTCGATGACCCGTCCAACGCTTTCCTGCAGACTTGCCGTATGGTCAATGATATTATTGCAATTCGATATAACTTTCGTGCCTCTTCATGCCGTAAAAGGACAAGTCTCAGCAGACTTCCTCGCAAAGACACCCTTTGCCGGCAGAATCTCCTCTCAATGACGATTCGCCGGATGAACAAATAATGAGCCTAGAAGACCCCGATGATCGATGTTGGGAATTATATTTCGACGGAGCATCTTCAGCGACACAAAGACGAGGAATCTCAAGTGATAAGTGCCCTAGAAGGCAGAATCGATTAATCTTTATAACACCGGAGCTGGGGATGTTAAGATACTCCTACCACTGACGTAACCGTGTACAAACAACGAGCGAATACGAAGCTCTCGTAACAGGACCGGAATTAACTATCCAAATGGGGATAACAAACATCAACATCTACGGGGATTCGCAGCTAATCATTCAACGGATCGCTGGATAAGTACGTAATTTTAAAGCCAAGACTCGAGCAATACTTCCAAGTATGTCATACAGTTGTTGGAACAAATTCCGAATGTGACAATCTACAAAATTCCTGTGAAAGAAAATGCTTTAACGAGATGCGTTAGCTCGTCTCGCAAAAGAATTTGCCCGTTTGCAAGATGAATCGATGGAAGTGTCGACTCACTGACGTCAGTCCTATCACAGACTCGACATGACACAATACACAAATCAGAAAAGAAGAAAAATCAGTTGCGTAACAGTGATGAAAAACACGGAAGATCGGCGACAACCATTAATAGACTACCTGCAAACGAGAAAGCTACCGGACGATAGTCGCTAGCCCATCGATCAAGAAAAGAACTCCGTCTTACGCATTAATAAACAACACATTATACGTAAGGTCTTTCGATCAAATGCGGCTAAGGTGCCTAAGCGGGTCCGAGGCCCGTGAAATTGTTAAAGAGGTGCATTCGAGACTCGTGGCGCTCACCAGTCGGTCCGAAGATGAAAATGAAGATTAAAAGACTAAGGTACTACCGGCCCTCGATGATGATCGACCGCATGAAAATCGTCAAGAGCCGTCATCAATGCCAAGTGCACGGAATGGTTCTACACCAACCTCCAAATGTGCTGCACCCGACAATCGCGTCGCGGCCATTCGAATGTCGGGGCACGTATATAGTGGGTCCAATAGAACCATCATCTTCAAAAGGACATCGCTTCATTCTTGCAGGCTACGCATTACTTTTCCAAGTGGCAGAGGCGGTCCACTTAGAGAAGTGAAAGCACACCACGTGCTACGGCTTTTCAAGAACCAAGTTGTCTACCGTTTCGGAGTGCCGCACGAGATCATCTCGTATAACGGGTCAGCATTCGAAGCACGCAAATCAACAATTTTGTCGTGAGACACGGAATCGACCTGCGATATTCAACAATTTACTACCCAAGAGCAAACGGCCCGTCGAGGCTTTTAATAAAACTCTCGTTCAAATCTTAAAGAAAACCTTGGACGATAATAAGAGAAATTGGCACGAGAAGTTATTAGAAGCCTTACTGGCCTACCGGACGACTTTCGAACTCCTATTCAAGCTACACCTTACGCTCCGGTGTATGGGTCCGAGGCAAGTGTTACCTTTTAGAGGTTCAGCCTTCCTTCACTCGGAACTGCAGTTGCAAACAAGATCACGACGAAGAGAATGCCAAATTACGACTGGAGGAATTAGAAAGCCTCGGAAGGGAAAAGACTTGCAGAAGCAACAGAATTTAGAATTATACCAAGCTAAGATGGTTCAAGCCCATGACAAATCGGGTCCGCCCGAGAACCTTCAAAGTCGGTGATTTAGTTCTCGTTCTCAAGAGACCTATCCTCGCACACCGCAAGATAGGAGGAAAATTTGAACCCACTCGGGAAGGGCCATTCGTGGTCAAGCAAGATACTCAGGAGGTTCCTATCAGCTAGTGAATTGCCAGGGAGAACGACATATGCTTCCGATCAACGGACGATACTTGAAAAAGTATTACGCTACCTGATGTTTCGAAGGAATGAATTCTTTATCCTTAGAAGCACGGGCGAAGTAATTACTTATGACTGGGTCCGAACCCAAAAATAATAAAAAATGTGCTAAGATAAATAAAATCATGATAATAAAGTTTTCCTTGTTTTCTTCCAAATCAAAATCTCTTCCCCGATCTTATCCCACTTCATTCCCGTTAAATTTAAAAATATAAGAGTAATAAAAAACTGTCTTTAATAAACATTTTCTTAATGTTCTTGTTCTTAAGATACACCCCGATCCTTTTCCTTGTCTTTTCGCAGTGGAAATGTCGAACGGCGGTCTGGTCCCGAACTTTAGAAATGGCGTAAGCCTCGCACTCGATGAAAAGAGGGTGAAAGATGGAGCGATAATCGAGATCGACTCGGACTTCGCACCGACAGGCTCCACAAGACGAGGAAAGTGATCGGGTCCCGCTGATCGAGAAGAACCGCCCGGCGTACAGCGATGAAAGTGGGTGGCCCAAGCCACCAATCCAAGCAAGCAAGAAAAGAAAGGCAAACACCGAAGAAGACAAGAAAATCAAGTCCGTAGTCGCTACAGCGCAGAGGGCGAGCTTGTCACGCCGCGCCCACAGAGATTCAAGAAGTTCGAAGAGCTACTCTCACAAAGAACGCAACGAAGAAATAAGAATCGCCGTATCCGTAAGATGTTAACCAAACTAGCAAATGGACCGACGCGACGAGGCAACTATGCACGCGCACATACACTTCAAGGACACCGGCTCACCGAGAACTCCGAAGAAAGGAGGCCAGCTCCTAGGATAACGTAAAGGACTGTGGAAATCTCACGAAGATCGAAGAAAGAAGGCTACCACGCTACCGCATAGAACCACCCGCAATGCATGACCTTGTTGCAGAGCAACCCCGGGGATGTCCCGACGGACATCATCCCCGAGGAGCCGAGGTATGCAGGAGAACGTGAAGGGATCGAGCCGTATATCCCACAATACGTCACTGTGCCTCGCCATTTGTAGCATTATTCCGAATACGAGCCGGAAAGAATGCGTAATGTCGAAAAGAAAACCTTTCGAATACTTCGAGAGAATCGTATGCGTAAGGATCAATATACTGAAGGCCTCGAGCTACATACGTACGTATTCTCGAATACGAACAACAACAAATCGTGGATCGCATCCGGATTTGAAAAGAATGGGCCGAGCGGGCCGCCTAAGGGAAAACACCTACTCGAACCCCGAGATGGATGCCAGGGAAGGGAAGAATTACAATACAATGTGGATGCTGTTACAACTTTGCGGAAGACAAGAAGGGAAACCCACCGTGGATACTCCGTCATGGCCAAGTGGATCCAATGCCATTAGTCATCAAGAGAATGGTAAAGAGGTTGATAACATGGAGGGTACTCGCCAACAGTATCGCATACCCAATACCGCATTATTAACATCTACAAGCAGGGTGACCGCATACCCCCGCACATAGCATCACCACGACTTTGTCGACCTTTCGCACACGCCTCTTTCCCGAACGAGTGTAACATCATGTTCGGATCCGACCTCCGGATAGCAGCCCGTGTGAGTTCCGAGGGCCGTTGAAGATACCTTTACCGTAGGTTCCGTCATGATACCGAAGGGCAACGGAGTAGATGTCGCTAAACATTGCATACCAGGAGTACCAAAGAAGCGGATCTCGCTACTTTCGAAGGATGGACGACAGGAAGACACCTTACCACTTCCAACTGTACCCGGAGCTAGAGAGCCTCCGCACTTACGAGCCGCGAGTTACATGGAAAATATCACACCTCCAACGTACATCCATACGAGCACCCTCGCCAAGGATGGCTTGGAAGGTGATGTTATCGACCATGTACCCCACTATTCACACATGGATTTTTGACAGATGCTTCTTCGGATGGATCGATAAAGATCATACATATCCGTTTTGAGTCTACATGAATTGTATGAGATGTATTCCGCATCGAGTTGTATGATGTATCTTCGACATGATTGGAATGAAAGTGACCATGTCACATTTTTCGCCTTCACCTCTTTTGTGCAAATTGATCGGGAAACGCCATTAAAGTTAAATGAACTTCGAACAAAGAACAAAAAGAAACAAAAAAAATAAAAAATGAAAATAAAAAAAAAACTTTCCTTAAAAATCTAAAAATGATGAACTCCAAACTCACACGGACATTAAATAAATAAAATAAATTTGAATCGTTAAAAGACAAACAAAATGAACACAAATTTCAAATCAAATCTAAATCAAATTCAAATTCAATCTTTCCAGATTCCAAATCTCAATCAAATCTCGAATTCGATCTTCCAGATCTCAAATCAAATCTCAATCGAAAATTCAAATTCAATCTCCCAAATCCGAAATCCAATCCGTTCTATTCTCTCCCTCTGTCCGGGATGGAAGCGGCCGATTCCATCGACACGGATCAAATCCGATGGCGAGGAATTATATCCAATCCAAACCAATGACTTCCGATCAACTCTTTTGAATCGGGTATGTAACATCTACATATTCCCTCCTAATCTATTTCCTTCATGAAAGTCTTTTACAACTTTCATGAAATTCTCGAAACACCAAAATTCCACACCTTTCAAATCAACACTACAAATCTTTGCAAAGTCAATGACTACATCAAAAATCAAACTTTTGGAGTCGAGGATTTTACATCCGAGACCGCATCGCTTTAGGATTCTTTCCCTATCGCAATGAAATACATCAAAATTCAAACGTTTCGGAGTCGAGGATTTTACATCCGAGACCGCATCGCTTTAGGATCCTTTCCCTATCGCAATGAAATACATCAAAATTCAAACTTTTCGGAGTTAAGGATTTTACATCCGAGACCGTATCGTTTTAGGATTCTTTCCCTATCGCAATGAAATACATCAAAATTCAAACTTTTCGGAGTCGAGGATTTTACATCCGAGACCGTATCGTTTAGATTCTTTCCCTATCGCAATGAAATACATCAAAATTCAAATTCTCGAGCCGAGGATTTTACATCCGAGACCGCATCGCTTTAGGATTCTTTCCCTATCGCAATGAAATACATCAAAATTCAAACTTTTCGGAGTCGAGGATTTTACATCCGAGACTCACATCGCTTTAGGATTCTTTCCCTATCGCAATGAAATACATCAAAATTCAAACTTTTGAGTCGAGGATTTTACATCCGAGACCGCATCGCTTAGTGATCCTTTCCCTATCGTAATGAAATATATCAAAATCAAATTCTCGGGCCGAGGATTTTACATCCGAGACCGTATCGTTTTTAGGATTCTTTCCCTATCGCAATGAAATACATCAAAATTCAAACTTTCGGAGCCGAGGATTTTACATCCGATACCGCATCGCTTTAGGATCCTTTCCCTATCGCAATGAAATACATCAAAATCAAATTCTCGGGTCGAGGATTTTACATCCGAGACTTCATCGTTTTAGGATCCTTTCCCTATCGCAATGAAATACATCAAAATCAAACTTTTCGGGGTTGAGGATTTTGCATCCGAGACTCGTATCGTTTTAGGATACTTTCCCTATCGCAATGAAATACATCAAAATCAAACTCTTGGGTCGAGGATTTTACATCCGAGACCGTATCGTTTTAGGATTATTTCCCTATCGCAATGAAATACATCAAAAATCAAATTTTGGGCCGAGGATTTTACATCCGAAACCGCATCGCTTTAGGATCCTTTCCCTATCGCAATGAAATACATAAAAATCAAACTTTTAAGCCGAGGATTTTACATCCGATACCGCATCGCTTTTAGATTCCTTCCCTATCGCAATGAAATACATCATAATCAAACTCTTGGCCGAGGATTTTACATCCGAAACCGCATCGTTTAGGATCCTTTCCCTATCGCAATGAAATACATCAAAAATCAAACTTTCGAGCCGAGGATTTTACATCCGATACCGCATCGCTTTAGGATTCCTTCCCTATCGCAATGAAATACATCAAAATCAAACTCTCAAGTTCGAGGATTTTACATCCGATACCGTATCGCTTTAGGATTCCTTCCTTATCGCAATGAGATACATCAAAATCAAACTCTCGAGGTTAAGGATTTTACATCCGATACCGCATCGTTTTAGGTTCTCTCCCTATTGCAATGAAATACATCAAAATCAAACTCTCGAGGTTAAGGATTTTACATCCAATACCGCATTACTCCGAGATCTCTCCTCATTGTAATGATTCAATCCAATCGATTCAATTTTCTTTCGAGGTCAAGATGTTACATCTAAAACCACAAAATTCCAATTTTCATTTCAAGTCTAAATCCCTTCAAATTAATTTTGACAAAACTTCAATCTAAATCGAAACTCCAAACTAAAATCTAAGCTCACACATCAAAACTTAAACCGAAACAAAATAAAATCTAAATTGAAATTCCCCGCATCATGTGATTTGGAATTCACCTTCCTTTCCTTTCCCCATCGAGAGTTCGTGAATCTCCAGCCTCGTAGATGTACTTGACACTCCCCACGTGAACTCTTCTACTTTGTCCTAAGTTTGTCACTGGACATTCGTGTTGGTTTTGTTGATCTCTTCGGCCAACGCCAATACGCGCGGTGTGCTCGGTTAGCTCACCACACCTATCGGGGTCCATTTGTCGACCTCATTTTCGATGAGGTCTTCTCTTCTTCTTTTTAGTACTTAGGATCTAGTCTCAGCTTTTCCTTCGACTATCCTAGAGGATTAGAATCGGGACCCACCACTTAGAAATTCAAACCACTTCTTAACTCCCCGCAAACTCTACAAACTCGACTATAAACCCCTGATCACCTGTGAGGGTCGAAATCAAACGCGGAAGTTTAAAGGATGAGTTCCTATAAGACTCTTCGCCTTAGATCGCCCGGGTGGCCCTGGTCTCGGTGAAGGGGCCGACTTACACACACACTACATTTATACACTACACTTTCACACACCTATACCCAACTCGACCTCCCGACTCATGTAGGTGATTCACATGCATGGTCCTTAACCCCTAAGCTCTCGCAAGCAGGGTTAGGAACAACATAGATGCGATGCCTCAAATGAGTCCCTTCATGGCTCATGTGGGCTTGATATGGCTTCATGGCTCAACCAAAATGATTTCATTCCACTTACATTTACCCAATCTTCAATTTTCCAAATTTTCAATTTTCCAAATTTTCAATTTTCGACCCCGGACCCTACACCCGCCTAAGCCTACCCGAAACCCTCGAAACTACCCAAAATTCGCAAAATCACCTAAATTACCCAAAATTCCTCAAAATCAATCCCAAGCATTCCAACATTACTCAAATTGATCATCCATACCCAAAAATACCAAAAATTCCAAAAATACCTCCCAATACCCTCCAAATACCCAAAATACCCCTCTTGACCCAAAAATCCAAAAATTCAGAAAATTCCCAGAAAATTCCAGAAAATCCCAAAGATTTCCAATTTCATTTTGTTCAACTACACCATGGGCCAATTTTGTCAATTTACTCTACTTTTGTCAAAACCCCCAATTTGACCCATTTTAACCCAAAGTGAACCCAATGTCAAACCAAACCTACCCAATTGACCCAAGTTCTGGTCCAATTCAATTCTAAACTTCAATTCAACAATCCCAACACCAATCTAGACCAAATCCAAGTCCAATTTGATTGACATTCGGATCCAATTTCACTTTTGGCCTTAAAGCCCAATTTGGACCCATGACTCAAACATAACCCAAACTCACCCAATTCAACTCCAATTAACCCCAAATCTTTTCCAAATCTTCCTTAACATTCCAACAAACAAAACACTAACATGATTTGCCCAACATTTAGACCCAAACCCCACTCAATTTCAACCCAAAGCTAAAAGGCCCTATTTTGACCTAAACCCAAACCTAACCCAAATGAGCCCAAACCCCAAAATCAAAGCCCAACCAAAGCCAAAACCTCTTTGAAACACTCCCATAAACATTTCCCAACATTAATTTTACATCAATTTCAACCCTAGCCCAACATTGGCCCAAGTTAGCCCAATTCGACCTATATTGGCCCATTCACCAAAGGAGCCCAAATTCAACCCAATTCAAACCCAAATCACTCCCAATTTGCTCCAAGTCACTCATGACACATCTATGAGCTAAACCCAACAATTATTTGGCCCAAGCCTTTGCCAAAATTTCATCCTAAAATCCATTTTAAAATCCAAAAGCCCACTTCCCTAAACCATTTTAAAAAGCCCATTTCCACCAAATACAAAAGCCCAAAATTGGCCCTAAAGCCCACATGTCAATTTCTTTCAATCATACCTTTAATTGATATCACCCCTAAGTTTCAAAATCATCATTAAACCATTCCAAATCAAGCTTCATACAAATTCCCATCAAATTACCAAAAATTTCTAAAATCCATTTTCATGAAATCGACCAAGCTTTTCCCCAAGCCAAAGACAAGCCATGCAAGCCATGGACAAGCCACATGAAGCCATGGAAGGTTTGACATGTGATCAATCCATTAATGGCAAAAGGAGGAGCCTCTTTTAAGCCCCCTTAAAAAGGTTTTAACCCTTTTTATGCTTCACCTTAATCCATGATTAATCAAAATATTCATGGATGGTGACTTCTCTATCCTTTCCTAACCGATTCACCCGATCCTCCCTCAGCCAAATCAGCCATGGGGAGGTGAACCAAGCCCAAAAGGTGGACTTGACCAAATCAAGCCAAAATTAGCCTCCTCCCCCATTCCATTTCAATTCAACTCCTTTACACATGTCCATGGCCAATCGACCGCACTAAGCCCCACCCCCGACCTCCCCGACCTCGAGGGTGACCCGACCCCGGCCGGCCGCCCACCAAAGCCGCCGGAAACCACCATGGCCGAGAGCTCACATGTGAGCCCAAACTCGGAATTCTCACCCGCCGAGCCGCCCCATCCCCAAGTGGCCACATGCGTCGTTCTTCGTTACCAAGAGCACTCGATCCCAAGCCCTAACTCTCCCCGGAGGCCCTCCACCCTCTCCTATTTAAACACCACCCCCTCTCGGCCATGAGAGGTGCCGAACCGCATCTTACCGAAACCCCGCCAAAATTGTTCCGAACACTCTCCATACTTAGAGCAAGCTTGATCCCCAGTGCCAATTTGCCCTAATCCCCACCAACGTAACCCAATTTCTCACCCAAAATTCCACCCAAAACCAGTGACACTTCTCCACAATGGATCAATCCTCAAATTGATTGGTCCTACACCTTCACCGTACCAAGGGAAGGAGTCCACCAAGCAAAGACCCCTCTCCGTGCCACCCATCCGTTCCAGCACTCCAAGCTTTGTGATCGGGCTTGGTCGAAATCATACCTGAGCGATTCATCGCACCGGAGACTTCATCTCGAGCTTGCTGGGATCCAATCGAAGGTGACACAACCCTCGATCGAAGCCACACTTCTCTCGAGCAAAGGTATGAGCTAATTCTTCATCCCGAGCTTCCGGAGATTCTCCATTTCAAATGCTTTAATTTCAATGCATGATCACCGTATAGCATGTATTTGTCTCTTCAAGACGAATCCATATAGCATAAGAACACGAAAATCCATCGAGTATCGAGTGAGATATTAGTGGATTTAGTGTGGACTGGCTCTCAGCGAGGACGCTGGGGACGATGAACGGATGCCGTTCATTTAATACTCGCGCGGACGGATGGCCAGGATCGCGTCGGATCGGGGAGATGGAACGACACAGCGGGGCCCCGGAGCGCCGAGTCGATGGCGGCGTCGAACCGTAACACGCCGCGCGGCCTTTCGGAGCCGCCGAGGCCGACGCGGCGCCGCGTGGATAAATAGAAAATTAGGGTATTTTTGATTTATTTAATTCCCTAAACTTCAAAAATCCATAACTTTGTGTAGGAAAATCAGAAAAATAAAATAAAAATACCCTCGTCGCTTCGAACATGAGGAGAATAACGTGGAAAAGAAATTATTTAATTTCATCAAGTATTTTATTTTTAATGATTTATTTCCCTTCGCATTGTTTTAATTCTCCATGCATATAGGAAATTCACCATGGCACGAGACCATAGGGCTTTGAAGCCTCTGAATTCGGGAACATTCCCCGAATTTTCCAAAGTCGAGGCCATCCCTACGAGAAGTTATCGATTTTTCAAATTCATGTTGCCGTTTTAAGTATTTTAATTCCAATAATTAAGCATGTTATGAAATAAATTCTAGAAAAATTTGGTGATGTCTCTTATGACCAAAGGACCCTAGGAAAAATAGATTTTGGATTAATTCATTTAAAATAACCCTAATTGGCTTAAACACAAAAAATAGCTCCTTAATTAATTAGAGCTAACCATAAATCAAATTGATTTGAAATTAATTCTCCACTGACCTCTAGGATCGAGGAACCCACCATAAAAATTTGAAGTCAATTGGACTTCAGTTAGCCCTACTAAATGGGTCGATTAAGCCATTTAGTCATTTTAAACTTTAAAAATTCATAACTTTCAAAATACTTTTTAAAAATTCACCAAATTTGTTTCGGAGCCTCTCTCGATATCGTGGAAATTTAAGAAAATTAAAATTTCAATTTTCTAAAAAAGTTGATTTTTTGGTATTATTTTAATATTTTAATAATTAAAAAATAATAAAAATCACAAAAATAATAAAATTCACCAAAATGTCACATTTTGAATTTTAATCACTTAGAACAAATCCCATATTTTTCTTAGGTCTATTTAATGAGATATTAAATTTTAAAGCCCTAAGGTAATTTTAAAATTAAAAAAATGTATATTCTAGCATTTTCACTAAAATAATTATAATAAATCAAAGAAAAATCGTAAAATTGCAAAAATTGATTCTCCGATTTCCATGATATCGAGAGATTTTTAAAAAATATAAATTTCATTTTTCAACCTTTATTTTATTTTTAAATTAATTAATACTCCAAAACTTAAAATAATTATAATAAAAATAATATAATTTAAAAAATCACCAAAATTGGTCCAAGTGGTCCTCTGGTCATTAGGAATGTCCCATAATTTTCTTAAGGATAGAAACTTTCCCTTGGTCATATTATTAAATTTTCCTTGGAGATTCCTATTTTCCACCAAAAATAATTACATACAACAACAACAACAACAACAAAGCCTTAATCCCACTAAGTGGGGTCGGCTACATGAATCCTTTTTCTCCATTGCGTCCAATTTAGTGTCAAATTTTCGTTTAATTCTAATAAATTAAGATCATTTTTTATGCAATAAGCCCAAGTTTTCCTAGGTCTCCGTCTCGCCTTTCTTAACGTAAGTAGTATTTAAAACATCTACTCTCCTAATCGGATCATCAGTGGTCGACGTCTAATGTGACCAAACCATCTAAGGCGACTCTCTCTAATTTTATCCGTCACTCGGTGCAACTCCAACCCTTTTACTGATATATTCATTTCGCATTTTGTCTCTAAGTGTAAAGCCACTCATCCACCTAATCATTCTCATCTCGCAACACTTAACTTAACATTATGCTTCTCTTTTAAAGGCCAACATTCAAGACTATAGAGTATCGAAGGTCTCACCACCATCTTATAAAATTTTCCTTTCGACCTAAGCGGTACTTTTCTATCACACAATAGGCCGTACGCATTCCTCCACTTCAACCAACCAACTCGAATTCTACTATTAACATCCCCATCTATATCACCATCGCTTTCAACAATGGACCCGAGATATCTAAATCGTTCACACCTTTTAATAATTTGATCACCCAAAGTTACACTGTCGTCACTAGACCTACTATTACTAAAATTACATTCCATGTATTCAGCTTTTAGTTCTACTCAAACGAAGACCTTTAGACTCCAATGTAGACCTCCATAATTTAAGTTTTTCCTGGACTTTTCGCTTGTCTTATCCACAAGGAGGATATCATCGCAAAAAAGCATACACCAAGGTACATCCTCTCGTAAATGCCCAAGAAGACCATCCATAAATAAAGCAAAAAGATATGGGCTTAAAGCCGATCCTTGATGTAAACCAACGTAAATAGTAAAATACTTGGTCAATCCTCCTTCGCTCGAACACATGTAACAACTCTAGCATACATATCTTTAATGACTTGAATATAAGTCATATCAACACCTTTCTTCTCAAGGACTCTCCAAAGAACATCTCTAGGAACCTTATCGTAAGCTTTTTCTAAATCAATAAAAATCAAATGTAGATCCTCCTTATTATCTTCCGTACTTCTCCATCAAACCTCTCAATAAATATATAGCTTCCATGGTAGACCCGCCTCGGCATAAATCCAAATCGATTATGAGAAATCTTCGTAATACGTCTTAACCTATGTTCAATTACCCTCTCCCATAATTTTAAAGTATGACACATCAATTTAATTCCTCTATAATTTGCACACTCTTGTGCATCTCCTTTATTCTTAAAAATGGGGACCAAAATGCTCTTTCTCCACTCCTCGTGCATCCTTTTAGTTTTTAAAATAATATTAAAAAGTTTAGTAAGCCAGAAACCCCCAAATCACCTAAACATTTCCACACTTCAATCGGATATCATCGAGTCCTACGTACTTTCCCCCTCGGTTTTCTTTAAAGCCTCATCAACTTCTTTTTTACTAATGCGACGGTAAAAATGAAAAGTTTTATTATTATTAACGATATTAAGATCACTAAGGTCAATCATACTTTCAAGCATCATCATTAAAAAATTTATCAAAATAACTCTCCCATCAATGTGGAATATCATTTTGTAAGAAAAGAACATTTTGATTTTCATCTTTAATACATTTTACTTGAGCTTAAATCTTTACATTTCTTTTCTCTTTGTTTCATTAGCTTTATACATATATTTTTCACCTTCCTTAGTATCTAACACGTTATAAAGATCACTAAAAGCAGAACTTTTAGCGTCAGCAGTTATTCTTTTACACTTCTGACGGCCGTTTTATATTTTTCCCGCTTTCTACGTTTTTACATTTAAACCAATTTTTATAGCACAACTTCTTATATTTTATCTTTTCTTGCACATTATTATTCCACCACCAACTATTTTTATTTATAAAAACTTTTTCTTTTGATTCTCCAAGTACATCTTTAGCGACCATACCAGCACCAGTGCACCGGATCCCATCAGAACTCCGCAGTTAAGCGTGCTTGGGCGAGAGTAGTACTAGGATGGGTGACCTCCTGGGAATTCCTCGTGTTGCACCCCTCCCTTTGAACACTGCCGTTGCCGGTCCCAAGCCCGGATGTGAAAAGTGGAGGGTTGCGTTAGGTAGTCGACAGCCAGCGTAAAACTTGTCGAAAAAAAAAATCATGACATGAATCCAAAAATAATTACATAAATAAATTAAATACAGAAAAATCACATTTTCTCCTCTCATGTCTTTATTGGCATATGAGTAAAGTCACATAAAAATTTCAAGTTCATTTAAGCTCAATTTAGTGAGTTATGGAATTATTAAGCTCTGAAGGCAAAATGGTAATTAAAAAATTTTAACCCTTAATTAAAACTTTAGGTTTAAAAAAATTAACAAATAAAATATTTGATCTTAATCTGATTTGATGATCGAAATTTAAATAATTAAAGGGTAGTAAACCTATTAAACAATTCAAGATAATTAAAATAAACCTTAATTAAATAATCGATTAAATTTGTAAGAATAATAAAATTGCAATTATTAAGATAGGGATATTATTAGGAAGAGATTTATTCTTTAATTTAAAAATCCCTAAATTAATCATCTCAATAATATTTAATTCCTAATTAAAAATGATAATTCAAATTTAAGTTTTAAAATGTTAAAGGACTTAATCATTAAAATTAAATTAAAAAGTTAAATTATTAAACTCTTTTTAAATTTTCAATTAAACTAAAATTAAAAATAAAAAAAATTACATTAAAGATTAAATTAAATTAAATCAAACAAATTAAATAAATTAAGTTAAATTAAATCAAATAAATTAAATTAAATTAAATTAAATTAAATTAAAAAAATAATAATAATAATAAATAATTAAATTAAATTAAATTAAATTAAAACATATTAAATTAAATTAAATTAAATTAAATTAAATTAAAATAAAATCAAATAAAATCAAATAAAATTAAAATTAAAATTAAAATTAAAATTAAAATTAAAATTAAAATTAAAAATTTAAAAAATCAAAATTAAATTAAAATTAAAGCTAAACCAGATTAAATTAAATTAAAGTTAAATTAAATTGAATTAAATAACATCACCTAAGACATAAAGGAATTAAATATAAAACAACTTGAACACTATTCCAAATTTAAACCCTTTAACTCGAAGTTAAACTAAATCACGAACCATTTCAACTCCAATCAGCCTCGAAAGCTTTCGGTTACCATAAATCCTAAACGTAACATTAAATGAAATGTTACTTCACTCTATAGGATATTCAAATGTCCTAGTTCATCGAGCAAGATAATAACAAAACTTGGATTCTCGACGATTAATTCATTCGCATGATTAAATTCTTTCGGACTTAAACAATTCTAAGTGATATCGAAAAGATGTTTAAGATTCTTCTTAAGCACTTCCTCAATATGATATGATACTTATAAGAACAATCGAACTTAATTATTCTTTCGATGAAGAAAATCGTCCTCAAACCAAAACACAAGGACCTAGACGTCATAGAAATGACTAGCTATGTAATTAGTGGATTTGGTAGAAAACCATAACCCTTCCCTTAGCTTTACTCTAGGAACTTGCTTAAATATTCTAATTGTGTTTTAAGTGCAGCTGGGATGACTGGAAGACCCTCCAGTGCACGCTTTTATTTTATCGCGAATTTACATTATCGCAATTTCTTTAATCGCATCGCACTTACTTTTCTCGCATGATAAACATCGTTGTATGAAAACCCACACCTTTAGGATAGTCCCTAAAACCGAAACCAAAACTAAGTTAAAAGTCATTGCAAGATAAAATTCACCGCCACAACATTTCAAAATATAAAACAACTCAAAATTTAATCACAAACAGTAACATAAAATTATAATTATAACTAAATTAAAACGTCCCGTTGGATGATCGGGAATACCTCGGATGATGTAACCTACGTGTTGCTAACGGGATTTCCCACTGCCTAAATGAAAGTGTGGAACTCATTCAGTTGAGTTTAGCAAATTCATCCGGACTAAGTGAATCCGATAAAAATAACGATGCCGAAGGATGGAACCGCTGGATCTTAACCGGTGTCGTTATAATTAACTTTAAGATTTGTTTTAATTAAAACATAAAAAAACATTTGGATTTTAAGATTTATCAAAACCAAAACTCCTCTCTCTTCTTTCGATTCTATGACTTCTAAAACTAAACCTCTCGCAACAACAAGGAGCTCGGAGCATGATGGCAAGACACGGCCATCGTCATCACAGAAACTCGAATCTACTTCAGCAAAATTTTCTTAGAATTAAATAACCAATCCATAGGACTCCGAGGTAGTTTTCCTAGTGTAACATAAATCCTCAACCTTTTGTTAGGCATTTGCATTACAAATTAAGCCCTAACTGGTCTTAGGATTCCGAGGTAGTCGTCCGATACGACATAAACCCTCATAACTTCAAGGCTATTTGTGTGATTCTATCATATGAATATAAGTCCAAATTAACTAAAATTGGCAAGATGAAAACATTAAATAAACATTAGGACTTTCCTAAATTTAAGCCAAACAATAGGATAGTCGAGAAATTACCGAAGTTCGCTTCGAATCCGTAATTTCTCCTACCTTTCTTCCCCTGAAATCCCAAAATAAAATCTTCCAAATTTGATCCATTCCCTATCGAAATTCCAAAATTCAATCCTCGAAAACTTACACTTCGAAATTCTCGAGAGCGTAACTACCGATTATTATCGAGAGTTTTCTTAGGTGATTCCCATCACTTAAGATGTAATTAACTATGTGGGCTTGCCTCTATAGGGAATTTTAAAGAACCCGTGTAATATAAACCCCGTTTAATGCTTTCATATTAAGCAAGGGAATTTGTCGGCTTATAAAATTGGTTCGCGTACCAAACAGATGTCACAAATCTTCTAGTTTATTTAATCGAGCCCCACCATCAAGCAGCGTGTCTACCCTTAGGATAGATACACGGTTTGTTGTGCGGTGTTTGTTTATATAAACTATTTGGGATGTGAGATCGGTTTGATTTCATATCTTAAAATCTTCAAATGTAAAATTATTTTCAAAAATCAAATACTACTTTTCAAATTATTTATTTAAATTAAATTAAAAATTCGTCGACAATTTCTGTTAGGCGACCCCTCTTTTTAAAATACAACACACTTAACCTAAAAATATGCCGACACACCACTCACTCAAATGTCACAACTCCCCAATGTTGTAACCATTCTCAAAAGTTGCAGCGGAGATCGTGGAGGCAAGGCTGAAGCGTGGCAGAAAGCGTGGCCGGGAGGAAGCTTTTGGCCAGGCATGCGTACAAGGAGGGGACCGAAGCTTCGCAAGGCGGAAGAGGGGCTACTCGGTTCGACTAGGGCTCGCGACAGGAGGGAATTGCGAATGGAAGGAAGAGGGGACGGGTTGTGTGCATGAGTTAGGGATTTAGGTGTTTTCTTTTTTTTTCTTATTTCATTTCTTTTTTTATTATTTTAAAATAATGTTTTATTCAAATTTCGCCGATCCGAACAAATCTGACCTCGCATGAAACCATATCAAAATTAGTGTCCTTTATAGGTAATTTCGACGTTACGGACGCAACTGCACGGTCCGTTTCGTCATCCGATGTCGTTTGGACAACCTCGTCGACGGGCGCGTCAAAAAACGTGTCGAATTCAATTTCGTCAAAATTTCGATCCGCGATCGATCGCTTCAAAATTTAATTTTAATTGCAATTAATTATGAAGCAAATAAATGATCGATCAATGTGAATTTTAATGTTTAAAAGTGTCGAGGGTCCGAATTGTGAAATTCGTGCTCGCGGCGGTGCGAAAAGTGCACAAGGCGAACCTAAGGCTTAATGATCCTAAGGGGATTCATTTCGAGCTTCATCGTGTAAGTTTCGACCTTCTAAATGTTAGAGGTCGATAACCATACGAGCAGAACTTCAAGACGAGTAAAGAGTCGGTTTGAGCTTCTAAAACAAGGTGGGTCCCATCTCTAGTCCTCTAGGATAGTCAAAAGGAAAGTCCTATGGCTAGATCCTAAAATCCTAGGAAGAAAATTAGACCTCGCCAAAAATGAGGTCAACAACATTTCAGGGGATTCATCTTAAGATTAAATTGTCTTAATCGCTCGAAAACAATTCTCAAATCATACAGGTGATCTTCTTTCAGTTTGCTTTTGATGACCACATCATCCACGTAGCACTCAACTTGGTTGTGAATGAGATCATAAAAAAATCCTTATCGTTGCTCTTTGGTAGGTTGCTCCTGCATTCTTCAATCCGAAAGGCGTCACTATGTAGCAGTATACTCCGATTGGCATTCTGAAGGCTGTGAGCTTTTCATCTTCTGGTGCCATCTTTATCTGGTTGTATCCTGATGATCCATCCATGAAAGAGAAGACTTCGTGTGTCGAAGCGATGTCGATCATCAATTCTGGAATTGGTAGCGGAAATTTTTCCTTTGGGCATGCTTTGTTCAAATCTCTGAAATCCACATAGATTCTGATTTGACCATTCTTCTTTCTGACTGGTACCACGTTGGCTAACCAAATTGGATATTGTTCTTCACGGACAAATTTAGCGCCAGTTAGCTTCTTAACTTCAGCTATAATTGTTGTTTGATTTCTAGATGCATTCTTCTTGGATCTTGTCTGACTGGAACGTCGTTGTTCCTAGCTTATGAACTGTGACTTCTGGAGCTAATCCTGGCATTTCATCGTAACTCCAAGCAAAACAGTCCTTGAATTCCATTAATAACTTAATCATGTTTTCAGAGTCTTCTTTGTTGAGTAAAGAGCTAACAAAGGTCGGCCTAGGCTCTTCGCTAGTACCTAAGTTAACTTCCATTAACTCGTCTATTGTAGATTTAATCTCTTCTTCAAATTCTGGCAAAGCATCTTCAATTGTAGATCTTCGAGATCATCTGAAGCTTCCAGGCAGTCTTCATTAGACTTGCAAGTGACAACCAAACAAAATTCTGAATCATCAGCTGGTGCTACTGTGCTGAATCCGAGACCATGTTTTGAATTGGGTGGGCGATCGGTATCACTCCATAATTTTTCAAAGCGCTGTGATTGATATTTCATCCATTGTTTAGGTAAGACACCACGCTGAATCAAATTTTGAACATAGAGAGAATACCATTCAAAAGGCAATTCCATTAATTCAGATGAAGCAGCATCTTCAAATTTTACATCATTTTCTGTTTTGGAAGAAGAAGCACCGCGGTAGAATTTGATCAGTTTAGCACCACCACCACGCACTTCCTTGACCACCATAACCTCGATCTTATTAGGATAGATTAAGGTTAGGGTCATAGTATGTACACATCGTTTAATCTTGTCGTACATCGCTTTATATTCTTCATTCTTTTCATCTTCGAGAGAGATCTTAAATTGGGGCTTCCTTTGGCTTATCTTCATCGCTTCTTTCTTGATTTCTTCTTCTTCTTCTTCTTCAGAACTATTCTCCCAATCAACATCGATGACTGGTTTCTTCTGTTCAACTGTTCCACCGTTTCTTCCACGATCTCGTCCCCGGCCTCAACCTCGGGTGCGAGTACTAGAGAAACCTTTACCATCTCGCCGAAAGGGAGTGATGAGTAACTGTTGAACAAGAATTTCAGGCTTTTCGTCATCTCGAACTCTTTTTTCTTCATTCGGTATCACATTTCTAGAAAAGATAGTTTTCTTCGGAGGTGCGTAGTTGGCTGCATCTTCATGAATTCCGATTTCGTGTACGTAGAACGGTTGCAAGTCACCTTTGATACACTGTTCTCCCCCTCCTTCATAATACTTTATGCATTGGTGCAGAGACGACGGTGTCATCCGGTTCTCATGGATCCACGGCCGACCCAGTAGAGCATTGAATGATGTCTCAGAATCAATTATGTGAAATTTTGCAGTTGTCTTTGTCAAATCACCGATCTTCATTAATAGTGTTATCGATCCAAGAGCTCTTTCTCCTTTCTGATTGAAGCCTCTCAGTAACATTTTATCTGCATCGAGATCGCGCATCAATTTCCAAATATGCTAATGTCTGAAGATTCATTATGTTGATTGATGCTCTCGGATCAACTAACACCCTAGAGAGCGTGAACTTTCCGATGGATACTGAAATGTACAACGATCTGTTGTGATCAGCTGTTCCAAGTAGTAAATCATTGTCCATGAAGGTAACACCGCATTGTTCTTTGAATGAGGAAACCTCGTCTAAGGATTTACCGGCTGACCGCGACTTTATATATTAAGCAAGAATTTATGAAGTCGAATTTATATATTTAGAATGATTTAGCAAAGTCAAAAATTCAACGCAAGTGTACGTATCGTATCAAGTAATACAGGGCTCTAATGGAGTCCTGGTTATCGATCCCACAGGGAGGTGAAAGTTCTTTAAAACAAATAATATAACACTAAAATCCAATACCCATTGTAACAATTACTTAAGTGCACTACCACTAGTTAATGCAAAGTATAATAAAGCTACTACAATTACTTCTAATTACTGAACTATATTAACTAACAAACACACTAACTTATGTGATTTATAAGATACTTCTATATGAAAAGTGTCTTTCTTCCTGCATAAAGATTATTATGTGTGGATGATGAAGAATGGTAATTATTTGTATTGTGTCAAATAAGAGCATATTTGCTTCTTTACCTTTAAAAGAGTATCCCCTCTTCCAAGCAGGTAAAGAACATTGCCATATCTTAAGTTTAGTTACTAAATCTAAGGCTAGGCTGGGAGGATACCGGCTCTCACTTCGGAGCTCCCACTCACACTTCACCCGAAGGCTAACCATAGGCTTTAGTTACCAATCTTAAGACCAAATTGGGGATACCATTCGTCACCATGAAACCTCCAATTTGAAGTCCATCAAAACTCATTTCCCTATTTATTTGCACTTAATCCCCATGAACTACGCAATTCATTCACGGACATTAAATGGTTTCTTCATTCTTGTTGTAGAACATTCAATTATTTTGGAATTAATGTTCCTCAACATGTTTTAACAATTCAATTGGCCGGATTGAAAAGTAAATTAAGTTCCAAATTAAAGAAACATCACAACTTTTATAACACTTAAATGACACATCATAATTACTTCATGCAAGAAGAAAGGCAAGGGATACTACTCACTAACCATGGAGAAGATATAAAAACACTTGGATTTTATATATAAAAGAAGAGTTATAGAAACTACAATAGTAAATTTCTCTTCCCCAAGCAAATTCCTTCAAAGTCCCCTTGATTCATTTTCTCTTCCTTGCAACACTTGATTCTCTCCTTGGAATAAAGATGAAGAGGCAATCTCTCACTTTACTCCCTCTTCTCCCCTCCTTAGAGAAGAATCTCTCTTAAAATCACAAACCCTAACTCTCTCTTACACTTCCCTCACACTCTCTACAACAATTCTCTTCTCTTCCTTCTCTCTATTTTCGTCTTGGACACTTAATTTAATGTTAGGAATGAATTCCCCAAGAGTTTCTTCAAGCACCTCTTCAAAAATCTGCCAAAACTTTTGAATTCGAAGTGAACCGACATAGGGCGCTGGCTCCGCCCGATTGTGGTGCCGGCGACGCCCTATCATTCCAATTAATTTTGTAGTCTCTGGAATAGGGCGCCGGCGGTGCCCATTCTGGCGCTGGCGGTGCCAGGGCTATTTTTCTCCAAATCTGTTCCTTTTTGCATCTTTTAGCTCCAATCACCTATAATCATCATACCTACAACAAATCATGAAAAATACCTTCCTTTAAAGTGCAATATTACCAAAAATAGGTAAAAACATATAGCTAAAAGAGTATATATTTTTGGTGCATCAAAATCCCCTAAACTTAAAATATTAATTATCCTTAAGTAATCCTTTCACTACATAAAAATAAAACTCTAGGCAATGTACTTTTCAATTGTAAGAGACCAAAATTTTTCATTCAAAAGAATATAGTGTTTAGATTTTCAGAAAAAATTTAGCAACTCGAGTCAACATTACAGGTATAAGAATACTCGCACTTAAGTCCAAGAGTTCTAGTCTTCTATTTATTTCAAGATGAACCATAATTTGTTATATTAAGAGTGCTTTAAAGGACTATGTGAAAAAGGAGTTCATGCAAAATTTATTAGAATGTAGGCTAGTACCTTAAATATAAATTTAGAAATGAAATCAAGCTCTCCCTTTAAGGTGATTCAAGTGAAGCCAATTTTTTATTAGGCATCTCCTCAAGCTTCTTCTCATAATATTTTTCTTTTCTTTTCTTTTTCTTTTTATTTTCTTTTCTTTTTCTGAGGATTACTATATCTGGATAGCCTTTAATGATTTTAAACTTCACTCTCCTCTTTATAAAGTTCAAACTTAAGTCATCTCTTTACTTTATAGTTAAGTAAAAGCTTTATTATTCATCATAAAGTTACAATCTCTTCTTAACACACAATACTTTAAATCCCTTAATATTTCAAAAAAAAATACAGTTTTCTTTACTTTAAATAGTTAACTATAATCAAATCCTTTCATACCAAATATCTTACTTCTATAAAATTAACTTTTATCACTAAAAATTTTCATCCTTTCCTTCCATAATATTCAATCGAATTGAAAAGTTTTAGTTATCTTATAATGAGGTTCAATTGCCAAAAGTTATGCTAATAAAATTTTATAAATATAATAATTGAGAACAATTAAAAGTTTAGCATTTCTCTACCCTCCCCCAAACTTACATTTTTTAATAAATTTGAAATAGTTGAGAATAAAAGAAAACTAACCTTTATGTCTTGAGATTTTGAAATCTTCATAATTTACATCAGTATTAATCAAAATTTACGACTAGCAAGCATGAAACAATTAGTAGTAGTGATATAACAATTTTAAATATTTGCATGGGTAAAGAGAAATTAACATTAAAAAACTAAATATCTAACAAAACATTATAACATAAAGCAAATTATCACACCACATAACAGTGCAACTAACAGTTCAACATGAAAAATAAATGACACTACATCACATAGTACAACACAAGGTTACACATCACATGAAAAGTAAATGTCCACTACAGCACATCAATACATCTCAACGGAGCTAAGAACAACAAAAATAAACAAACAAACTATCTACTAGTCTCCAACATTAGGATCAGCAGCAGGGTCAGAAGGTCCAGGCCTGTACGGTGTATAACCAGGGCAAGAAGGAAATGTCACATCGGACTCCCCCCTCATAAATCTGGCCTGAGCATCGTAATAAGCCATATCGAACTCAACTCTTCTATGCAAATAGTGATCATTCACATCACTCCTGGCCTCAAATACATCCATCCTATGATGCATCCTATCAGTACTATCACTTAGCAATCTCAACTGCTGCATGGCATCAGATAGTATCTGGGGCTCAGAAGTAGATGGGACATCATAACTCGTGGTAGGAATATAAGTACTCCTACTCTCCTCTCTTGCACCCGCATGAGCTTCATAAGTATGAATAATGGTCTTCGTAATCGGTCTCAAAGGTATCGCCACTTCCTCAGAACTACTACACTCCACTCCAGACTGAACACAGATGGCATGAATCAGGGCAGGATGTTCTAATCCACTAGTGGTTTCTCCTTTGGAAATAGAGTGAATGTTCTTGAAGACAACAACTCCAATATTAATCCTTTTAATATTATGGATGCAATAATTTAAAATAGCTCGATTCCTAGTAACTTCACTGTGATGAAAAGAAGACAATAGTCTTGCAGAAATGAAATAATGTCATGCTTTAGAAGCAACATTTAAAGTAGAAGTAGGGAAGTTAATCATTTGTCTCTGATTCATCTTCCATTCCCCTCTTCCATCTGTCAGATACGTGATTACCCTCATCAAATTCCCTTCACTAGTATCAAAATTCTCAAATTCACAAACAAAAGGTTCTCGAATTTGATAAAATGCATTGATACGTTGTGGGGTGAACTCAACCAGTTTTCCTCGGACTAGCGCATATTCCGTTTCAGACCAGAGCACGTTAGCATAAAATTCTCGGACTACTCCCAAAACAGCATTAGCAGAAAAGTAACAGAAATGTTCCCAATTTCGCTCAGAAATCAACTGTTCTATAGATTCACCAGGATTTTCAAATGCTCGATCCTGAATACACTTCTTATTTTGCAATTGAGAGTTGAAGTGAAACTGAGCCTTAACATTAACAAATCATTCATCGTCCCAATCAAATTTTTGCTTCCCCTTACTCGTTCTAGGAGCCATGTGAATTTCTAGAAAAATTGCAAAGATTTGCCAATAAATTCCAAATCCACAATGTATTAACTCCAAGCATTAATCTTTTCAAGTAAGAACAAATTCTACCATATGAAACTTCACTTTTTCTCAAAAATCTCCAAAATTTTCAAAATTATCATCCAACAATGTGAGAGTTTCATATGGTGAAAATCCTAAAATTTTAGGTTAAAGTAAAGCTCTTACCAAGATAAGTGCAGATCCGACCTCAGAAATCCTTGAAATCCTCTCTAATCCGAGATCTAACAAGCCCTAAAGCTTTAAAATCACGAATATGAAGGTGGGAGATGAAAGAAATGGTGAAAAATGGGTCCCAGGCTATTTTCGCGAATTTTTAAGGGTCCTGGGCTATTTTCGGTGTTTGGGCGCCGGCGGCGCTCTATTCAAAATATTATCCCGTTTCTCTGGATTTGGGCGCCGGCGGCGCCAGTCCAAAATTCTATTGGGTTCAAAAATTTTTGTCGCAAATTCAATCGTTTCAACCTTCACATTCTTATTTAACACATCAACAAGCATCTATTTCATCTCACAAACATTAAACAACATCAATTTACACAAACAACACATCACATTACTTTCATATATATAAAATCCACGATACAACGATTACACACATATGTTCATCAAATATAAGCAACACTCCTTAGATCCTTAGTGTTGCAAGTACACTACGATAAGCAAACATTAAGTCCTAAGTACACACAAGAAATCAAAGCAAAGTCCAAACACACCCTACTAAAACGAAGAAAAGCAAACAACATAGCAATCAAAGAAAACACTTAAACATAACAAAGCAGCATATAGAATCTACTAATTACTCCTCATCAGTCTCAGAAGTCTCATCCTCTCTAATGTCTCCCATTGATTGACGATGAACGAACAGATTTTAGAATGGACGATATGGGAATTCATCAGATGAATCTTCAGTCACCACAACATTCTTCTTCAACAGATTAACCAAACCCAACTCAATTTGACCAGTATGATCAAATTGCTCTTTCATCCTCCAATCAATGTGATCAAATAAATCAGAAATATTATTAATAGCATTCATAATATTTTGTACCTCATTTTCCAACTTCTTTATCTTCTTCGATATCACCCTCGAACTTTCGGAATAGTAAAAGGTCGAATAGGTTGTGAACTCTCAGTGGGCTGATCAGCAAGCACATCCATGTCTCCTTCATCACCTATTGCGCGGTAGTCATAAAGATCAGTCGGATCAATAGGTCTCCAGGGTAGAAGAACTTTTTCCCAACTCTCATATGGCACTTGTGATTGACTACATAACAGAAATATGGTGGACGGGTTTCCAAGCCCATATTTAGATTCATGCACAATCAATCCTAATACAAATTTAGTAATGATTGATCCAATATCCATTGGCCTTCCAGTTTGTATGCATAAATTCAGAATAGCACTTTCCTTCGTTACCTTACTTATCTTCATAGTAGGAATTAATTTTGCTGAAATAAAGTAATGCCACTTGCTTTGATACTCGATTCGAGGATGAAGAAGAGAAACCGATATATCCATTATCCCTTACTTCTCATTCTTCATTCTCATCCGTCGAATAACGATAGATGTCGTTCATATCATTGCTCGTCGCATTAAAATTGCATAATGACAAATAGGTACACTTTCATCATGAAGAGATCATTTATCTTCGCAGGAGTGAATGGTACATACCTTCCTCGCACAAAAACACTTCCTTGGTTGATCCCATGCAGATTTGCATAAAATTCTTTCACAACCGGAACAACCACTGCTGCGGTAGTGTAGCATAACACTTCCCAACGTCTTTGCTTCACTATCTCTTCAACTCTTGTAGTCGGACTCTCCAAACCTCGATTCACAAAGCCTCTTTCCTTGATAATGCTTCTCTTCATCATCACTTTATGGAACAGACGTTGCGCCTCAAAATTAACGAACTTCCATCGATTGTAGATGCGAGATCTAGGGAGTTCAATGGAGTGGGAATCCATGGGATGCGAATTAAGAAAGGGAATTTTCATTTCTCTGGTGGTTATGAATTTAAAATGGAGTCTTAGGGTGTTTTAAGGAATAAAATCCCACACAGAACCGCCAAAAACCGCATTTTAAAATGTAAAAACCACCACCCAGAATTTGGGCGCCGGCGGCGCTCGATAGGGTGGCACCGGCGCTCAAACTAGAAATTCGGCTGTTATAAAAGAATAGGGCGCCGGTGGCGCCAATGGTAAAAATTTTCACCGAACTTTGTTTGGCTCGAAATACTTCATTTTCACAATACGATCCAATATATTTTAAATTTTTTAACTTATTTAGGGGTAATTAGGATTCTTTAATACTAAACTAAAAGTACAAAATACAATAAGCACGCAAACTCAACACATAAATACACATGGGTTGCCTCCCACAAAGCGCTTGGTTTAACGTCGTCAGCCCGACAAACCATTCGCTTAACTAGGATGACTTCAAGCAATAAAACCTCTTTCAAGTCGGGTAAAAACCCTCCAAAGTAAGGTTTTAAACGATGCCCATTAACCATGGAAATATTTCCGGTTTAGGATCCTCAATATCAACAGCTCCGAAAGAATGAACTTTTACTACAGTAAAAGGTCCTATCCATCTGGACTTAAGTTTTCCAGGAAATAATTTCAATCTTGTATTATATAATAAAACTCGTTGTCCCAGTTCAAATCATTTTTTCAATATCTTTTGATCATGCCACAATTTTATTTTCTCTTTATAAAGCCTATCGTTATGATATGATTCATTTCTAATTTCTTCCAACTCATTTAATTGCATAAAGCTTTTTTCTCCTGCATTTCTCAAATTAAAATTCAACTCCTTAATCGCCCAATATACTTTATGCTCCAATTCAACTGGCAAATGACAAGTTTTGCCAAACACTAATTTATAAGGAGACATTCCAATAGGGGTCTTAAAAGCAGTCCTATAAGCCCATAATGCGGTGTCTAATCTAGTAGACCAATCTAATTTATGAATATTCAATGTTTCCTCTAAAATTCTTTTAATTTCCCGATTCGACACTTCCGCTAATCCACTAGTCTGGGGATGATAAGCAGTAGAGATTCTATGAATAATGTTATATTTTCCAGTTAATCTCTTAATTTGATTGTTTCTCAAATGGGATCCACCATCATTTATAATCACTCTCGGCATTACATATCTTGTAAATATATTTTTCTTTAAAAATTTAGAAACACTCCGAGCATCACATCTTGGTAAAGCAACAACTTTAATCCATTTCGAAACATAATCAACAGCGACCAATATATATAAATTTTCAAATGAAAGTGCAAATGGTCCCATAAAATCTAATCCCCATACATCAAAAATTTCAACTTCCAAATTGTAATTCGAAGGCATTTCGTTTCTTCTAGAAATATTACCTACTCTTTCGACATCAATCACAAAATTTAACATATTTATAAACATCATGAAAAAGAGTGGTGCAATAAAATCCAGATTGTAAAATCTTATAAGTTGTCTTATCAACACCAAAATGACCTCCAAATTCGAATCATGACATCTCTCGAATGATCTGGATTAATTTCTTCATGTGACACACATCTTCTAATAATCGTATCCTTACACTGTTTATATAAATAAGGCTTATCCCAAAAATAAAATTTAGCATCATATTTAAACTTTTTTTGTTGTTGCCTTATTAAATCTGATGGTATAATATCACTTACAATATAATTCACAATATCAGTATACCAACGCAAATTCTTTTCCATAAGAATATACAATTGTTCATCAGGAAAAGTTTCTGCAACTTCCTTCTCAAATTCAGAAAATTTATCATATTCTATTCTTGACAAATGATCAACAATTTGATTATCAGACCCTTTCCTATCAACTATCTTAAAATCAAATTCTTGCAAAAGGAGTACCCATCTAATCAATCTAGGTGTCGACATATTTTTAGGTTTGTGTTGTATTTTTGAAAAGAGGTCGTCTACAGAAATTGTCGGCAAATTTTTAGTTTAATTTAAATAAATAATTTGAAAAGTAGTATTTGATTTTGATGATTTTTTAAGAAAATTATGGGATATTCCTAATGACCAGAAGACCACTTGGACCAATTTTGGTGATTTTTTGAATTATATTCTTTTTATTATAATTATTTTGAGTTTTGGAGTATTAATTAATTTAAAAATAAAATAAAGGTTGAAAAATGAATTTTATATTTTTAAAAAATCTCTACGATATCAAGGAAACCAGAGAACCAATTTTTATAATTTTCTAATTTTTCTTTGATTTATTAGAATTATTTTAGTGGAAATGCTTGAAAATACATTTTTTTTTAATTTTAAAATTACCTTAGGGCTTTAAAATTTGATATCTCATCATAGAGACTTAAGGAAAATATGGGGTTTGTTCCTAAATGATTAAAATTCAAAATGTGACATTTTGGCGAATTTTATTATTTTGTGATTTTTATTATTTTTTAATTATTAAAAAATAATAAAATAATGCGAAAAATCAACTTTTATAGAAAATTGCAATTTTAATTTTCTTAAATTCACCTGATATCAGAGAGGCTCCAAAACTAATTTAGTGAATTTTTGAAAAGCATTTTGAAAGTTATGAATTTTTAAAGTTTAAGTTTGGCTAAATGGCTTAATTAACCCATTTGATAGGGCTAACCAAGTCCAATTGACTTCAAACTATTGTGGTGGGTTCTCCTGATCCTAAAGGTCAGTGGAGAATTGATTTCAAGTCAATTTGATGTATGATTAGCTTCTAATTAATTAAAGCTCCATTTTGGGTGTTTAAGCTAATTAGGGTTATTCCAAGTGAGTTAACTCAAAACCTATCTTCCCAGGGTCCTCTCGGTCATAAGAAACATCTCCAAATTTTCCTAGAATTTATTTCTCAACATGCTAATTATTGGAATTAAATTACTCAAAACAACAACATAAATTTGAAAAATCAATAACTTCATGTGGATGCCCTCTGACCTTGGAAAATTCAGGGAATGTTCCCAAGTTTAGAGGCTTCAAAAGCCCTATGGTTTCATGCCTTGGTGAATTTCCCATGGAGAATTAAAACAATGCAGAGAGTAAATAAATCACTAAAAATAAAATACTTAATGAAATTACATGATTTCTTTTTCACATTATTATCCTCTGTTCACTGAGCGAGAGGGTATTTTTATTTTATTTTTATGATTTTTCTACACAAAGTTATGGATTTTTGAAGTTCTGGGTATTTAATAAATAAGAAAATCCCTATTTTTCTATTTATCCGAATCGGCGCCGCGTCAACCTCAGCATCTCCGAACAGCCACGCGGCGCTTTCTTGTTCGATGCCGCCATCCGACTCAGCGCTCCAGGGGCTCGCTGCATCGTTCCGTTTCCTCATACGACTCAATCTGGATCGTCCACCCTCGCGTGTATCAAATGGACGGCATCCGTTCATCGTCCCAAGGCCTCCTAACCCGAGAACCGTCCACACTAAATCCTTAATATCTCACCCAATACTTAACAAATTTTTGTGTTCTTGTGCTTTATGGATTCGTCTTGAAGAGACGAACACATCTATACGGTGATCATGCATTGAAATTAAAGCATTTGAAATGCACAATCTCCGGAGGCTCTGGATAAAGAGTTAGCTCATACCTTAGCTCGGAGAAGTGCGGCTTCGATCCGAGGGTCGTGTCACCTTCGATTGGGTCCAAGCAAGCTCCGGATGAAGTCCCTTAACTCGGTGAGTTGTCCAGTGCATGATTTCGACCAAGCCCGATTTCAACCTTTCGGAGTCCGGAACGGATGGGTGGCCCGAAGAGGGGCTTTCACCTGGGGAGCTCCTTCTCTTGGTCTTGTGCGGGTGTGGGTGAGTTTAATTTTACTTTGGTGGAGGATTTGGGAGTGTCCTCGTTCCGGCTCGAGAATCGAGCTCCAAAATCGAGCTCGATTAGTGGGGATTAGGGCAAGAGAACGAGTGGGGATCAAATGCTCAGGTGTGGGGAGAGTCCGGAGTGATTTTGGCGAGTTTCCTTAAGGTTGGTTCAAGCACCTCCTCATGGCCGAGAGGGGTGAGGTTTAAATAGGAGAGGCCTGGAGGGCCTCCTGGGGAAGTTAGGGATCGGGATCGACCGCTCTTGGCAAGGGAAGAGCAGCTCGCAATGGCCACCGGGCATGCGGGCAACTCGCCAAGGGAGAATTTCAATGTTTGGCTCCTTCCAAGGTCTCGGCCATGGTGTTTTCCGGCGACCCAGGCGGGCTGGCTGCAGAGCATGAGTCACCATCTTGACCAGGGAGGTCAGGGCTTGGCAATGGTGAAGTCAATTAGGTTTGAACATGTGTAAAGGAGTTGGATCAAAATGGCATGGGGGCATGGCTATTTTGGCTCTAAATGGGTCAACCCATCCTTTTGGGCTAGGTGCACCACCCAAGGCATGGTTTAGGCTGAAGAGAAAGTGATTTGGATTAGCTGGTCTTAAGTGGAGAAGTCTCCATCATAGAATATTTGGATTATATTTGGGTTAAGGGGAATTGACCCACAAATTTATATTATGATATTTTAATTTGATTGCAACGAAGCCAAAAACTTGACCCCGCTATATTATATGTATAGAATTGTAATTGTTTATGTTGTGGATGCTACGCAAGTATACGTATCGTATCAGTAATACGAGGCTCTAGTGGAGTCCCGTTATCGATCCCACAGGGAAAGAGAAAATTAAATAACAGCTAATTTAAAATAATAATAATAATAATAATAATAATAATAATATACGAAAATTTGGAATTCTAAATTTAAGCGCAATAAAGTAAACTAAGTATTTTAATTAGTTAAATCAACTAAGTAGAAAATTAATACGAATTGAAAGTGCAGGAAATTAAAACTAATTGCTAAATAAGTCTTAACTATTCAGAAAAAGTATCTTTCCCCTTATTTAGAAATTTAAGTGATTGATGAATTTAAATAGATAATTTCAAGGTATTGCGACAAATAGGAGCATTCCTATTCTTTACCCTTTGGTCCGAGTGTAAAGAATATCGACTAATCCTATGTTTGATTACCGAATCTGCGGCTAGGCCGGGAGGATACCGATCGCCACTTCGTAGCTCCCACGTTCCCTCGCCTAAGAGGCTAACATCTACACTTCAGCTCTCAAACAGTAGGACTGAATTGAATATTTTAGTCTGTCACACTAAAATGCTCAATTCTAAGCCCAATGATATTATTTCCCTATTTATTTGCACCCTCCTTCCAAGGCTTTTGAATTCCCCGAATATCAGATGTAATTTTTACTATAGTTGATAATCAACATATTTTAACAAATCGGATGTACAGGTTGAAAAGTAAATTAAGTTTTAAGTAAAAATTATCACAATTTATTAATATATAAAAGTATATCTATTTTAATTTCATCAAGTCACTTAATTTCATAAACAGGGAGAAAGACTAAATAAACTACTCAGAATGCATGAAAACTAAACTAAGCATGGATTTCATTTAAAGTTAAAAACAATAAATACAAATACTTATCTTAATTTATCCCCAAGCAGACTCCTCGCAGTTCCTTTCGAGTCTTCCTTCCAAGATCAAAGAAAACTCACTAAAAACTCACTAACTCACTAACTCACTAAATAACTCAAAATAACTCACTTATAACTCTCGAAGACACACAAAAGACACAAAAGATCGCACACAAAACTGGACTTAACACACTTAGAACACACTAAAAATTGGACATTAAAGACTTAATTTCGGCTTCTATATATAGAGGTGAGCAAAGGACCAAGAGGTGTGTAAGCATCCCTTCAAAAAGTGTCCAGGTTCAATGTATCTGCACCATTTGAACTATCTCACCGTCGGCGACGAACTACTCTCGCTCGTCGGCGAGGCTTCTATAAGATCTTCAAACCGCTCTAAGCTCGTTGTCGGCGGGCTCGGGCTCGCCGTCGACGAGACAATTATAAATTTTTCGTAATTTTCTTCTCGTAACCTCGCCGTCGGCGGCTCGATCTCGCCTTCGGCGACTCGAGACTAAATTGCATGATTTTGCTCCAAATTCGCTCCTTTTTATGATTTTTGCTTTTATCACCTAAATTCTTCATTCTCGCAATAAAATAAAGAAAGTACCCTTCTTTAAAGTGCAATTTCATCAAAAATAGGTATGAATTTCTTAATAAATTTTTCGACGATCAAAATCCCCCAAACTTACTTATTACTTGTCCTCAAGTAATTTTAAGATCTTACATAAAAATAATGAGTTTTATAATAAGATTTTTCAATTTAAATAACTATGAATTAGATTAATTAATATCATAATAAAGTTAAATAAAAATAATTCATGTAATTTAATTAATCTTATAAAAATAAATTATTTAGTTATCGAGTCTAAGATTTCTAGTTTACTATTCATTTCGGGAATGAGCTATATTTAAAAGAATAACTACTTAAGATATTCATATGATAAGAAATTCAAGAAAATACTATTAGGTAAAATTCTAATCCATAAACATAAGTTTGGAAATATTTAAGTTTTTCCCTTTAGGTTAATTCAAATGAGTCAATTTTGATAAGGCATCTCCTCGAAGCTTCTCCTCATTTTTCTTTTTTTTTTCCTTTTTTTTCTTTTTCCTTTTTTTTTAACTAATGAGGATTATCGTATCCGGAGAGCCGATTAATAATTTTGAACTTCATTTTCATCTTCCTAAATTTGAAACTTAGAAATATTTCTTAGCTTATATATACTTCATAGTTTTTACTTATTGATTTTCAATCTTTTCTTTTTCACTTGAATACTTAAGAATTTTAATTTTAGAATATAGTTTTCCTTACTAAAATTAGTTTACTATATTCTTATTCCCTTTAACCAAATATTTTATTCTATTTAATTAATTAAAGCACTAGAAATATTTCATTTAATCTTTTATAATAATTAAATAAAATAATTCATATTAATTAAATTGAAAAATTTGCTTATAAAAATCATTTTATAATAATTTGAAAATAGAAATTGAGAACAAGTTAATAACTAAATTTGTATTTTACTCTCCCCCAAACTTAAATTTTTATATCTATTCTAAATAATGAATAAGAAGGAAAGTAAATAAATCATACCTTTGAAGTTTAGGTATTTCTTTTTTTCTTTCGAAATTCTTGCGAGCTTTTTCATTTTTCATTGAACTCGTACTCGTTAGTATTCTCCATATATATATAACAATTTAAAAAAAATGCGAGGGATAAAATCTAAGATAAGTATTAAACACAACAATTAAAATAACAAACATATACGATCCTCAAAATAACTTACACAAAACAAATAAAATAAATAAAGTCCTAATCTTCGAGCATCAAAGTCCCAAACTATATCATCCCCTCCTTGATCCGTAGGTTGTCGAGAAGATCGAAGCGGGTGATACTGAGTATACATGGGGCATTCTGGAAAGACAACATCTAAATCTCCACTCCTATAACGATGTTCAGCTTCATAGTATGCAATTTCGTATTCCGAATGTCGCTGGAGGTACTCACTATCATAATCATGTCTCCTCTCCAGATTATCAATCCTTTGATCAAAATGATCAAACCTTCTTCCCATGGTCTCTCCAAACTGCTTAAAACTCTTCCTATGCAGAGTCAATTCATTCATCAGATCTTGTAGGGTAGGGGTGGTAGGCTCAGGTGGTTCATAGCTAGTAGAGGGTATATCTCTACTTGACTGAGTAAAATAACTTCTTACTCCTGATCTCCACCCTTCATGAGACTCATACTTCTTAATGTTGGCGTACTGTGAGTGGTTTCATAGGTTCCACCCATTCTTCATCATCTCTAGCCTCAACTCCGGAGAGTTGGCGAGTGCGAAAATCAATCCGAGGTGGCCCGATCCAGCTCCACTCTCATTTCGAGGAGTGGCCGGGATGTTACGATAAATAACTCTCCCGATGTTGATGCTTCTATTATTCTGAATACAGAAATTCAGAATTGCTCTATCTCGTGTTACCTCACTATGGTGATATGTGGGTAACAGAGTAGAACAAATAAAATAATGCTAGGCTTTTGAGACTGCATTTAATTTAGAAAGAGGAAAATTCACTCTTTCCTGCTGCTTAATTTTCCAAACTCCGGTCCCATCAGTGAGAAAGTTAATGACTTCCTCCAGGTGGTCCTTCCATCGTTCCAAAAGTTTCATACTCGCTAAAGTGCGAGTCATGAACTTCATAGAATGCGTTAATTCTTGCAGGCATTGAAATCTACAAAAAACCCTCGTACCTTTCTTGGTGCATCTTCGACGGCGATCAATTGGCATAAAATTCTTTCACCACTTCTACAACTGCTCTATACTGAACATAACAGAAATTTTCCCAACCTCGTTCCTTTATAATCCGCTCTACTTCTCCTCCCGGATTTTTGAATACCCGATCCGCAATGCACTTTCTTCCTTGTATATTTTCAAAATATTTTGCCTGTGCTCGTGCATTGATGAATCGGTTTTCGTCGAACTCTACTCGACGTTTTTGTCGTGGAGCCATTCGATCGATCTGAGAAAATTATAAAAATTTTCACTAAACTTAAAAATAATCCTAAGAAGGCTTCCTACAACATTTGTAAGCAATTTAAATCAAATTCCATGGATTTCCACCGAATATTTCTTCCACATTTTGATTTTTCCCAAAATTTGCAATGTGGTGAAAATACATGGTGAAAATCAAAAATTTTTGTATAGGAGTGAAGCATTTACCAAGAGAAGATGAAATCCGGTGTTTTTGAGTGATGAAATAGCTTCAAATCCAAGATCTCTCAAGCCCTAGGTCGGTTTTTGCTAAAATTGAAGGTTGGGGATGATGAATAGTGTTTTTGACCGGTCAAATATATGTTTTTTTTCGACCTCACTATCAGCGAGATTTATCTCGCCGTCGGCGAGCTAATATTTTTTAGAACCAAAAACTTTCGGGAAAAATCCGCTGTCGGCGAGAAATTCTTCGCTGTCAGCGAGATCGATCTCGCTGTCGGCGGGATTTTCTCTCCGTCGGCGAGATTCCAAAAAATTTTAAAATTTTTGAAATTTCGTCACTCATTTTCGTCCTTGATTTGTCTTATATTATATTTTCGGTCACATCATTTATTAATTTTAATATGAAGATTAGCTACTTAAACACAAACAAATTCACACAACACAACAAATTAACTTTAATATTGAAATCTATGAGACATACAAACTAACATAATTTAAAACTCTATAATCAAACTTCAAACTTCAATCCTTACTACTAATCAACGATCGCAAACCAATCCACGACACACTAAATGCTGATACAAAACTATGACGCATATCTCAATTAAGTTTGAGATATTCAAATCATCACTCCACACATAATAAAGTCTAAATCAAATCAAATAACATAAATACAAACATACTATGGAAATCTTTACTACTACTCTTCAATGTCAGAATCTTCATCTTCTCTGATATTTCCGATATGACGATGATGCACAAATAAGTTATAGAAAGGCTTGAAGGGAAACTCCGAAGCAGATTCTTCAGTGATCCAACCCTTCTGTCTCGGCAAATGAAGAAAGCTAGCCTTCCAAGTGTCCGTGAATGATCGAAGTGTTCCTTCATCCTCCGATCAATGTGATCGAATAAATCGGATATATTGTCGATTAAATCTCTCACATTCGTAGTTCTTTCTCCATTCCATTAATTTTCTTCATAAGTAACTCGTTTTATCCGAAATAGGCCTCGCTATAGGATGATTCCGTGAAGCTCTATCGAGAGATAAATGTAATGTCTTCATTATTGTCCAAAGTAGGGAACATATCCGTAGGATCAAGCGGCTTCCAAGGTAACGTGAACCATTTCCCGAAGCTTCATAAGAAACCCAGTACCGATCGCATAATGCAAAAATAGTAGATGGGTGTCCTAGTCCGCGTAAGCCGACCCATGCACAATTAAACCCAATGCGTACTTAACAATTATTGATCCCACATCAATAGGCAATCCAATTTGAATACAATAATTCAATATAGTGCATTCTTTCGAAACCTTGTTTACCCTCATAGTAGGTAACAATTTAGATGAGATGAAAAAATGCCAGTGCTTCGAGACAGGATTCAAAAGTGATGCAGAGAAACTAACATACCCATCTTCACGCATTTCCCAATCTTCCGTTTCATCAGTCAGATATCGAAATATCTCATTCATATTATATCGAGAAGGCACAAAATTTGAATAGTGACATACCGGGGTGTTTTCTATAGAGAATAATTCATTTACTCTTGATGGAGTAAATGTCACCCATCTTCCTCGGACGTAGATATTCCCATTGTTGATCACATGTAAGTTAGAGTAGAACTCTTTCACAACTAGAATAACAACAGCAGACGTAGTGTAACAAAATACCTCCCAGTGCCGTTGCGCGATCATTTCTTCTATCTTTGTAGTGGAATTCTCTAATCCTCGATTGACAAATCCCCGTTCCTTGATAACTCTTTTCTTTACCAAAACCTTGTTGTAGATCCGCTGCGCTTCCGCACTCACAAATTTCCTCCGGTTAAATACTCCAGATTTAGAGGAATCTAAGAATTTGGAGGCCATTATGGTGAATGGAATGAATTCTAGTGAAGAAGGCAGACTTAGAATGGTTTAAGAATGGTTTTTTACTAAGGATTTGGTGTTGAAACCATCCAAATTGGCATTTTAAGTATATATAACTCATTTTTATAACTTCCTCGCTGTCGGCGGGAAGTTTCTCGCCGTCGGCGACTTAGTTATAAAAACTGCCTTTCAGGTTCTCGCTGTCGGCGGGCTCTTTTCTCGCTATCAGCGAGCTTATAAATAAACTGAATTAAATTAGGTGCGAACCTCGCTGTCGGCGAGTATCGACCTCGCCGTCGGCGAGATATCAAAATAATGTCAAATTTCGCTCTAAATTGAATAATTTCTTTTCTCATCATAATGGTTTGAATATGTGATGATTCTTAATAATAATTGAGTAGTAAAGTTTCAATAATATAAACTAACTATTAAGATACAATAAAAATAGATAACTAATATGGGTTGCCTCCCATAAAGCGCTTGGTTTAACGTCGTCAGCTTGACCTAATTTCAATTATTAATCAGGTCAACTAAGCATTAAAACCTCTTTATAGTTAGGTCTTATACCTTCGAAATATGGTTTTAATCTATGTCCATTAACTTTAAATTTATGTCCAGTTTTTGGATCTTCGATTTCTATAGTTCCATATGAAAATATTTGAGTTATGGTGAAAGGTCCTAACCATCGAGTCTTCAATTTTCCAGGAAATAATTTCAATCTAGTATTATATAGCAAAACTTCCTGGTCTCGTTTCAAAATTTCTACGATTAATCTTCCGATCATGCCATAATTTCATCTTTTCTTTATAAATCCGATCATTATCATATGATTCATTTCTTAATTCTTCCAATTCATTTAATTGCGACAATCTTTTCTCACCGACTTCCTTCATATTATAATTAAATTCTTTAATCGCCCAATATGCTTTATATTCTAATTCAACTCGGTAAGTGACATGTTTTTCCATATATAAGCTCGTAAGGAGTCATTCCAATCGGATTTTGATAAGCGATCTATAAGCCCATAATGCGATTGTCTAATCTAATAGACCAATCTAACCTATTTGGGTTTACGATTTTTCTAAAATACGTTTAATCTCACGATTAGATACTTCGACTAATCCGCTAGTACGTGGATGATAAACGAGTGGATATCTTATGAGTAATATTGTATTTTTCTACTAGTTTGTGAATGTATTTATTTCTAAAATGAGTTCCTCACGTCGATGATAATCACTCTCGGCATTCCAAATCTTGTAAAAATATTTTTCATCGAAATTTTGAAACACTCTTCGCATCACACCTAGGTAAAGCTTGTGCCTCAATCCATTTGGAAACATAATCAACGACTTACTAATATATATGAGTTTCCAAACGAAGGAATAAAAGGTCCCATAAAATCTAATCCCCAGAACATCAAAAATTTCAACTTCTAATATAAAGTTTAGAGGCATTTCGTTTCTTCTAGATATATTTCCTACTCTTTGGCATTTATCGCAAGTTTTAATATATCTCGTATACATCTCTAAATAGAGTAGGCCGGTAAAATCCAGATTGTAGAATCTTATAAGCGGTTTATCGAGTCCCAAAATGTCCTCCAAAATCGAATCATGACATTTTTGAATAATTGGTTCAGTTTCTTCATAAGGTACACATCTTCTAATAATTAAATCCTTACATTGCTTATATAAATATGGTTCATCCCAAAAATAGGTTTTCGTATCATGGATGAATTTTTTTCTGTTGTTGCAAAGTTAGCATAGGTGGTAAAATATTACTAACTATATAGTTTACTATATCAGCATACCATGGTATTTTCCACTCATTGATATTATATAGTTGTTCATCAGGAAAACTGTCTATAATTTCATTTTCAATATCGAGATAATTCATAATTTTCTAATCTCGATAAATGATCCGCAATTTGATTATCGGTTCCTTTCTTATTAACGATCTCAAAATCGAATTCTTGCATTAATAGCATCCATCTAATTAATCTTGGTTTGGAATCTTTCTTTTGCATTAAATATTTGATAGCAGAATGATCGAGTATGCACGATACATTTTGTTCCAATCGGATAAGGTCTAAATTTATTAAAACCATATACTACCGCTAATAATTCTCTTTACGTAATCGTATAATTTATTTCAGCATCATTTAGAGTTTTACTTAGCATAGTATATAACTTTAAAAATCTTTTCATATCTTTGCCAAGAAGCTGCTCCTATAACGATAATCACTAGCATCACACATATGCTCGAATGGTTTCTCCCAGGTTAGGTGAAACTATTATAGGTGCTTGTAATTAATTTTTCTTTTAAGAGTTCAAAGCATTCGGGCATTCGATTGTAAATTCAAATTTCTTGTCTTTTTCGAGAAGTAGGCATAGAGGTTTAGTAATTTTTTAAAAATCTTTTATATAGCGTACGTAGAATCCAAGCATGTCCAAGAAAACTTCTTACCCCTTTACCGTAGTTAGAGGTGGTAATTTAGCTATAACTTGAATTTTTGCGGGGTCCACTTCCATGCCTTTTTCTTAAATTTTATGCCCTAATACAATGCCGCCCGCAACCATAAATTGACATTTCTCCCGATTTAGAACTAAATTTGTTTTCTCGCATACTTAATACTTTTTCGAGATGAGTTAAGCATGTGTCGAATGATGTTCCAAATACGGAAAAATCATCCATAAATACTTCATTCCATTGTCGATTAACTTACTAAATATAGACATCATACATCTACAGAATGTTCTTTGGTGCATTACATAATCCAAAAGGCATTCTTCGAAAGCAAAAGTTCCATAAGGACTAGTAAATGTAGTTTTCTCTTGATCCTCAGGAGTAATTTGTATTTGATGATAACCGGTGTATCCATCTAGAAAACAAAATTACTTATGTCCAGTTAATCTATCTAACATCCGAGTCTAGAAATGGTAAAGGGAAGTGATCTTTGCTGGTGGCGGTATTTAATTTCCTATAATCAATACATATACGCCAACCGAGTAACTTGTCTTATAGGAATAAGGTCGTTATTTTCATTGACGGTGATGGTCACTCCTCCCTTCTTAGGAACACGGTGAATTGGGCTTACCCAAGCATCTGTCGAAGTCGGATATATAATACCATTATCTAACCATTTTAAAATTTCTTTCTTAACTACTTCTTTCATTATCGGGTTTAATCTCCTTTGGGGATCTGCTTTAGGTTTATGTTCATCATCTAAAATAATTCTATGCATACGGATTGAAGCACTATTTCCTTTAATATCTGCAAAGTCCAACCAAAAGTTTTCTTATATTTTTTTAAAGTTTCTAAAAGTTTTTGTTCTTGAGATTCGTTTAATGCGAGATGAAATAATAACTAGTAAAGTTGAAGAATTACCTAAATAAGCATATTTCGAATGATCGGGTAATATTTTTAGCTCGAAGTTCGGGAGGTTTAATAATTGATGGAACTATATTCTTGTCGGTGTTTTCGGTATTATCCAAAATTCAAATCTTTCCCGAATATAATCTAGTTCTTCATTATTATCTTCGATTAATTCGGTATTTTCTTTTTCTAATTTATCTTTGTAATATTCCTTAAAATGTTCGCGTTGTAAATGTTCGAAGTATTTCCATCCGAAAACATTCATCATCTTTTTCTAGTGCGGGATATTTCATTGATTTTGCGATATTAAAGGTAAATTTTTGGTCATTTACTCTCATAGTTAATTCTCCTTTACGAACATCAATCATAGCTTTTCCGGTAGCTAAAAATGGTCTTCCTAAAATGATAGGAATTTCTTTATCTTCCTCCATATCTAAAACAATAAAATCTACTGGCGAAGATAAATTTATCCACCTTTACTAACACATCTTCGATAACTCCCTTAGGATAGGTAATCGAACGATCCGCTAATTGAAGGGTTGCGAAGTAGGTGTAATTTTTCCTAATCCTAATCTCTTAAAAATTGATAGAGGCATTAGATTAATGCTTGCTCTAAGTCACACAAAGCTTTTCCATAAAATTTTTCTCCTATAGCGCGGGGTATAGTGAAACTACCGAGATCTTTCAATTTTTCGGGAAGCTTCTTCGAATAATAACGACTACACTCTTCACTAAGTGCGGCTCGTTTCATTATCGATGAATTTTCTTTTCTTATTTAGAATATCTTTCATAAATTTTACATAATTTGGCATACGATCTAAAGCTTCGACAAAAGGTATATTGATTGTTAATTTATTTAATATTTCGAGGAATTTAGCAAATTGTTTATCTTTTTTATGTTGAGCTAGTCGTTGAGGAAATGGTGGTGGAGGTTTTTCGACGAAATTTTCATAGGTATTAAAGGATGTTCCAAGTTTGAATCTTGTTGAATTGTTTCCTTTTCAATTTCCACTTCCTCATTTTGGCTTTTAAGTTCTTTTTGAATTTGAGGTTCTAATTCTTTTCCACTCCTTAGTTGTATTGCTTTAATTTGTTCTTTTCCTTGATCTTTAGGATTTATTTCCACATTACTAGGAAAAGTTCCGGGTATTTTATTATTTAGCGCGAGTAATGATATGTCCAAGTTGAGTTTCGATATTTTTAATAGATGTTCCTTGAATTTGTAATTGATTTCCTTGAATTTGTAGTTGATTTCCTTGATTTTGTAGTTGATGACCCATATTCAAAATTAATTCATCCATAGATAATTTCTTATCTTTGAATTGAGGGTTATTGTTATTAAATCCGGGTGGGTAATTAGGTTTATAGTTTGGATTTGCTTGATTAGGTTGATTCATCCATTGTTGATTAGATGTGTTATTCCGATTAAAGTTTGGATGGTTTTCCAATCGGGATTATAATTGTTTGAATAAGGGTTATTAGTTATATTATTAATAGCATTTAAAGTTTCATAATTAGATTGAGATTCTATGATTTGTCCAGATGAGTTTTCTTCAAAAGTAGGAGAGTAGTTCATTCCAAAATGATCTAATTTCTTAGATATAGCGAGCAATTTGAGAAGCTAACATAGATATTGCATCGTTTTCATGAATGTTGGCTATTTTTTCGGATTTACTCTATCAGCTAGGCCATTGGAAATTATTTGTTGTCATTTCTTTGATTAGTGCATAAGCTTCATCAAATGGTTTAGACATTAATGAACCTCACAGTAGCGGCATCGATGATTGATCTTAAAGATCCTACTAATCCATTATAAAAGGTTTGAATAATCGACTGATACGGTAGCGCATGATGTGGGCATTTCCTAAGAAGTTCCTTAAATCTCTCCCAAGATTCATATATTGATTCTCACATCTATCCGACAAAAGAAGTTATATCATTTCTAAACTTAGCGAGTTTTAGATGGTGGAAAATATTTGGATAGAAATTTTTGTGATAATTCTCCCCAAGTTTTAATAGATCCGAGTCTTTAACGAATTCAACCACATTTTAGCACTTATCCGCTTAATGAAAAAGGAAAAAGTCTAAGTCTTATAAGCATCGTCGGATACTCCTTGATATTTAAAAGTAGCACGAAAGTTCTAGAAAACTAGCAAGATGTAAGTTAGGATCTTCGGTAGGTGAACCACTAAATTGATTGTTTTGTACCGTTTGGATAATTGCGGGTTTAAGTTCGAATGAATTAGCGACTACATCGGGGTTTTGAATAGTTAAATGAATTTCATCGATGTAGGGTTGGCATAATCTCTTAATGGTCTTTGTTGGTTCATATTTTGAATTTCGGAATATTCGCCATTTGTGTTAAATTTATAATTTGTTTCTTTTGTTTTCTAATTCTTTTAATTGTACGCTCTAATTCGGAATCGTAAGATATTAATTTTTCGTGTCCAAATTTGCGCATACTGATTTTAGAATAGATATTAATTTATTTATTATGATTATTTTAAAATAATCAGTTACTTTAGTAAATTTTTCTTACTTTTCCGACAACGGCGTCGAAAACTTGACCCACAAATTTATATTATGATATTTTAATTTGAATGCAACGAAGCCGAAAACTTGACCCCGCTATATTATATGTATAGAATTGTAATATGTTTATGTTGTGGATGCTACGCAAGTATACGTATCGTATCAAGTAATACGGGGCTCTAGTGGAGTCTCGGTTATCGATCCCACGGGGAAAGAGAAAATTAAATAACGACTAATTTTAAAATAATAATAATAATAATAATATACGAAAATTTGGAATTCGAATTTAAGCGCAATAAAGTAAACTAAGTATTTTAATTAGATAAATTAACTAAGTAGAAAATTAATACAAATTGAAAGTACGGGAAATTAAAACTAATTGCTTAAATAAGTCTTAACTATTCGGAAAAAGTATCTTTCCCCTTATTTAGAAATTTAAGTGATTGATGAATTTAAATAGATAATTTCAAGGTATTGTGACAAATAGGAGCATTCCTATTCTTTACCCTTTAGTCAGGGTGTAAAGAATATTGACTAATCCTATGTTTGATTGCGAATCTGCGGCTAAGTCGGGAGGATACTGGCTGCCACTCGAGCTCCCACGTTTCCCTCGCTCGAGGGCTAACATCTACACTTCGACTCTCGAACAATAGGACCGAATTGAATATTTTAGTCCGTCACACTAAAATGCTCGATTCTACGCCAGTGATATTATTTCCCTATTTATTTGCACCCTCCTTCCAAGTCTTTTGAATTCCCCGAATATCATATGTAATTTTTACTATAGTTGATAATCAACATATTTTAACAAATCAAATGGCCAGTTTGAAAAGTAAATTAAGTTTTAAGTAAAAATTATCACAATTTATTAATATATAAAAGTATCTCTATTTTAATTTCATCAAGTCACTTAATTTCATAAACGGGGAGAAAGACTAAATAAACTACTCGAATGCATGAAAACTAAACTAAGCATGGATTTCATTTAAAGTTAAAAACAATAAATACAAATACTTATCTTAATTTATCTCGAAACAGACTCCTCGTAGTTCCTTTGAGTCTTCCTTCCAGTACAGCAAAACTCACTAAAAACTCACTAACTCACTAACTCACTAAATAACTCAAAATAACTCACTTATAACTCTCAAAGACACACAAAAGACACAAAAGACTGCACACTAACTTGGACTTAACACACTTAGAACACACAAAATAACGCACTAAAATTGGACATTAAAGACTTAATTTCGGCTTCTATATATAGAGGTGAAGCAAAGGACCAAGAGGTGTGTAAGCATCCCTTCGAAAAGTGTCCGGGTTCGATGTATACGCACCATTTGAACTATCTCGCCGTCGGCGATGAACTACCTCGTTGTCGGCTGAGGCTTCTGAAGATCTTCAAACCGCTCTAGCTCGACGTCGGCGGGCTCGGGCTCGGTCGTCGGCCGAGACGGTTATAAATTCTTCGGAATTTTCTTCTCGTAACCTCGCCGTCGGCGGGCTCGATCTCGCCGTCGGCGACTCGGCCTAAATTGCATGATTTTGCTCCAAATTCGCTCCTTTTTATGATTTTTGCTTTTATCACCTAAATTCTTCATTCCTACAATAAAATAAAGAAAGTACCCTTCTTTAAAGTGCAATTTCATCAAAAATAGGTATGAATTTCTTAATAAATTTTTCAGCGATCAGGAATCATAAGTAAGGTTAATGGCTTTTAGGAAGTGCTTAAAGGACCTCCTCCTTTTGCCCAATGTAGTAAGGTCACATGTAAACAAGTCACATGGCTTGCATGTGGCTTAAGAATGGCTTCATGGCTTGCACTTATGGCTTAGGATAAAGCTTGGTCGATTTCTTGGAAGTAGAATTTAGGAATTTTGGTATTTTGGTGGAGAATTTTCATGAAGCTTGATTTGGAATGGTTTAATGATGATTTTGAAACTTAGGGGTGATTTTGATTAAATGGATGATATGGAGAAATTTCATGTGGGCTTTGGATTGAAAACTTGGGCTTTTGAAATGGTCTTGGGTGGGCTTTTAAAGTGGTTTAAGGAAGTGGGCCTTTAGGTTTGAAAATGGGCTTTTGAATAGAAAAATTTGCAATGGGCCATGCCAAATAAATGTTGAGTTCTATCTAAGGATGTGTCATGATTGATTTGAAACAAGTTTGGGGTGGTTTGGGTTTGAATTGGGTTGAATTTGGGCTTTTTGGTAAAGTGGCCAATGGTAGGCCAAATTGGGTTAACTTGGGCTAATGTTGGGCTAATGTTGAAATTGGTGTAAAATTAATGTTGATAAATGTTTGTAGGGCTGTTTCAAAGAGGTTTCAACTTTGGTTGGGTTTGGATTTTGGGGTTTGGGCCTATTTGGGTTAGGTTTAGGTGTAGGCCCATGTAAGGAGTTTTGGCTTTGGGTTGAATTTGAGTTGGGTTTGGGTTCAAATTTTAGGCAAATCATGTTTGTATTTTGTTTTTAGGGATGTTAGGGAAGTTTTAGAAAATATTTGGGGTTAATTGGGGTTGAATTGGGTTAGTTTGGGCTAAGTTTGGGTCATGGGTCCAAATTGGGCTTTAAGGTCAAAAGTGAAATTGGATTCAAATGCCAATCAAATTGGGCTTTGATTTGGTCTAGATTGGTGTTTGGGATGTTTAATTGAAGTTTAGAATTGAATTTGACCAGAATTTTGGTCAATTGGGTAGGTTTGGTTTGACATTGGGTTCACTTTGGGTTAAAATGGGTCAAATTGGGGATTTTGACAAAACTAGGGTAAATTGACAAAATTGGCCCATGGTTTAGTTGGACAAAATTAAATTGGGAATATTTTGGATTTTCTGGAATTTTCTTGGAATTTTTGGAATTTTTTAAATTTTTGGGTCAAGAGGGGCATTTTGGTAATTTGGAGGGTATTGGGGGTATTTTCTGGAATTTTGGGTATTTTGGGTAAAAATGGTCAATTTGAGTTGTGGGAGAATGTTTATGATTGATTTTGAGGAATTTGGATGATTTTGGAGAATTTTGGAAAATTTGGGTAATTTCAAGGGTTTTGGGTAGGCTATGCGGGTCCGGGGTCCCGGGGGTCAAAAATTAAAAATTTAGAAAATTGAAGATTGGGTAAATGTAAGTGGAATGAAATCATTTTGGTTGAGCCATGAAGCCATATCAAGCCCACATGAGCCATGAAGGGACTCATTTGAGGCATTCACTATGTTGTTCCTAACCCTCTTACCGAGGGCTCGGGGGTTAAGGACCATCCATGTGAATCACCTTCATGAGTCGGGAGGTCGAGTTGGGTATGGGTGTGGTTTTAGGATGTGTGTGAAAGTGTAGTGTATAAGTGTAGTGTGTGTGTAAGTCGGCCCTCACTGGACCAGTGCCACCTGGGCGAGTCCTAAGGCCAAAGAGTCCTATAGAACTCATCCTTTAAACTTCCACATTTGATCTCAACCCTCTAGGTGATTAGGGGTCTACAATCGAGTTTGTGGAGTTTGCGGGGAGTTAAGAAGTGGTTTGAATTTCTAAGTGGTGGGTCCCAATTCTAATCCTCTAGGATAGTCAAAGGAAAAGCCTAAGGCTAGATCCTAAGTACTAAAAAAGGAAGAGAAGACCTCATCAAAAATGAGGTCAACACTAGGTTTAGCATCCTTCTCTTGCATTAAATACTTGATAGCTCAATGATCAGTATGCATTATACTTTTAGTTCCAATTAAATAATGTTTGAACTTATCGAAAGCAAATACTATAGCTAATAACTCTCTTTTAGTAGTGGTATAATTAATTTGAGCATCATTAAGAGTTTTACTAGCATAATAAATAACTTTGAAAGTTTTATCACACCTTTGCCCCAACGTAACTCCGATAACATAATCACTAGCATCACACATTAATTCAAAGGGTTTCTCCCAATCAGGCGAAACAATTATAGGAGCAGTGATTATTTTTTCTTTAAGAAATTCAAAAGCACACAAACATTCATCATTAAAATCAAACTTCGTATCTTTTTCTAGAAGTTGGCACAAATGTTTAGTAATTTTAGAAAAATCTTTAATATAACGCTCGTAAAATCCAAGTATGTCTACAGAAACTCCGCACCTCTCTCACAGTAGTGGGTGGTGGTAATCTCTCAATCACTCGAATTTTAGCAGGTTTGACCTCCATACCATATTAAAAAATTTTATGCCCAAGCACTATTCCTCCTGCAACCATAAATTGACACTTTTCCCAGTTCAGAACTAAATTTGTTTTCTCACAGAGTTCCAAAACTTTTTCCAAATTTTCTAAACAAATATCGAATGAAGTTCCAAACACGAGAAAAATCATCCATGAAAACTTCATTCCATTATACTATTATACTACTAAAGATAGACATCATACATCTTTGAAAAGTTGCGGGTGCGTTACACAATCCAAAATGCATTCTTCAAAAAGCAAATGTTCCATAGGGGCTAGTAAATATTGTTTTTCTTGATCCTCGGGAGCAATAGGTATTTGATGATAACCAAGTATATCCATCCAAAAAGCGATAAGTACTTGTGTCCGGTAAGTTCATCCAACATTTGATCGAGAAAAGGTAGAGGAAAGTGATCTTTTCGGGTGGCAGCATTTAGTTTTCTATAATCAATACAAATTCTCCATCCATTAACTTGTCTAGTAGGTAAAATTTCATTCCTTTCATCCACTTCCACAGTCACTCCGCCTTTCTTCGGTACACAATGAATTGGACTTACCTGACCCGATTTTTGTATTTCCAAATACAAGAATTTGTTACCACTGCTAGAAAATTTAATTTCTAGCAAAGGTGGGAAACACTTGACCTGGAATAACTTGATATATAGATGTGTACCAAATTTAAACTAACGACAATAACATTAAATAAAACTTGATTGCTACAGAATGCTAGGCCGTTAGTGATTAATAATTTTTAAAATATATGTTTATAAAGCAAAATATAATTTTAAAGGAACATATTTTATATACTTTTTGGGTACTACACAAGTATACGTATCATTTCAAGTAATAAAGGGCTTTGAAACAAAGACCCCAGTATCGACCCCATGAGGAAAAATGGTAATAAATTTTTAAATATTGTATTTCAAGAACTTTTTGTATTTTAATCTAACTATAAATTACTTTTAATTTACTAGATGCAGGTAAAGAAAACAATAATAAGAAAATGATTTTGTGAAAACTATATAAAACAAACAACTTTCTTCCTTTCAATTAATCCAAGATTTTTAAGATAATTTAATATTCATTGGAGAATCTATATTATGGTATTGTGCCAAATAGAAGCATTCCTATTCTTTACCCTTTGATCTAGGCTCAAAGAACATTAGGCTATCTACGGATCGAGTCCGGATGTATTGTTAGTAAAATGGGTTAATCTGAGCTCACACTACTTAGATGTCGAAGGGTGGCTATAGTCGGCCCTACTAGTGACCCTTTTCTTATATATAAATCAAATTATAAGATTTTAGTCTGTCACTCTAAAAACTTATCAATTCTACGCCCTTTAAATCTTATCTTCCTATTTATTTGCACTTCACCTTAAATAGCCCGCGCATGGCCTTCGACTACCCTAGAATTCATGTGAGATCTACAAGTTAAGAGTTCTTCTCCTTCTAGGTCTCAAAACTCTTCAACAGGTTTTAACAATTTAAATGGCCAATTTAAGAAGTAAAGTAAGATCAGATATTAATATCATCACAATGTTTTGAAAATATTTTGATTTTCAATTCTCCATTGAATTTTATATTATCTTATTTATCTTTTCATAATTGAAGGAAGAAAGTAAACTAACTACTTAGAACACATTGAATATAAACAAGAAAACATAATAAATAAACATTGAATCGAAAATAAAATACTTATCTCAAATATTCCTTCTATAGATCTTCGATTCCTACTTGACTCCACGGTGTAATGAACTCCAGATGCAACAACTTGAAAATAAACTCACTAAACTAAATAAAAGTGACCCTAAATTCCTCTCTCTATTTCTCTCTCTAAGGATGAGAGATCCTAAAGTGGCTAAGAGATATGGGTTAAAATGGGGAGGCACATTTTTCTGAAGGAGTGTACTCCTATTTATAGGCTTCAAGGGTTGCCTTGAGGCACCTCTTCAAAACATGTCCACATTCAATGAATCTTCTAGAAGGTCTGTCTGGCGCCTAGGTGCCGGACACCACGTCCAGTTCTTTGCACCTCTTCGCGATTAAAACCGTTTTGGAGCATCCAAATGCAATGTATCACATGTTCTATTATCGAAACAAGCTGCCAGGTCTTCAGAATGTCCAATAACCGCTTACTCCGTCAAAATAACCGTCCAAAGTCGTCGAAAACTTGACGGTTTACGTATCGAGTCTGGCGCTTAGGCACTAACTTCTGACGCCTAGGCACCAGGCCATAATTTTTTATAATTCTTCTATTTTGCTCCATTTTTGCTCCTTTTTGCTCCTTTTTCACCCTTTTTCCTTTTTTAGACCTTTTTACATCACCTACATCCAAAAACACAAAAATACCTTTCATTAAAGCATAATATCCTTAGAAATTGATAAAAATTAAGGCATAAAAATAAATATTTTTTTTTCATGGATCAAAATCCCCCAAACTTAAATGTTACTTGTTCTCAAGTAACCCTTTTTACTATATAAAATGTATAACCTTTGGAATAAAAGATAAATATTTAAGATTCCTTATAATTTTTTATTTTATAAAGTCTTTAGTAAATTATTAACCCGATTTCACTAACTAGGTTTAATTTTAAGAATTTAAAGAATATTCAACTACCAAATCATAAGATTTCAAATTTTTCATCAATTTTGAAAATAATAGAAGTTTATTATATTAAGATCTCATGAATTATTTACAAGAATAATATCTTCTTGAAAAACCTTTCTTAAATAAAGATTCATGCATAAAAATTAAGTAAAATATGTAACTAATTTTCCTTCTATAAGATAATTCAAGTGAAGCCGATTTTGATTAGGCATTTCTCAAGCTTCTCATCTCTTTCTCTTATATATATATATGTATATATATATATATATATATATATTATTATTTTTTTTTTACCAAAAAAACCAAAAATATTATTTAAGAAAGCTGTCTTACATCTAACATGTGGGATTGCAATTAAATCCCCATGTAAAAGAGAACTAAATAAAGGAAAGGAAGAGTAATTGGCACTATAAATAACATCATGAGAAGAAGAAGCCTTGGTTGCTAGCTGATTAGCGAGTTGATTTCCCTCCCTATAAGTATGACTCCATAGAGTTGTGATAGATGAGGAGAGAAGGTTAATTTTGTTCGACCAAATGCGAAGAAACCAAGGCACATCAACTTGAGACAATATGATTTGCAATAAATACGAGAGAATCCATTTCCAAGTGAATAAAATGATGATGTTGCATAATAGCAATTTTTAAACCCCAAAAGGCAGCAATTGCTTCGACTTCCAAAGCATTAAATGCAATAATAGGTGCTTGAGAAAAACCATATACAATGTCCTTTATAATTTACGCATAGACCTCCAATACCAAGTCGAAGAAGTTTTGAAGCTTCCATCGATATTAATTTTAAGCCGGGGATTCTTAGGTGGTCTCCATATAACAAGCATAACTTTGTTTTTGATGCCTTGAGTTGAAGAAAGAACGAATTCGAATCTTACTAAGAAAAGTAATACAATTTCGATGACAAGATCAAAAGAGAACACCTTATTATTGAAAATTAAATCATTCACGGCTAGCCATAAAAACCAAAAAATCACAAAAGGGATGAAATAATAAGGAGAAGTTTTCCAATTTGCCCAGACAAGCCTTAATAGAATTCCAACGAGATAACCGAGTTTGCAATCCCATAACAGCTAATACACCTTTCCATACCTCTTGTGCCCGAGTTGCAATGTAAAAAGATATGCCCGATGGTCTCTTCATCACAATGACACAAATGACACCTGGATGGACCTCTAAGTCCTTTAAGTTTAAGAATATCATCGAGTTGGCAGCATCTCTTTAAACAATTTCCAACAAAAAAAGGACATAGAAGGTGTGATGTAATTATTCCAAAGTTTAGCACTCCAGTCATTTTTTTCCAATTAAAACGAGGTTTGATAAATGAATTTAGATAAACTATGATTATGAGGCTTTTTGACAATCGATCTATCTTTTTTTCCAATATGAAAAGGAGTACTTAAGATCATATTATGAAAATCTGCAGGGACATATTCTTGAAATTTATGCAAATTCCAAATACCATCACTCCAACGATCGACAATGTGTCGAATAGGAAAATTAGGATTAAAATGTGCTTCAAAGGACTCATTAAACAACCAATTATCAAACCAGAAGCTAATTTGACCATTACCTATTTCCCATATGAACATCTTTTCAGCATGGAATCTAACTTTAAGTAGCTCCTTCCAGTTTTTAGAATCTCCGGGTTTAAGGTCGACTTGAGAAGGATGATTGTTAAGACAATATTTAGCATGCATAAATTTTGCCCACAATGAGTTTTGTGCTCGAAGTTAATCCATTGCTTGCGGTAGAATGTAAAGCTCGAGATGCTGAAAGCTTTTAAAACTTAAGCCACCACAATCAAGAGGCTTACATAACTTCTCCCAATTGGTCCAATGCATTTGCTTATGTTGTCCTTCCCAAACAAATTTATTAAACATAATAGAAAGCATTTTCTCGTGTACTCTTCTTCATTTTTATCATCTGCATTATATAAAGAGGAAATGCGAGTTAACACACTCCTTAAAAGTGTTATTCTTCCACCATTGGATAGAAAAGAGTTGGACCAACAATTAAGTTGAGAAGATATTTTAGCAATGATATCATCATAGTGAGAAAGTTTCCTTCTTCCTTTGATTAGAGGGAAACCCAAATACTTTAGAGGATATTGAGTTTCTCTATAGTTAGTGAAATGCGAAATCCACTTTTTCATTTGGGCGATAATTCTAGAACTTGTAAGAAATTGGCATTTAGCTTTGTTAAAAACCATTCCAGAAATTTCTTCAAAATCGAGACAAAACTTTCATGAGACATTTAATAGATTGTTTACCTCCATTAGAGAAAACTATTACATCATCGGCATAGGCTAAATGGGCGACTAAATGAGTAGATCTATGTTGATATTGAGTGTATCGATGAGTAAAGCTGCATATGATTCGGCATTCGTGAAAGATAATCAAAAACAAGGATGAAAATATAAGGTGACGAGTGGATCTCCTGTCTAATGCCCCTTCCGATTTAAAGAATCCATGGCTAAAACCATTTATAAGCACACTATAATAATTATTGTTTAAACATCTATAAATGAGATTATAGAAGTTAGAGTGAATCCTCTATCACGCAAGAACATTAAGAATAAAAGTCCAATGATGGAATCAAAAGCCTTAGCAATATCCAATTTAAAAACAATATTTGATCCTCTGCAGCATTTATCAATGTCATTTATTAGTTCTTGTGCTAAAAGAACATTATCACATATGTATCTTCCCTTTATAAAAGCACTTTGATTTTCAGAAATGAGATTCTCCAATAAAGGATGTAACCGTGCAACTAAAACTTTACTTATGATTTTGGAGAAGGTGGAAGATAGGCTAATGGGTACGAAATCCTGCCGGTTGGACTTTCTTTTATCCTTAGGGATTAAAACAATAGTATTGGAAGCAAAATACTTAGGGAGATCATTTCCCGGAAAATAACTTTGTATTGCCGAGACCACATCGATTTGATAATCAACCAATTTTTTTTATAAAAGTCAATTGTAAATCCATCTGGCCCATTGTCTTACTTCCATCAATTGTTTTAAGAGCCTCAAAAACTTCATTAGCATCGGGAGGTTGAACTAAATAATCCATATTAATATTACCGAAATCGGATCTTATAAGATTAGGAGAATAAGCAGCGAAGTTCACGAGTCGATAAGAGAATTGTTTGGAAAAATAAGCAATAGCATCATTAGCAATATCCATAGAGTTAAATAACCATGTATTATCAGCAGATTTGATCTTCAATATCACATTAACGGATCTTTTAAACTTAATGGCAGCATGAAAAAATTTTGAGTTTCGTCTCCATGCTTAAACCAATTGACAGTCGCTTTTCTTTGAAGGAAGAGTTCTTCATTCATAATAAGCTGAGTTTAATCTATCGTATGCTTCATTTAGATTATAATCGAATCTAAACCATCCTCGACCAGACTTTTCTAAATCGGTTACCTTAGCTTCGACTTCGGTAACTTTTCGATGCACATTTCCAAAAACGACTTTATTCCAATGTTTCAACTTACTAGCAATCCTTTTGTGTAATTGCCAAAGCTTAGAAAGAGGATCAGAATAAAATATTTGCAAAGGAGCTTTCCAATTATCGGCAATTAATTGATTATAATCCGGATGAGAAGACCACACATTAAGGTATCTAAAAACTAAATTCTTAACGAGTTGGAGAAAGAGCACATGTAATCGATAAAGGAGAGTGATCGAGTTTAGCCTTGCAAGGTGTTTAACTTTAGTAATAGGGAACATGTTCGACCAAAGTTGATTAACCGAACTTCTATCAATTCTTTCATAAATATTACCTCTCCTCCATGTAAAAGGAGATCCTTCAAATCCAATATCAAAAAGGTTAGGTTGAAGTAATATTATTAGTGAAGTTCGGCATTGCATTTAGATTAGGATTTCTCCCACCCTTTTTCTCACTAGGATGTGCAATGGAATTGAAATCTCCACCAACAATCCGGCCATCGAGTCATTGAACTACTAATATGATGTAAAATATTCCATAAAACAATTCTATCGAGCATTCGGAGTAGCGAGCATATATAAAGGAAGCAAAGCCATTGAGCCGATCCAATTCGAAGTGAAAATGCAACAAGCGATAGTGATTAAACAAGATATTAATTTTCGACTCTTTTCTATATAGTAACCAAATTTTATTGGAACAATTAGCTAGAAAAGTATAACCGGGAAATTTTTTAGTGAATCTATCAAAGTTAGATTTCACCAAAGGCTCTAGAATGACAATAATCCAAAAATGGTGAATCCTCGTTTAAATTTAGAAGTCTATTAAGGGAGCCGGGATCGGCCACCCCCTAATATTCCAGCATAAGAATTTAATCATTAATAATATTTTTTCCTCCTCTAGTCATCCTAGAAGAAGAATTTGTCTGTCACGGGATTATGAATAATGTTGCTTTCGAGAGAGATTCTTTAACTCCGGTGATTTCTTCTTTCTTGCTTTTTGAATCATCCAATCATTACTAATTTCATTACTAATGGTTATCATACCTGCTGATATTTCGGTAACCAACCGAGTTGGTTGTTGAAATACGGGATAATTAGTAGGCTTAGGATGAACCTCAATAGATTGATAATGAGTAAGAGGATCCTCTTGCGAGAGATTCATTAGTAATTGGAGCTTCAGTAATTGTGAGACCATGATCGGCGAAGAAATAGATGATTTGACGAGTATGTCCAATAATTTCTCCAATTACATTAACGAGTAATTCCGAGAGACCCGAACGAGTTTAGCAACAATAGGCTCATCAACGGATTCAATAATAAACTCGGTAGCGAGAATTGATTGTTTGATCAACAATAGGCTCATCAACGAGATTCAACGAGTAGATTCCTTAGCAATAATAGAAATTGGATCAGCGAGGTTCGACAACGGGTTCGACAACGGAGTTCGGCATCGAAGCAATAATAACGGGCTCGACAACGGGATTAATTATTTGAACATCGAGGCTCCTTAATAGTTAATTGTGACTCTTTTCCAGGAGAAACGGTGATAATAGATTTAACGAATTAATAGCAGTTTGCAATTCCTTCTCGACCACAATAACGATCGATTTGATAATTTAGGATCTTTAATCCTATTTGTCTTCAAGTGAGGATGCGGCCTAAAACAATTACCATTGGAATGTCCAAACATTTTACAATGGTGGCAGTAATAAGGCTTATTCTCCATTATGACATTTTGCCGATATCCATTATGAGGTGTACCAATCCAAATTTCTTCGACATCGCGAGAGATACATCTCTTTCTACAAGAATCCTTGCCACGAAGGCCTAGTGAGTTGAAAGGTAGGCATATCCAGCTTCAATGGTCTTCCTAAGGCGGTTCCAATAAGCATATAAAATTTGATGATTAAATAGATGAAGCTTCGGATTAGGTAATTTATACCAAATAGGAATGACGAGTGGTTCTTGATGGGGATCAAAAGAAGGAGACCATTTTAGAAGTTTCATAGGAATTCCATCAATCAAAACGAATTTTTGGAGAATAAGTTAGCATAATCCACTTCTTTAGAAAGTTGGATCATAATATGCCTTCCATCAAAGAGTCCAACCTTCCAAGAACCCAATAATCTAAAATTCTCAAAGCACTTTCGTATGACTTCCATTTTAGGATGACCAAGTTGAAATTTACCAATTAAAGTAAATTTATGAACATCCACAAGTGAAGAGATTTCATGATCCGAAAGAATTAAGGCGAGCTTACCTCCCTTCTTCTCAATTTTTTTAATAAATTGGCAATCACCCTTACCATTAGCAAGCATCATGATAAAACCGTGGAAAAACCAGTTTATCGGAGGAAGTCGAAGAATCAAGACCGATCACTTCGACGAAAAGTCTTTGCCGGGGAATGAATTTGATCGACCATAAAAATCCGGATGAAATCAAGAAGCCTCGTAAATGAAAAAATTCAAAAAAGAACCATGTATATATATATATATATATATATATATATGATTACTATATCTGGATAGCCTGTTAATGATTTTGAATTTCACTATCCTTAACTTATATTTTCAAAACTTATACATTTTCAATTAATTATTATAACATGAATAAAAATTCAAAAAGATTTTCAATCTTTTCTTTTTTCAAGTGATAATTTTTTATTACTTAATACTTCTAAAATTCCATTATTTCTGCCATGGATAGAAAAATTTCTTAATCTTATTATTCTTTAAGTTAAATAATTCTATTCTTATAATCAATCAAAGTTATTAAAATTTTGGTTAAGTTCACTAAATTGTTTATAATTTCAAAAATAAAAGTGATCTTAAATAGATTCTTCATTTCTTAAGTTATGTTAAAAAGTTTTTATTTTAAGAAAATATTAGCTCTTTAAGGACAAATAAAATTTAAATCTGAATGTATTTTCCCTTCCCCCAAACTTAAGTTTTGGTATACTATGAAAATTTGAAAGTAGGAGAGAAAGAAAATCATAATTTTAAAAAGAAATTTTTATATGTAAAAAAGATCTTAAAAAGAAAAATTTACTTCTACTCATGCTTTTATGAATAATAAAGATAAAATTGAAGTAGGTATAAAAAGTAAGCAGGCTAATTTTTATTTAAAATAAAATAAAGCAGAACAAAATTACTAATTACTAAACAGTAGACTGAAACAAACATATTATAAATTAATTCTAATTTTAGTCTCAAACACAATATACTAAGAATATTCTAGCAACAGAATCTTAACACTAATCAATCCACACAGGTACATAACAAATCAACATACATCAAACATCAAACAAACCAACAAACTAAACAAAACAAACTAACAACAAAGTAGCACAACATAGAGATCTATCAACTACTAGTCACTGGCTGTAGCCTCATCATCATCATCGTCACCAAAGGAAAACTCAACATCCTTAGGATCGACAAATGGTGTGAAACTAGGAAAAGTAGGGAAACTAACGTCATGCTCACTCTTCAGAAATTTGACGAGGGCTTCATCATACTCAGCGTCATAGCTACTCTTCCTCTAGGTATAGTTAGATAAATGATCAAGTTTCCTTTCAATAGTATCAATCCTGCAGTGAGTTTGAAATAACTTCTGCTGCTGCTCTATAAAATGATCATGCATTGACTCCCAGAAACTCGATGGTGGCTCAGTAGAAGTAGAAGGTCGAGAAGTAGAAGGTCTACCTGGAGTAGGTACAGAAGAAGAAGGAGCAGTCGATCTCTTCCCTCAAAGAAGATCATATATGCTAACACTCTCCTAACCAATCAGCTTAGTAGTCTTCAACCTTTCCTCAGAAATATCTGCAGTGACTCCATTGCTAATGCATAATGAATAAAATAGACATGGGAATCCCAGTCCAACAGAAGTGTTGGATCTTGCAGTAGAATCCACAAATTCATAAATAATACTGCCGACATCAATAGGCTTCCTTTCCTGAATGCAGTATATTAAGATCGCTCGATCTCTAGTCACTTCACTCAGGTGGTTGGAAGGTAACAATCTTGCAGAAATAAAATAGTGTCATGCTTTAGAAATACCATTTAACTTGGAGGATTTGAAGTTTACCCTTTTTCCATTCCTGATCTTCCAAGATCCAGTACCGTCAGTCAAATAAGTAATGATCATATCCAAATCTCCCTCAGATGGAAATAATCCAGAATAGTGGCACTCTACAGTCGGTGGCAGACCATAAAATACATTGATTCTTTCAAGAGTAAATCCTACTCCGACACCTCTGACAAAAACTTCATAATCTTCGTCATCCAGAAAATTCGCATAAAACTCTCGAACTATAGGGATAACAACAACAGCAGTGAAATAACAGAATCGTTGCTAGTTGTGCCCAACGATAGTGTTTTCAATCATCTCCCCCGGATGATAGAAACTTCGTTCTGAAATGAACTTCCTCGACGTCGCAAATTCGTGGAATCGAAAATGCGCGATCACAAGTAGAAAATTTGTTCGCTATGGAAGTTGTCTCGTGCCTTCCCGCATTTAGATTTCAGAGCCATCTAAACGTGAAAGAAAACAAGAACAAATTTAGGAATCAAAAGTTTAAACTCTTTTTAAGTTTAAAAAACTTAAAATAAGTTTTAAAATCCAAAGAAATCACTAAAAATCAAAAAAAAAATTTCAAAATTTCGGTTCTTAGCAAAACCTAGGGAAATCTATGGTAAAAATTGAAATAAATGGTTTAAAGTGAAGATCTGACCTTGAGACGAAGAAATCAAGTGGTTTCGCGCCCAAACCCTTGATGTTTTGACCTCAAAATGGATTCTAAAGGCTGATTTTCGCGAAAAATGGAGGAAGAAGAAGGCTTAGGCGTCGATAATGGCTTTTGGGGGTATTTAAGGAATTTTTCGGGTACAGACCGAACCGGCGCTTAGGCGTCGAATTCTAGCGCCTAGGCGCCAGACTCACCTTTCACAAAAAATTATTTTTAAATTTAATTTTCCACCAAAATTCATAAATTCAATTTCCAATTACTCACATTAGAGTAGGGCTTCAGTTTCTAACTTCCAAAATATTTTCCAAAAATTTTAAAAATTAAATACTAAATCCACCAATTAAACATAAAGTTTAAATCAAACTTCACTAAATTCCATTTATAATCTTCAATATTGGCTCAATATATTCTAGATAAGTAACTTACTTGATTCAAGTTCCTAATACACAATCAAACACAAAAATTTCTAAGCAAAAACAACACACATTGAACATGAAAGCAAATACACAAACAAACACAATCGATTTACTAAATCGATACAACGACTCAACAAACCAGATAATAACGATCTCATTACCAGAATACTCTAATCTTCACAAGGGAAATTGTGTATTCCGCTTGGAAAGAACACTAACGCTATCGGGAAATCAGTAGCCGTCTTTTCGTCAATCCACTTGTTCTTTGCATACATTTCAACTTAAGCATCTTGATAAGTCGCAAAATGATCAAATTGAAGTTTCATCTGCCATTCTAGATGTTCAATTTGATGAAACATCTCATGAAGGCGATCTCCAATGCTTTTAAACTCCGCTTCAAACTTATCCAAGCGACTTGAAATTTTCTCTAAACTTACCACGATGAAACCATTGAAGTAGGGTTGAGGATCCTTTGAGACCTCGTCCCTAGCCTCTTCTCCATGATTTCTTCCTTCCATTTCTTTAAAAATTTCTCAAATCTCTCAAGAATGAAGTGTAATGGACGTAACTTTGATTGTTTGATGGTAAGAGATGAAGATGGGTTGATTTAAAGGTGAAAATCGTGTGAAAAACTGAAAAAATTTTTGTTTTTGCACGACCCAATAACTGTGGCGCTTAGGCGCCAAATCTGGTGCCTAGGCGCCAGACCTATTGATACATAGTTTAACTCAGGCGCTTAGGCACCGAATCTTGGCGCCTAGGCGCCGGAACTATGTTAAACTCTGTTTTGCCTAATCGTCAAATTTTAAAGTTTCATTCTCCAAGATAGGTAAATTATACTGGTAAGAGTAATCTAGACTCAATAACACAAATTGTAAGCAATCATAATGAAGGTTAACTTGATCTCCTTTTTACTCATATTTAGAATAGAGTGATCCAATTTCTAAATCTTACATACTTCAAAATAATCTTCGACTTAAGTCAACAAAGACTTATAAGCATCAAATTTTTCTAAAGTAATATAAAATTAGTCAAGATCGAGGCATAACCTTACATTAAAAACATAAAAACACTCAAAACAAAAGATAATTATGGGTTGCCTCCCACAAAGCACTTGGTTTAACGTCGTCAGCCCGACTTAAGTAAATCTTTAATAGGTTGACTCAATTCACAAGCCTCTTTATAAATCATTTTAATATCTCCCAAATAAGGTTTCAATCTTAATCCATTTACTTTAAAAATTTTTCCTGTTTTGGGGTCTTTAATATCCATAGCTCCATAATGGTATACTTTCTCAATTATATAGGGTCCAATCCATTTAGATCTTAATTTTCCAGGAAAAAGTTTTAAACGAGAATTAAACAGTAATACTTCTTGTACAGGCTCAAAAATTTTTCCTAAAATTTTCTTATCATGTAACATCTTCATTTTCTCTATATAAATCCTTGCATTTTCATATGATTCATTTCTTATCTCTTCCATCTCATTCAATTGCAATAATCGCTTTTCTTCTGCTTCATTCAAATTAAAATTAAACTCTTTTATCGCCCAATAAGATTTATGTTCAAGTTCAACAGGTAAGTGACAATGTTTACCAAAAATTAACCGGTAAGGTGACATTTTGATTGGTGTCTTATAAGCTGTTCTATAAGCCCATAATGCGAATCAAGTCTATCAACCCAATCGGTTATTTTAGGATTAACGGTCTTCTCTAAAATTCTTTTAATTTCTCTGTTTGATACTTCGACCATTCCACTTGTTTGTGGATGATAAGCGATTGCAATTCTATGTTTGATTCCAAATTTTTGTAGTAATGATTGAATTCTTATATTCCGAAATGACTTCCACCATCGGTGATAATTACCTTAGGCATTCCAAATCTTGAAAATATCATTTTCTTTAAGAATTTAGACACACTTTTGGGATCACGGCTTGGTAAGCAACGACTTCAATCCACTTTGAAACATAATTAACTGCTAATAAAATATAAGTTTTTCCAGATGATGGAACAAATGGTCCCATAAAGTCTAAACCCCATATATTAAAAATTTTAACTTCCAATATATAGTTTAAAGGCATTTCATCCTTCCTAGATATATTTCCTAACCTTTGACATCGATCACATGTTTTCACATAATGTCTCACATCTTTAAATAAGGTCGGCAAATAAAATCCAGAATTTAAAATTTTTAAGTGCAGTTTTATCTATGCCAAAGTGTCCTCCAAAATCAGAATCATGACATTTTTGAATAATAGCAAAAGTTTCCTCATAAGGTACACATCTTTTAATTATAGAATCTCTTCCAATTTTAAATAAATGAGGATCTTCCCAAATATAAGATTTAGCATCATATTTAAATTTCTTAATAAATTTGTTATCCAATTCATAAGGTAAAATATTGCTAACTAAATAGTTAACAATATCAGCATACCAAGGTGTTTTGCATCCTTGAATAACATATAAAGATTCATCAGGAAATTTCTCATTTTTAATTCTAGACAAATAATCAGCAATTTGGTTTTCAGTTCCTTTTCTATCTACTATTTGAAAATAAAATTCTTGTAGAAGTAAAACCATTTTATCCGTCTAGGTTTAGAATTCTTCTTAGATATTAGATATTTAATAGCAAAATTATCAGTATAAACTATGCATTTAGTATCAAGAAGATAAGGTCTAAATTTATCAAAGGCATATACTATAGCTAGAAGCTCCTTCTCAGTGGTAGTGTAATTTCTTTGTGTTTCAGTGAGAGTTTTACTAGCATAATATACAACTTTGAAAACCTTCTCATATTTTTGTCCTAATACAACTCCAATTACAAAATCACTTGCATCACACATTGATTCAAAAGATTTATTCCAATTAGGTGCAACAATGATAGGTGTAGTTATTAGTTTTTCTTTTAGAATACTAAAAGCATTAATATATTCTTTGTTAAATTTAAATTTCGCATCTTTTTCCAATAAATGACAAAGAGGTTTAGGAATTTTAGAAAAATCCTATATGTATCTTCTATAAAATCCAGCATGACCTAGAAAACTTCACATCAGTAACAGTAAAAGGTGGTTGCAATTCAGCAATAATTTTCACTTTCGCTTGATCTACTTCCATCACTTTTTGTGAAACTTTGTGAACAAGTACAATGCCTTTTATGACCATGAATTGACATTTTTCCCAGTTAAGAACTAAGTTTGTTTCTTCACATCTTTTTAGAACTTTGGAAATGTTTTCCAAACAAGATTTAAAAGAAGTTCCAAAAACTGAAAAATCGTCCATGAATATTTCAATTCCTTTGTCAATCAAATCACAAAATATTGACATCATACATGCTTTGAAAAGTTGCAGGTGCATTACATAAACCAAAAGACATTCTTCTAAAAGCAAAGGTTCCATAAGGACTTGTAAATGTTGTTTTCTCTTAGTCCTCAGGAGCAATAAGTAATTGATGATAACCAGAATATTCATCCAGAAAATATAAATATGAGTGTCCAACTAGTTTATCGAGCATTTGATTCAAGAAAGGTAAAGGAAAATGATCCTTTCTAATGGCGTTATTTAATTTCCTATAATCAATACAAATTCGCCATCCAGTAACTTGTCTTGTAGGAATTAGTTCATTTTTATCATTGACCATGACAGTTACACCTCCTTTCTTCGGAACACAATGAATAGGACTTACCCATTGACTATCCGAAATAGGATAAATAATACCATCATCTAACCACTTAACAATTTCTTTTTTAACAACCTCTTTCATGATAGGATTTAATCTTCTTTGCGGTTCAATAGTAGGTTTAAAATTTTTTTCCATTAAAATTCTATGCATACGAATGGAAGGGCTTATTCCTCTTATATCAGCAATAGTCCAACCAAAAGCTTTCTTATAATTTTTTAACACACCTAGTAATTTTTCTTCTTGATCTTTACTCAGTTCAGAAGAAATAATAACAGGTAAAGTTAACGAATTTATGAGAAATGCATATTTTAAATGTGAAGGTAACATTTTTAATTCCAGTTCAGGGACTTTTTTAATTGATGGTAAAAGTACATCATTTTGAGTTATGTCTAAAGTTTCCCAGTTATCTTTAATAAAATGAGTCTCTTCTTCTTCTACTTCTTCATTTTCATCAGTTAATAATTCAAATTTTTCTTCAGAAATGACTTTATATTTTTCTTGTTAATGTTTCTCAATTAAATAATCAATTATATCCATTCGATAGCATTTCTCTTTATCAGGGTACTTTATTGATTTAAGAACATTGAATTTAATTTCTTCATCATTAACTCTCATGGTTAATTCTCCCTTTTGTACATCAATCATAGCTCGTCCGGTAGCTAGAAAAGGTCTCCCTAAAATAATAGGTATCTCTTTATCTTCTTCCATATCAAGTACGATGAAATCTACGGGGAAGATAAATTTATCCACTTTAACAAGGACATCCTCTATAACTCCTTTAGGATAAGTGATGGATCTATCGGCTAAGCGAAGGGTTACGAGTGGTGGGAGTAATCTCTCCTAAATCCAATCTTCGAAAGATAGAAAATGGCATGAGATTAATACTTGCTCCTAAATCACATAAAGCTTTTCCACAAAAGTTTTCTCTAATAGCACAGGGTATAGTAAAACTTCCAGGATCCTTAAGCTTTTCAAGTAATTTCTTTTGAATTATTACACTTCATTCTTCACTTAATGCAACAGTTTTAAAAGCTTCAAATTTTCATTTCTTGCTTAAATATCCTTCATAAATTTTGCATAAGTTGGCATTTGTTCCAAAGCTTCAACAAAAGGTATGTTAATAGTAAGTTTCTTAAAAATTTCAAAGAACTTAGAAAATTGATGATCAAGCTTCTGTTGTTTAAGTCTTTGAGGAAAAGGTGTTGGTGGTTTTTCAACCACATTAATAGGTATAACAGTCTGATCTTGACTAGGAGAGAGAGTTTTTTTAGGTTTTTCAATCTCTTCAACCTTAATCTCTTTTCAATTTCATTCTGCATTCTTTCTTTTAATTCCTTTCCACTTCTAAGTTGCACAGTCTTAACATGTTCATGTTCTTTTCCAGTTTCCTTCGGATTAATTTCAACATTACTAGGAAGTGTTCCTACAGGTCTATTTTTAATTGAAGTAGCAATTTGCCCTATTTGATTTTTGATATTACGAATAACAGTATTTTGATTTTGTAATTGATTATTCATTTGTAAAATTAATTCTTCTATTGATAACTTTTTCTATTGATTATTAAATCCAGGAGGTTTACAATTTGGATTAACTTGATTATTCCAATTTCCAGTGAGATTAGATTGATTATTACCCCATTGTTGTTGTGAATTATTCCAGTTAAAATTAGGATGATTTTTCCACCCAGGATTATAATAATTTGAATAAGGATTATTTTTTCTTGCAATAGGTTGTAAAGTTTCAATAGTTTGAGAATCTTCAATATTAGCAGAGTTATTATGTGAAATATTAATTGCAAAATTATCTAATTTTTTAAACATTGCTGCTACTTGTAAAGCTAGGATAGAAAAGGCTTCATTATCGTGAATACTTACCATATTTTTAGGATTAAGCCTTTCGGAAGGCCATTGAAAATTGTTATTAGCCATTTCTTCAATTAAAGTGTAAGCTTCTTCAAATGATTTATACATTAAAGAACCTCCAAAGTAGACAGCATCGATAATTGATTTTAAAGATCCAATTAATCCATTGTAAAATATTTGAATAATTAACCAATCAGGTAAAGCAAGATGAGGACATTTTCTTAATAGTTCTTTAAATCTTTCCCAAGTTTCATATATTATCTCCCCGTTAAATTGACTAAACAAAGTAATATCATTTCTTAATTTAGCAATTTTAGAAGGAGGACAATATTTAGCAATAAATTTTTGTGTCATTTCAGCTCATGTTTTAAAAGAACCGATTCTTCAATGAGTTTAACCATATCTTTGCTTTATCTCTTAAGGAAAAAGGAAAGAGTCTAAGTCTAATAACATCATCGAAACATTGTTATATTTAAAGGTAGCACAAAGTTCTAAAAAACTAACAAGGTGTAAATTTGGATCCTCATTTGGTGTTCCACCAAATTGATTGTTTTGCACCATTTGAATGATAGACGGTTTAAGTTCAAAAGAATTAGCATCTACAATTGGTATTTGAATACTACTATGAAGTTCATCAACTGTAGGGTTAGCATAATCTCTTAATGGTTTATAAACATTTTGATCATTAAGTTCAATTGGATTTTGTAAAGTAGCCATTTCTTGAAATTTTTGAATTTGTTTTCCCTTTTAATTTTTCTAATTATTCTTTCTAATTCAGAATCTAAAGGTATTAATCCTTCAGAACCAAAACTACGCATAAAAAAAATAAAGCAAGGAAAATTTTTTTATTTTTATATTTTATTTTTTTTATATTTTTTATATTTTTTTATATATTTTTTTTTTATGTTTTAGGAAATATAATATTTAAAAATCTATAAATTGTACCTCTTTTGTCCCCGGCAACAGTGCCAAAAACTTGATCCGATTTTTGTATTTCCAAATACAAGAATTTGTTACCACTGCTAGAAAATTTAATTTCTGGCAAAGGCGCGAAACACTTGACCCAGAATAACTTGCTATATAGATGTGTACCAAATTTAATCTAACGACAATAACATTAAATAAAACTTGATTGCTACTGAATGCTAGGTCGTTAGTGATTAATACTTTTAAATATATGTTTATATAACAAAATATAAATTTAAAGGAGAATATTTTATATACTTTTTGGGTACTACGCAAGTATACGTATCGTTTCAAGTAATAAAGGGCTTTGAAACAAATACCCCAGTATCCATCCCACGGGGAAAAAAATGGTAATAAATTTTTAAATATTGTATTTCAATAACTTTTTGTATTTTAATCTAACTATAAATTACTTTTAATTTACTAGATGCAAGTAAAGAAAACAATAATAATAAAATGATTTTATCAAAACTATATAAAACAAACAACTTTCTTCCTTTCAATTAATTCAAGATTTTTAAGATAATTTAATATTCGTTGGAGAATCTATATTATGGTATTGTGCCAAATAGAAGCATTCATATTCTTTACCCTTTGATCCGTGCGCAAAGAACATTGGCTAATCTACGGATCGGATTCGGATGTATTGTTAGTAGAATGGGTTAATCTAGGCTCACATTCTACTAGATGTCTAGGAGTGGCTATGGTTGGCCTCTACTAGTGACCCTTTCCTTATCATAGATCAAATTATAAGATTTTAGTACTGTCACTCTAAAAACTTATCAATTCTACGCCGCTTTAAATCTTATCTTCTATTTATTTGCACTTCACCTTGAATAGCCCGTGCATGGCCTTCGACTACCCAAGGATTCATGTGATATCTACGAGTTAAGAGTTTTTCTCCTTCTAGGTCTCAAAACTCTTCAACGAAGTTTTAACAATTTAAATGGCCGATTTAAAAGTAAAGTAAGATCAAGTATTAATATCATCACAATGTTTTGAAAATATTTTGATTTTCAATTCTCCATCAAATTTTATATTATCTTATTTATCTTTTCATAATTGAAGGAAGAAAGTAAACTAACTACTCAGAACACATTAAATATAAACAGCAAAACATAATAAATAAACTTTGAATAAAAAATAAAATACTTATCTCAAATATTCCATCTACAAATCTTCTGATTCCTATTGACTCCACAGTGTAATGAACTCCAGATGTAACAACTTAAAAATAAACTCACTAAACTAAATAAAAGTGACCCTAAATTCCTCTCTCTATTTCTCTCTAAGGATGAAAGATCCTAAAGTGGCTAAGAGATAGGGGTTACAATGGGGGGGCACGTTTTTCTGAATGAGTGGACTCCTATTTATACGCTTCAAGGGGCTTTGAGGCACCTCTTCAAAACATGTCCACATTCAATGATTCTTCTAGAAGGTCTGTCTGGCGCCTAGGCGCCGGACACCGCGTCCAGTTCTTCGAAACTCTTCGCTTTGACTCGCACCTCTTCGCGATTAAAACCATTTTGGAGCGTCCAAATGCAATGTATCACATGTCCTGTTATCGAGGAACAAGCGCCGGTCTTCTAGAATGTCCGATAATCGCTTACTCGGTCGAAATAGCCGTCCGAAAGTCGTCGAAACTTGACGGTTCGTATCGAGTCCGGCGCTTAGGCGCCAACTCGGCTCCTAGGCGCAATGCCATAATTTTTTATAATTCTTGTATTTTGCTCCATTTTTGCTTCTTTTTGCTCCTTTTTCACCCTTTTTTCCTTTTTTGGACCTTTTTACATCACCTACATCCAAAAACACAAAAATACCTTTCATTAAAGCGTAATATCCTTAGAAATTGACAAAAATCATGGCATAAAAATAGGTATTTTTTTCATGGATCATTACCCAAGAACTATCCAAAATAGGATAAATAATTCCAACATCAAGTCATTTTAAAATCTCCTTCTTAACTACTTCTTTCATTATAGGATTTAATCTCATTTGCGAATCAATTTTAGTTTTATGTTCTTCATTTAATAAAATTCTATGCATACAAATCGAAGGACTGATTCCTTTGATATCTGCCAACGTCCATCCAAAAGCTCTTTTATATCTTTTTAAGATTTCCAATAATTTTTGTTCTTGATATTCGGTTAATTCGAAGATACAATAAGCAGTAAGGTAGATGATTCTCCTAAGAACATATACTTTAAATGTTTAAGGAAAATTTTCATCTCAAGTTCAGGAGGTATAACAATAGATGAAATTAAACTTTTATCTCCACCTTCCATGGTATCTAACACTTCAAAATTCTCCTGAATATACTCCAATTCCTTATTCTTCTCATTATACGAATCGTTTCATTTTCAGTTTCATCTTCGATTATATTTTTATACTCCACTTTCTTTTCAAACATCTCTTTAAAATAATCGATTTCTCGAATATCCTCTTACTTCCATCCTAAAACATTCATTATCTTTTGCAGCGAGGGATACTTCATAGACTTCAAAATATTAAAGGTCACCTCTTGATCATTAACTCTTATAGTTAATTCCCTTTTTGAACATCAATTACGACTCTTCCAGTAGCTAGGAATGGTCTTCCTAAAATAATTGGAATATATTTATCTTTCTCCATATTTAGCACAATAAAATCCACAGGAAAGATAAATTTATCCACTTTTACTAACACATCTTCTACCACTCCCATAGGATAAGTAATAGAACGATCTGCTAATTGAAGAGTTACAGATGTAGGAGAAATTTCTCCAATTCCCAATCTTTTGAAAGTTGATAAATACATAAGATTAATACTAGCTCCTATATCACATAAGGCTCTTCCAAAAAACTTTTCAAGTATAGCACACGAGATAGTGAAACTACCAGGATCTTTAAGTTTTTCAGGAAGCTTTTACTGAATTATTGCACTACACTCTCCGCTAAGTGCAACAATCTCATGATCCGTGAACTTTCTCTTCTTTTTAAGAATATCCTTCATAAATTTCGCATAATCGGGCATACGTTACTAATGCTTGACAAAAGGTATATTTATTGTTAACTTCTTAAGGATTTCCAAAAATTTTCCAAATCTATTATCCCTATTCTTCGCTCCGATCTTTGAGGGAATGGAGGAGGTGGTTTCTCATCAGTAATCTTCATTGGTTCAAGAGGATATTCCAGGTATGGATAAATCTTATTTGAACCTTTTTCAATATTCACCTTCTCCTTTTCTTCTTCAACTTCTTTCTGTGTTCTAGTTTCTAATTCTTTTCCACTCCTTAATTGAATAGCCTTAAGTTACTCCTTGTTTTGATCTATTGAATTGATCTCCACATTACTAGGAAGCTTTCCAGAAGGTCTATTATTAAGCGCAGTGAAAATATGTCCCAATTGACTTTCAATATTTTTGATCGCAACACCTTGAACTTGTAATTGATTACCCATATTCAAAATCATTTCATCTATAGACAACTTCTTATCCTTAAACTATGGGTTATTATTAAATCCAAGAGGATAAGATTGTCTAAAGTTAGTATATCCTTGGTTGGTTGAGTTTCCAACTGGGTTTATAGAATTGTGTCCCCATTGTGGGTTCACATTAGCATTATTATTATTCCAATTGAAATTTGGGTGATTCTTCAAACCAGAGTTATAATAATTCGAATAAGGGTTATTAGGTCTATTAATCGTGTTCAAAGTTTTATAAGGTGTTTGAGATTCAATTATCTGCCCAAATGAATTTTCCTCTAACACTGGGGGTGGTTGAGAATAATTCATTACATATTGATCTATTTTCTTATAAAGTGCTGCTATTTGAGAAACTATTATAGTCATCATGCCAGAATCATGAACACTAGCTACTCTTTTAGGATTTACCCTTTCAGAGGGCCATTGAAAATTATTTGTAGCCATCTCTTCAATTAATGAATATGCTTCATCAAAAGGTTTTGACATTAACGATCCACCAGCAGCAACATCAATAATTGATCTTAATGATCCCACTAATCCGTTATAAAAGGTTTGAATTATTAACTCGATACGCAAAGCATGATGTGGACACTTCCTAAGAAGATCTTTAAACCTCTCTGAAGCTTCATATATAGACTCTCCTTCAAACTGACCAAAAGATGTGATATCATTTCTTAATTTAGCAGCTTTCGATGGAGGGAAATATTTTGATAGAAACTTTTGAGAAAGTTCTCCTCAAGTTCGAATAGATCCAGCTGCTAACGATTTTAACCACGCCTTACCCTTATCCCTCAAGGAAAAAGGAAAAAGTCTAAGTCTGACAGCATCACTCGACACTCGGTCATACCTAAAAGTAGCACACAGTTCTAAAAACTAGCGAGATGTAAATTTGGGTCTTCATTAGGTGTTCCTCCGAATTGATTATTTTGTACCATTTGGATAATAGCAGGTTTAAGTTCAGACAAATTAGCAGTAACATCAAAATTTTGAATAGTTATATGAATTTCATCTGTTGTTGGGTTAGCATAATTTCTTAAAGGTCTTGGCAAATTTGCAACATTAATATTTTGATTCTCTTGATTATTCACCATTTCACAGTAATTTTCAATTTGTTTTTGTTGTTTTCTAATTTTTTTATTAGTACGCTCTAACTCTGAATCGTAAGGTATCAAACCTACAGATCCACTACTACGCATATAAAATCACACTATAAAGTAAATGTTTTTAGTTACTACAATATCTATAAATAAGTACTGTTTATCTACCTCCCCGGCAACGGCGTCAAAAACTTGACCGCGACTTTATATATTAAGCAAGAATTTATTAAGTAGAATTTATATATTTAGAATGATTTAGTAAAGTCACAAATTCAACGCAAGTATACGTATCGTATCAAGTAATACGGGGCTCTAATGGAGTCATCGGTTATCGATCCCATAGGGAGGTGAACGTTCTTTAAATCAGATAATATAGCACTAAAATCCAATACCCAATGTAACAATTACTTAAGTGTACTACCACTAGTTAATGCAAAGTATAATAAAGCTACTATAATTACTTCTAATTACTAAATTATATTAACTAACACACACACTAACTTATGTGATTTATAAGATACTTCTATATGAAAAGTGTCTTTCTTCCTGCATAAACATTATTATGTGTGGATGATAAAGAATGGTAATTATTTGTGTTGTGCCAAATAGGAGCATATTTGCTTCTTTACCTTTAAAAGAGTACCCCCTCTTCCAAGCAAGTAAAGAACATTGTCATATCTTAAGTTTAGTTACTAAATCTGAAAGCTGAAGTTTGGGAGGATACCGACTCTCACTTCGGAGCTCCCACTCACCCTTCACCCGAAGGCTAACCATAGACTTTAGTTATCAATTTTAAGACCAAATTGGGGATCTCATTCTATCACCATGGAACCTCTAATTTAAAGTCCATCAAAACTCATTTCCCTATTTATTTGCACTTAATCCCCATAAACTATGCAATTCATGCACGGACATTAAATGGTTTCTTCATTCTTGTTGTAGAACATTCAATTCTTTTAGAATTAATGTTCCTCAACATGTTTTAACAATTCAATTGGTCAGATTGAAAAGTAAATTAAGTTCCAAATTAAAGAAACATCACAACTTTTATAACACTTAAATGGCACATCATTTCCACATCACCACATCATAATTACTTCATGCAAGAAGAAAGGCAAGGGAGACTACTCACTAATAATGGAGAAGATATAAAAACACATGGATTTTATATATAAAAGAAGAGTCATAGAAACTACAATAGTAAATACAACTTATTATCTTTCTCTTCCCCAAGCAAATTACTTCAGAGTCCCCTTGATTCTTTTTCGCTTCCTTGCAACACTTGATTCTCTCCTTGGAATAAAGATGAAGAAGCAATCTCTCACTTTACTCTCTCTTCTCCCCTCCTTAGAGAAGAATCTCTCTTAAAATCACAAACCCTAACTCTCTCTCACACTTTCCTCACACTCTCTACAACAATTCTCTTCTCTTCCTCCTCTCTATTTTCGTCTTGGACACTTAATTTAATATTAGGAACGAATTCCCCAAGAGTTTCTTCAAGCACCTCTTCAAAAATCTGCCAAAACTTTTGAATTCAAAGTGAACCGACATAGGGCATCGGCGGCCCCCGATAGTGGCACCAGCAGCGCCCATTCTGGCAGCCGGCGGCGCTAGGGCTGTTTTCCTCCAAATTGCTCCATTTTGCTCCAAATTTGTTCCTTTTTGCATCGTTTCGCTCCAATCACTTATAATCATCATACATGCAACAAATCATGAAAAATACCTTTCTTTAAAGTGCAATATCACCAAAAATAGGTAAAAACATATAACTAAAAGAGTATATATTTTTGGTGCAACACCGGCCATTTGAGCTAAGCAGATTTCTAGATCAAGTAAGGCCATGATCAGAGTTTCTCTCATTTCCTTTGACAGGATCAGAGCATCGTAGATGCTTAGTTTGGCTGGTAATTTCCTAAGATAGGCTAGCACATTATAGTCCACTTTATTACTAGGTTCTCCAATTTCTTCCCAAATTGACAATTCCTCTACTGGGGTTGGCTCTTCCTGAACAACCACCTGCTTTCCCTTATCCTTTGGACCCATTCTCGGAGGTAGAACTTTTCCACTTCTTAAGTTGACTTTTGTTATTTCTTCTGAATTCGGTCCTGAACCTGCCTGTGTCTCCTCTTGAATCAGAACGACTGGCTCTTCTGGAGTTGCTTCGGAATCTGATAGCTCTAATTCTATCGTGATCGGTGCTCCTCAAAATTCACAAACAGACTCGTCGCTTCTTGAGATAAATAGCCATTCTTGTGAATGTCTCCTCCTTCGTCAGGGTCATCGAGGTTTTGTTTGATTTGAGAATCGTTAATCGTATCGAAATCGAGATTCAGATTAGGTTGGTTGTCGTTATTTATGTAATGGTTAGAGACAGTCAGAACGTAGCCAACACCATAACTCTTATCATTATAATATCTCGTCGGGGCGGACAAATAATCATACAGAGTCAGAGGTTCGAGGGATTTCTCCCCCGAATCGGAAATAACCATCCTAGGAAAAGCAGCCCCTAGTCTACCCTTCAGAGCCTCGGTCTTTTCTTCTTTCACGATCTTCTCCTCCTCCTGGAGTAGTTCTTTAATCGCAGGAGATAGTGCTGGCTTGGCAGGTATCGAACTCTGAACTGAAGCGCGCACCGAAGCGGTCTGGATTTGATCTAAAATCTTCTTCGAGGACTTCTTCCAGACAATACTCCATCCATCATCGGTCGTGTGCAGGTCTATCAGAACCATAGGATCCGTTGAAATGACATTAATGGAACCTCCTTTTTAGGGCTCCCTCATGTATTTCTTCGGGATCGTTTTGTTCCCTTGTCGTAGGTTGTTCTCGAGCCAATTCTTGAAAGTGAAGCGGTCTTCTATCTTATGTCCAAGCATCCTATGGTAGGGACAGTAATTCAGATGATCCTTCTTATCGACTTCCTCTGGCCTCATGGGCTCTGGTAGTTGAAATTCAGGCATCTTGATTAAACTTCGAAATATTTTAGCTACTGCTTCAGTCTTGAAGGGGTATTCTTTATTCAAAATCTCCTTCAAGTCCTGTGGCAGACGAGGCTGCCGTTGATCATGCTACAGTGATTAATAACTCAATCGAGGTTGTTGGTAAGTCCGTTGCGGTGGTTGGTAACTTGGCTGTGGCCGCTCTGGCTGTATCTGCACTGGCTGTTTGCCTTTATCAACTGCAGCGACGATTCTTGATTTCTTCTCGAATGCTTTCATTGGCTTCTGCTTCTCATATTTGTCGACAAAGCTCAGCTATTTCGCTTCCTCCTGTAAGTTCCAGGCCTTGCTAAGCAACTTTTCAAAAGTCTTAATTGTGAATCCTTTAAGGAGAAGTGCTATCGGGTCGTGAATGCTCTTCAGCAAGATACCAACTGCATGTTGTTCCTTAAGCTATGGTTCACACTTCATGCTTAGGTTCCTCCATCGAAGTATGTAATCCACCAAAGTTTCGTTCGATTTCTGTTGCTCCACCACTAGATCACCAATAGTAATGTGGTGCCGGGCCCCAGCGAACCGTTTAATGAAAAGGTTCTCTAATTCTGAGAAAGTTTTAACTGAACCGTTCGACAAATCTGCGTACCAATCGAATACGATCCCTGACAAGCTGCTGATGAACTGACAAAAGAGTAAAGCATAGCTCCCATCGGCGTTGCAGCAACTAGCACAAAAATGTGCGACATGCTGTCGGGTGTTTCCCGTACCGTCAAAAGTCTTAAACAGAGGTGGTACAAAGCCCTTTGGGTAATGGACTGCATCAAATTCTTTAGGGTAAGGTCTACCCGTCTGAATAGATGCTCCACTCTTAGACTGGACTAATGCTTCTTGCACCTGTTGTTCTACCATATTCTTGATATCCTTTTCGGGAATCATGCTCTGAGCTGAAACCTTCTTTGGTTGTTCATCTCCGTTGACGGATGTAACTTCTATTCCTCCATCTGCAATGTGAATGATCTCCAGAGGTGTTTGTTGACCTCATTTTTGATGAGGTCTTCTCTTCTTCTCTTTAGTACTTAGGATCTAGCCTTAGGCTTTTCCTTTGACTATCCTAGAGGATTAGAATTGGGACCCACCACTTAGAAATTCAAATCACTTCTAAACTCCTAGCAAACTCCACAAACTTGATTGTAAACCCCTAATCACCTGAGGGTTGAAATCGAATGTGGAAGTTTAAAGGATGAGTTCCTATAAGTACTCTTTGGCCTTAGGACTGCTACTAGGTGGCACAGTGCAGTGAAGGGCTGACTTACACACACCCTACACCTATACACTACACTTTCACACACATCCTAAAATCACACCCATACCCAACTTGGCCTCCTGACTCATAAAGGTGATTCACATGGATGGTCCTTAACCCCTAAGCCCTTGGCTAAGAGGGTTAGGAACAACATGGTGAGTGCCTCAAATGAGTCCCTTCATGGCTCATGTAGGCTTGACATGGCTTCATGGCTCAACCAAAATGATTTCATTCCACTTACATTCACCTAATCTTCAATTTTCCAAATTTTCAATTTTTGACCCCGGGACCCTACACCCTGCCTAGCTGACCCAAAACCATCGAAACTACACAAAATTTGCAAAATTACCTAAATTACCCAAAATTCCTCAAAATCAATCTCAAACATTCCCACATTACTCAAATTGATCATCCATAGCCAAAAATACCAAAAATTCCAAAAATACCTCCCAATACCCTCCAAATACCCAAAATACCCCTCTTGACCCAAAAATCCAAAAATTCAGAAAATTCCCAGAAAATTCCAAAACATCCCAAATATTCCCAATTTCATTTTGTTCAACTACACCATGGGCAATTTTGCCAATTTACCCCACTTTTGTCAAAACCCCAATTTGACCCATTTTAACCCTAAGTGAACCCGATGTCAAGCCAAACCTACCCAATTGACCCAAATTCTGGTCCAATTCAATTCTAAACTTCAATTTATCATTTCCAACACCAATCTAGATCAAATCCAAGTCTAATTTGATTGACATTTGGATCCAATTTCACTTTTGGCCTTAAAGCCCAATTTGGACCCATGACCCAAACCTAACCCAAACTAACCCAATTCAACTCCAATTAACCCCAAATCTTTTCTAAACCTTCCTTAACATTCCCACAAACAAAACACTAACATGATTTTCCCAAAATTTAGACCCAAACCCCACTCAAATTCAACCCAAAGCTAAAAGGCCCAATTTTGACCTAAACCCGAACCTAACCCAAGTAAGCCCGAACCCCAAAATAAAAACCCAACCAAAGCCAGAAACCTCTTTGAAATACTCCCATAAACATTTCCCAACATTTATTTTACATCGATTTAAACCTTAGCCCAACATTGGCCCGAGTTAGCCCAATTTGACCTACATTGGCCCATTCACCGAAAGAGGTCCAGAATCCAACCCAAACCTAGCCCAAACACTTCAAGTTTATTCCAAATCATTCATGAAACATTCCTAAACTAAATTCAACACTCATTGGATCCAATCCTTTGCAAAATTCCCATCCTAGAATCCATTTTAAAATCCAAAAGCCCACTTCTCTAAACCATTCTAAAAGCCCATTTCCACCAAATACAAAAGCCCACTTCTCTAAACCATTCTAAAAGCCCATTTCCACCAAATACAAAAGCCCAAAATTGGCCCTAAAGCCCACATGGCAATTTCTTTTCATCATACCTTTAATTGATATCACCCCTAAGTTTCAAGATCATCATTAAACCTTTCCAAATCAAGCTTCATCCAAATTTCCACGAAAAATGCCAAGATTCCTAAAATCTACTTCCATGAAATTGACTAAGCTTTGCCCCAAGCCAAATGGAGCCATGAAGCCCCATGCAAGCCATGATCAAGCCACATGAAGCCATGGAAGGTTTGACATGTGATCAAGCCATTAATGGCGAAAGGGGGAACCCCTTTCCTAACCCTCCCTTAAGCGATTTTAACCCTTTTTTATGCAACACCTAAACCCAAGATTTACTTAAACCAAGTTGATAGGGACTTCACCACTCAATCTCGGCTAGCCTATCCGATTCCCCACGGCACCCAAAGCCCCTTGGAGGGTGCACCATGCCCAAAACCATGGGTTGACCCAAACTAAGCCAAAATTATCCCTCCACCTTCTACTTTGATTCAACACCTTTACACATGGCCAACTGCGATTGATTTCACCATTGCCGAGACACGGCCTCCCGAGCCCGAGAGTGACCCATGCCGGCCGGCCGGCCACCACGGCCGCCGGAAACCACGAGGCCGAGAGCTCGCATGTGAGCCCAAACTTGGAATTCTCACCTGTCGAGCTGCCCCATCCCCGAGTGGCCATTGTAGGTTGTTCTTCTCTTGCCAGAGCAGGCTCGATCCCAAGCCCTAACTCCCCCAGGGAGGCCTCCACCCTCTCTATTTAAACACCACCCCCTCTCGGCCATGAGAGGTGCCGAACCGGACCTTCTCGAAACTGCGCCAAAATTGCTCCGAGATCACTCTCCATACTTAGAGCGAGTTGTTCCCAGGTGCCGATTTGCCTGATCCCCACCAACGAGCCCGATTTCTCGGCCGAAATTCCACCCAAAACCGGGACACTTCTCCATAGTGGATCGATCATCAAATTGATTGGTCCTACACCTTCACCGGACCGAGGGAAGGAGTCCACCGAGCAAAAGCCCCCTCTCCGGGGCCACCCATCGTTCCCGGACTCGAAGCTTTGTGATCGGGCTTGGTCGAAATCATACTAGAGCGATTCACCGGACCGGGAGACTTCATGCGGAGCTTGTCGGGACCCGATCGAAGGTGACACGACCCTCGGATTGAAGCCGCACTTCTGCGAGCGAAGGTATGAGCTAACTCTTTATCCCGAGCTTACGGAGATTCTCCATTTCAAATGCCTTAATTTCAATGCATGATCACCTTATAGATGTATTCGTCTCTTCGAAGACGAATCCATAGAGCATAAGAACACGAAAATCCGTTGAGAAATGAGTGAGTTCTTAGGGTTTTAGTGTGGACGGCTCTCGGGTGAGGACGCTTGGGGACGATAAACGGATGTCGTTCATTCCTTACACGCGCGGACGGACGGCCGGGATCGCGCGGATGAGGAGATGGAACAATACGGCGGGCCCCGGAGCGGCGAGTTGGATGGCGGCGTCGAATGACGGCGCGACACGCGGCATGTCGGAGGCTGCCGAGGATGGCGTGGCGCCGCGTGGATAAGTAGGAAATTAGGGTATTTTCGATTTATTTAATTCCTAAACTTCGAAAAATGCATAACTTTGTGTAGAAAAATCGAGAAAAATAAAATAAAAATACCCTCTTGCTCGGAGAACGAGAGAAGAATAATGTGGAAAAGAAATCATTTAATTTCATCAGTATTTTATTTTTAATGATTTATTTACCCTACTGCATTGTTTTAAATCTCCATGCATATAGGAAATTCACCATGGAATGAGACCATAGGGCTTTTGAAGCCTCGAATTTGGGAACATTCCACGAATTTTCCAAAGTCGGATGTCATTCCTATGAGAAGTTATTGATTTTTCAAATTCGTATTCTTGTTTTGAGTATTTTAAATCCAATAATTAGCATGTTATGAAATAAATTCTAGGAAAATTTGGTGATGTTTCTTATGACCAGAGGACCCCAGGAAAAATAGGTTTTGAATTAATTCACTTGGAATAACCCTAATTGGCCTAAAGACCCAAAATAGGTCCTTAATTAATTAGAGCTAATCATGCATCAAATTGACTTGAAATCGATTCTCCACTTGACCTTTAGGATCGGAGGAACCCACCATAAAAATTTGAAGTCGATTGGACTTGGTTAGCCTCTACCAAATGGGTTGATTAAATTATTTAGCCAATCTAAACTTTAAAAATTCATAACTTTCAAAATACTTTTCAAAAATTCACCAAATTGGTTTTGGAGCCTCTGCGAGTATCGGGGAATTTAAGAAAAATAAAATTGCAATTTTCTAAAAAAGTTAATTTTTTGCATTATTTTAATATTTTAATAATTAAAAAATAGTAAAAATCACAAAAATAATAAAATTCACCAAAATGTCACATTTTGAATTTTAATCACTTAGGAACAAACCCATATTTTTCTTAGGTACATTTGATGAGATATTAAATTTTAAAGCCCTAAGGTAATTTTAAAATTAAAAAAATGTATATTTTTAGCATTTCCACTAAAATAATTCTAATAAATCAAAGAAAAATCAGAAAATTGTAAGAATTAATTCTCTGATTTCCTTGATATCAGAGAGATTTTTGAAAAATATAAAATTCATTTTTTAACCTTTATTTTATTTTTAAATTAATTAATACTCCAAAACTCAAAATAATTATAATAAAAATAATATAATTCAAAAAATCACTAAAATTGGTCGAGTGAGTCATACAGTCATTAGGAATGTCACTCAATTTTCTTAAGGACAAAAGCTTTCCACTTAGTCATATTATTAAATTTTCTTTGGAAATCTTTATTTTCCACCAAAAATAATTACATAAATAAATTAAATACGAGAAAAATCACATTTTCTCCTCTCATGTCTTTCTTGACATATGAGTGAAGCCACATAAAAATCTCAAGTTTATTTAAGTTCAATTTAGTGAGTTATGAAATTATTAAGCTTGAAGGGCAAAATGGTAATTAAAATTTAACCTTTAATTAAAACTTTAGGCTTAATAAAATGAAAAAGTAAAATATTTGATCTTAATATGATTTGGATGATTGAAATTTAAATAAGTAAAGGGTAGAAACCTACTAAACAATTTTAAAATAATTGAAATGAACCTTAATTAAATAATTAATTAAATTTGGAAGAATAATAAAATTGGAATTATTAAAATAGGGATATATAGGAAGAGATTTGTTCTTTAATTTAAGAATCCCTAAATTAATCATCTCAATAATATTTAATTCCTAATTAAAATGATAATTCAAATTTAAGATTTAAAATGTTAAAAGACTTAATCATTAAATTAAATTAAAGTTAAATTATTAAACTCTTTTAAAATTTCAATTAAAATTAAAAATAAAATTAAATTAAAATTTAAATTAAATTAAATTAAACAAATTAAACTAAATTGAATTAAATTAAATTAAATTAAAGGAAATTAAATCAAATTAAATTAAATTAAAATTAAAACTAAACCAAATTAAATTAAATTAAATTAAAGTTAAATTAAATTAAAAATAATATCACCTAAGACATAAAGAAATTCAAAATAAAGCAACTTGAACACTATTCCAAATTTAAACCTGTTAACTGAAATTAAATCATAAACCATTTGAACATCAATTTGCCCTCGAAAGTTTTTTATTGTCATAACTCCTAAACAGAACGTTAAGTGAAGTGTTACTTCACTTATAGGATATTCAAATATCCTAGCTCACTGAGCAAGATAACAACAAAACTTGAATTCTCGGACAATTAATTCATTTGTATAATTAAATTCATTTGGACTTAAAACAATCCTAGCGACGATTGAAAAGATGTTTAAGACTCGTCTTAAGCACTTCCTCAATATGATAGGATGTTTATAAGAAAAATTGAATTTAATTGTTCTTTGATGAAGAAAATCGTTCTCAAACCAAAACACAAGAACCTAGACGTCATAGGAGATGACTAGCTATAGGATTAGGAACTTGGTAGAAAACCATAACCCTTCCCTTAGCCTTACCTAGGAACTTGCTTAAATATTCTAATTGTGTTTTAAGTGCAGCTTGGGATGACGGGAAGACCCTCCAGGTACGCTTTTATTTTATTGCAATTTACCTTATTGCAATTTATTTAATCGCATCGCATTTACTTTTCTTGTATGATAAACAACTGTTGCATGAAAACCCACACTTTTAGGATAGTCCCTAAAACTGAAACCCAAAACTAAATTTAAAAGTCATTACAAGATAAAATTCACCGCCACAACATCTCGAAATATAAAACAACTCGAAAATTTAATCACAAACAGAACACAAAGCTGCAATTACAACTAAATTAAAACGTCTTGTTGGATGATCGGGAATACCTCGGATGATGTAACCTACGTGTTGCTAACGGGATTTCTCATGAGTGCTAAATGAAAGTGTGGAACTCATTTAGTTGAGTTTAGCAAATTCATCCGGACTAAGTGAATCCGATAAAAATAACGATGCGGAAGGATGGAACCGTGGGATCTTAACCGGTGTTGTTATAATCAACTTTAAGATTTGTTTTAAATAAAACATAAAAAAAACACTTGGAAATTAAGATTTTCTCTAAACCAAAACACTTTTCTCATCTCCTGATTTATGACTTCTATAACTAAACCTCTGCATCAACAAGGAGCTCGGAGCATGGTGGGCGGCACGGCCATCGTCATCGGTAAAAGCGAGTGCTACTTAAGCAAAAATTTCTTAGAATTAAATAACTAAACCATAGGACTTCGAGGTAGTTTGCACTAGTGCAACATAAATCCTCAGCCTTTTGTTAGGCATTTGCATGATCATGTCATGTAGATTAAGCCCTAACCTGGTCTTAGGACTCCGAGGTAGTCGTTTGGTACTACATAAACCCTCACATCTTCAAGGCTATTTGTATGATTTCATCATACTAATATAAGTCCTAATTAATTAAAATTGGCAAGATTGAAATATCAGATAGTATTAGGATTTTCTTAAACTCGAAACCAAACAATAGGATAGTTCGGGAAGTTGCCAAGATTCCTCTTGGATCCTCAACTTCCCTACTCCTCTTCCTTTGGACTCTAAAATAAAACTATTCCAAATTTGAAGCTATTCCTTATTGAAATTCCAAAATTCAATCCTTTAAAAACTTAAACTTTGAAATTCTTGAGAGCGAAATTGCGATTATTATCGAGAGTTTTCTTAGGTGATTCCCGTCACTTAAGATGTAATTAAGCTATAGAGGCTTGCCCTTATAGGAATTTTAAGAATCCGAGTAATATAAACCTCGTTTAATGCTTTCATATTAAGCGAGGAATTTGTCGGCTTATAAAATTGGTTTGCGGACCAAACGGATGTCACAAATCTTCTAGTTTATTTACTCGAGCCCCATCACGCAAACGAGTGTGTCCATTCTTCGAGATAGATACACGGTTTGTGATGCGGTGCTCGTTTATATAAACTATTTGGGATGTGAGATCGGTTTGATTTCATATCTTAAAATTTTCAAATTTAACATTATTTTCGAAATCAAATACTACTTTTCAAATTATTTATTTAAATTAAATCAAAGATTCGCCGACAATTTCTGTTAGGCGACCCCCCTTTTCAAAATAAAACACACAACCTAAAAATAAGCCGTACAGTGTTTCCTTCTGAGGTTGAGGCTGACTCTGGAGTGTGGCTAAGGCAGCAACCATCTCCTCCATCTTCTTCTTTATTCGATAAATCATATCATCCTTTTCTGGAAGATGTAACTTCATTGCCTCTAGGTCGTCTCCTTCTGATGTTGATGGAGCTCTCTGTAGAGTGATGATGCCCGGGTCTCAACCATGTTGATCTCGGCGAACTCTTCATCCATGAACTCTGACGAATCCACTTCGTTTCCCAACTCTACTCTTCTTTCCCTGGACAACCGTTGGATGTCAGTTCTTAGCTTTCCTATAGCATCCTTAAGTGGTCTTTTTCAAACGGTCTCGCGATAGTCGGGCGACGACTGTTGAACTTCATCTTCAGGAGTCTCTTTCAGAGCTGCGGCATTCTCTTCAGATTCAGGCTTTCTGACCATACTTCTCTTCCAAGAGTGTTTTGTTGGTATCGATTCAGTGATAATAGGTTTTCACACCATCCTTCTTGTAGTAGAAGGCCTAGGACCAGATGGTCTGTCGGCTGTACGTTGGTAGGTGGTGTGTTCCCTAATATGGTGACCTGATACAAGAACAGGCGAACTTCTTTCGCTAGCTCGTATTTTCTTCCTTGGTCTTTCTATGGCAGTGACGGGGTCTACTCGTGGTCCGAGGCAGGATCTAACTGGTGTTCGTCCCATTCTTCTCAGAATCTCTGACACGGGGCATCCCTCCTTCCTTGTTAACTTCTCCACTACTGCTCGTAATCGAGTGAGCGGCATAGTCTTGATCTTCTTCTTCTTGCAGTCACTGTAGTATGCAGGTAGAGGTAACGCAACGGTGATCCTTCGAGCATCCTCTTCATCAGATGCAGCAGAGAGGGGGTGGAACCTACTCTCTTCTAACAGTGGTGAAATCTAAGGCAGTTCTTCTTCCTCCTCAGGAATCTCTTCAAGAAATGCAGCTTCAGCAGCCCGGGTCTTTCTGATCCTGGCGATCTTTTTGCTCATATTCCTCTTTTGTGTCCGGGTTAAGGGTGCAAATCTTGAACTGGACCCTATCTCGAACACATACGGTATTGCAGCAAAGTCTGAACCCTCTAAGGTAACAGGCTCATCACTGACTTCGATTTCTTTTCCTTTCAATTTGGTGGGAGCTGGGGTGGGTGCAGTGATGACCAGACCGGTGGGGGTAGAGATGACAGTCCTGGGGGTAGCAGCCAACCTCCTATGAACAGCGGTATTCATCTTAACTGGTACCCTTTGCAGAGGGGGAAATTCTTGGGTCGACTTCAGGTTGAACTCCATTATGGGTTCAATGGTTTCAGGTACCTTGGCCATTAGTGCAAAGAGAGTGACACCGGCGAACTTAATGTTTGTACTGTCAAATCCTTGTCTGAAACGAATGATTGCATCGTCAGGCAACTCATCCTGGTAGACAGCCAAGTCCGAACCGTTGGTGAAGGAGAAAATCAGCCTCGGTGCAGACATCTTCTGCAGGGTAGATTCCGAACGTCAGTTCTAAATCATGCTTCCTTTCGTCACAAAAAAAACTTTCCAGTATGAACAAAGAATTCTCCGGAAAAAGAGTCCGAACACATTTTCATTTATCTTTTCATTTTCTTTATAAGGTATTTCAGATTTTGTAAAAAAAAGGTTTGTTTATTAAGAGGTTTGTTAATTAAAAGGTTAATCAATTAAGGGAGGAAGGGTATGGAAAAGGCAAGGGATCCAATCCAAAACTGGAAAGAAAGAGAAAGTCTCGCAAGACTTCTCAACCCAAGGGACCACTCCTACGCTAACACCTATTGGGGGTCCACCCCGCCTCGGAGAGGCAAAAGGATTCCGGAACCTCTCTGTTTAGGGGTGTCTAAACAGTGGCTCTAAAATCCAAAAAAAGTTGATCATACCTGTTCAAGATATAAATGAACAAGATATGTCAACAGAAGAATGGTAGTTTGATCCACTAGGGGCATGGACTTACTACCGATTTATGAAAGCAAAACTATCTGATCAAGATGGAGAGATGAACTATTCCCCAGCGGAGTCGCCAGAAGCTGTCGGCATATTTTTAGGTTGAGTGTTTTGATTTAAAAAAGGGGTCGCCTACATAAATTGTCGGCGCACTTTAAATTTTAAATTTAATTTAAATATATATATTTTTTGAAAAGTAGCATTTGATTTTGAAAGTAATTTTAAGTTTGAAAATTTTAAGATATGAAATCAAACCGATCTCACATATCAAATAGTTTATATAAACGAGCACCACATCACAAACTGTATATCTATCCCGAAGAATAGACACACTGCTTGATGATGGGGCTCAATTAAATAAATTAAAAGATTTGTGACATCTGTTTGGTCTGCGAACAAATTTTATAAGCCGACAAGTTCCCCTACTTAATATAAATGAATTAAGTTATATTACCTGGGTTCTTAAAGTTCCCTATAAGGGTAAGCCCCTATAGTTAATTACATCTTAAATAACGAGAATCATTTAAGAAAACTCTCGATAATGATCAGTGGTTTTGCTCTCAAGAATTTCAAAGTTTAAGGTTTCAAAGGATTCGATTTTGGAAATTTCAATAGGGAATAGATCAAATTTAGAACAATTTATTTTAGGAGTCCAAAGGAAGAGAAGTAGGGGATGTTACGGAGCCGAAGTGAACTTCGTTGACTTCCCAACTGTCCTATGGTTTGGCTTCAATTTGAGAATTTTATTTAATGTTGCAATCCTGCCAATTTTAGTTAATTAGGACTTATAATTGTATGATATAATCATACAAATAGTCTCGAAGATGTGAGGGTTTATGTCGTACCAAACGACTACCTCGGAGTCCTAAGACTGGTTAGGGCTTAATTTACATAATATGATTATGCAAATGCCTAACAAAAAGTTGAGAATTTATGTTGCACTAGGAAAACTATCTCAAAATCATATGGATTATTGTTTAATTCTAAGAAAGGTTTTGCTGAAGTAGACACAAGTTTTGCTGACGAAGATGGCCGTGCTGCCCACTGTGCTCCAAGCTCCTTGTTGTTGCAGAAGGTTTAGTTTTAGAAAGTGGCAATCAAGAGATGAGAGAAGTGTTTTGATTTAGAAGGTTGAAAATTTAGATGGTTTAATGTGTTAATTAAAATAAATCTTAAAGTTGATTAAGCGGAACCGATTAAGATCCCAAGGTTCCGTCATCCCGGCACCACTATTTTCATTGGATTCACTTAGTCTAAATGAATTAGCTAAACCCAACTGAATGAGTTCCACACTTTCATTTAGACCGTGGGAAGTCTCGTTAGCAACATGTGGGTTACATCATCTGAGGGATTTCTGATCATCCAACAAGACATTTTAATTTTAGTTGTAATTGCAGTTTTATTTTATTGGTGATTAAATTTTGATTTGTTTAAACATGTTGGGTTCAATCATTTTCATGCATTTACAAGTACATAAAATTAAGACATTTAATAAATTGTTGAATGTAAATCGCAATAAACTTAAATGCGTACTTGGTAGGCACTCCTGTCATTTTCATCTGCACTTAAAACACATGTCAAGACATTTATATAATCACAAGAAAACACCAAGGTAAAGCTAAGGGAAGGTTCTGGTTGTCTAACAAAATTCTAATCCTATTGCTAGTCAATTCCTATGACGTCTAGGTTTTGGTGTTTTGTTAATGAAGATTTACTTCACCAAAGAACAATGAAGTCTCAATGTTCTTTTAAACATCCATCAAGTTAGAGAAGTGCTCGTAACTGAATTCTGAACATCTTCTTAAAAATTGTAGGGATTATTCTAAGTTCAGTTAGTTTCATTGTGGTGATGAATCAATCACCCGGGTTACTCTTGCTCAGTGAATTAGGATGTTTGATTATCCTGAAAGTAAAGTGACATTTCATTTAATGCTTCATTTAAGAGTTATAATAATGAAAGCTTTTAGGGGGGCCAAATCAATTCATTAAAGATTTTAACCACTCTTAATTTAAAGTTTTGAGTTGAAGATTTAAAGTGATTTTTAATTTAGTTATAAAGTTTTAGTTGGTCTTTCTAAATGTTTTAAATGTTTTAAATTATTTTAAGTTGGAAAAGTATCTGTTGGTTCAGTTAGGTCTATATGTTTTAAATGATCTTAATATTTTAGATTAATTTTAATATTTTAAACTCATTTCAATTTGATTTTCAAATAATTTCAAAATTAGTCCAAGTATTCTTTAATTTAGTTATAAAATTTCAAAGAATCACTCTCATCTCTTTTTAATTATTAGTTCCAATCATCATTTTAGAGTCCCCTTAATTGATGTTTAAATAATATTTGATCAAATTGTTGTTTAGGAATTCAATTTAAAGAATTAAAATCTTTCTATATTCAAAATCCCTTAACCTTAATAATTCACCTTTAATTAACTTCCAAAGTTTAATGATTTAATTAATTAAAGGTTTCTTCTTTAATGTTTAAAGCGATTAATGAGTTTATACCCTTTAAACTCTTATGTTTCAATCATCCAATAATGATTTAAGATCAAATATTTTACCCCTCCCCTTTGGTTTAGCCTAATTTTTGGTTAGGGTTGAAATTCCTTAATTACTATTATGCCCTTTTAAGCTTATTTATCTCATAACTCACCCAATTAAGCTCAAATGAACTTAAAATTTTTTATGTCACCTTACTCACATGTCTATTAAGACATGAGAGGAGAAAATATGATTTTTCTGTTTTTAATTTAATTTATATAATTATTTTGATGAAAAACAAGGATTTTCAATGAAAATTCAACAACATGACCAAGACAAAGTTCTTTTCCTTAAAGAAAATTATGGGAAGTTCCTACTGACTCGAGGACCACTTGGACCAATTTTTGTAATTTTTTGAATTATATTTTGTTTATTAAAATTATTTTAAGTTTTGGAGTATTTGAAGTTTTAGAATTATTTTAGTGGAAAGGTTAAAAAAATTATTTTTTAATATTAAAAATTACATTAAGCCTTTAAAATTTAATATCTTTATTTTGGGACTTTAAAAAAATATTTGGTTTGTTCCTACATGATTAGGAGACCAAATAAAATATTTTTATAATTTTTTTTATTTTTGTGATTTTTATAATTTTTTAATTATTAAAATATTCAAAATAGGGTTAAAAATGAAGATTTTAGAAAAATTTCAATTTGAATTTTCCTAGACTCCTCTGACACCAGAGAGGCCCCAATACCAATTTAGTGAATTTTTTAAAAGTATTTTACGCTTTATGATTTTTTAAAGTTTAGAATTGGTCATGTTACTTAAAAAAACATTTAATGGGTTAAATTATTTTTAATTAACTTCAAACTTTTTAAGGGGGTCCCTCTGACCCTAGAGATCAGTGGAGAATCAATTCCAAATTATTTTTTTTTAATATGCCTTAATTAATTCAATGTTGGTTTTAGGTTAGGTGAGCCATTAGGGTTATCCACATTTTTTTAAGCCACACCATAATTACTCTAAATTCTTCTGGTCATTAAGAACTGATCACAGGAAAATATATTAAGAAATTCATACCCATTTTTTATGAAATTGCACTTTAAAGAAAGGTATTTTCTTTATTTTATTGCAGGAATGAAGATTTATAAGTGATGAAAGCAAAAAGCATGAAATGAAGCGAATTTGGTAAAAAAAGGAAGAAATTCATGCAAAATGAACTAAGTCAATGACGGCGAGATCGAGCCCGCCGATGGCGAGATCATGAGGAGAATTTTTGAAAGATTTGCAACTACCTCGCCAACAGCGAGCCCGAGCCCGCCGACGGTTTAGAGACCTTCTAGAAGCCCGCCGACGGGGAGGTCGTTTCTCGCCGACGGCGAGACTGTTCAAAATGCTGGATACGTTGAACCTGGACTCTTTTTGAAGAGGTGTTTAAGCACCCCTTGGACCTTTGCTTACCTACATAAATAGAGGATGAATTTTAGTATGTTGTGTGTCTCCCGAGTGTCAATTTGTGTCTACTTTAGAGAGTCTTAGTGTCTACTTGGAGTCTATTTTAAGAGTTTAAGAGTGTAATTAGTGAGTTTAGAAGTGTGCTGTACTAGAAGGAAAAGTCAAAGGAACTTGAGGAGTACGCAGGGAGGAAATCGAGATAAGTATCATTGTTTATTGTTGTTAACTTTAAATGAAATCCATGCTTTGTTTAATTTCCATGCATTCTAAGTAGTTTTCTTAGTCTTTCTCCTTGTTTATGAAGTTATATGAATTGATGAAATTAAATAGAAGTTCCTAATATATTAAAATAAATTGTGATAATTTTTACTTAAAACTTAATTTACTTTTCAATTTGGCCCATTGATTTTTTAAAATATGTTGAATTATCAACTATAGTAAAGATTACATCCGATATTCGGGAAGTCAAAAGCCTTGGAAGGAGGGTGCAAATAAATAGGGAAATATTATTTATCGGATGTAGAATTGGACATTTTAGTGTGACGGACTAAAATATTCAATTTAGTCCTATTGTTTGAAGCGCGAAGTGTAGATGTTAGCCCTCATATGAGGGGAACGTGGGAGCTACGAATGGTAGCCGATATCCTCCGAACTGGCCACGTGATTCGGTAATCAGAACATAGGACTAGTCGATATTTTTTGCACCTGGACTAAAGGGTAAAGAATAGGAATGCTCCTATTTGTCACAATACAAAAATCTATTTAAATTCATCATTCACTTAATTTTCTAAAAACAAGGAGAAGGATACTTTTTCTGAAATCTTTAAATCAACTTTATTTAAAGCATTAGTTTACTTTAGTTTGCTTTAGTTACGTATTCTAAATTTCCGTATACTATATTAGTAAGTAAATACTTTTTAAATTTAGTCATTACTGAAATCTTTTAAAAACTTCCCTGTGGGATCGATAACCAGGACTCCACTAGAGCCCTGTATTACTTGATACGATACGTATACTTGCGTAGAATCCACATTATACATTCCATCATAAAATCAAATATAGATATTAAAGCCGGATCAAGTTGTTGGTGCCATTGCTATTAACATAATTTGCAAACATAGAAAAAGTGGGTCATGTTTTTGGCGCCGTTGCCGGGGAAGTAAAAAAATTATTTACTAGAGTAACGGGCTATTTTAAAATTTATTTTGCAAAATTGTATGCATAAATTTGGAAACAAAAATTTAATACCTTACGATTCTGAATTAGAGCGTACAATTAAAAGAATTAGAAAACAAAAAAGATAAATTATAAATTTAACACAAATGACGAATATTCCTGAAAATGAAAATATCAATCAACAGAGACCATTAAGAGATTATACCAACCCTACATTAGATGAAATTCATTTAACTATTAAAAACCACAATGCAATTCTTAACTCATTTGAACTTAATCCTGCGATTATCCAAATTGTACAAAACAATCAATTTAGTGGTTCACCTACTTGAAGATCCTAATTTACATCTTGTTAGTTTTATAGAACTATGTGCTACTTTCAAATATGAAGAAGTATCTAACGATCTTTATTAGACTTAGACTTTTTCCTTTTTCTTTAAGGGATAAGGCTAAAATGTAGTTAAATTCGTTAAGCACTCGGATCTATTAAAACTTGGGGAGAATTATCACAAAAATTTACATCCAAATATTTTCCACCATCTAAAAGCTGCTAAGCTTAGAAATGATATAACTTCTTTTAGTCGAGTTTGATGGAGAATTAATATATGAAGCTTGGGAGAGATTTAAAGAACTTCTTAGGAAATGCCCACATCATGCGTTACCGGATTGGTTAATTATTCAAACTTTCTATAATGGATTAGTAGGATCTCTTAGATCGATCATCGATGCTTTCTTCTTGAAGGATCATTAATGTCAAAACTATTTGATGAAGCCTATGCACTAATCGAAGAAATGGCTACCAAAAATTTTCGATGGCTTCATTGATAGAATGAATCCGAAAAGATAGCTAGTATTCATGAAAATGATGCAATATACATGTTAGCTTCACAAATCGGCTGCTATATCTAAAAAATTAGATCATTTTGGAATGAATTACTCTCAGCTATATTAGAAGAAAAGTCATCTGGACAACTTATAGAATCCCAATCTCATTATGAAACTATAAATGCTATTAATAATAGATCCAATAATCCTTATGCAAATTATTATAATCCTGGATGGAAAAATCATCCTAATTTTAATTGGAATATCAATAGAACTAATCAACCATGGATGAACAACATAACACAACCATTAGGAAATCCCTCCAACGAGGAAATTCTAATTATAAACACTAGTTATCCACACTGGATTTAATAATAATAACCCTCGATTTAAAGATAAGAAATTATCTATAGAAGAATTAATATTAAATATGGGTCAACATTTACAAAATCAAGGAACTCAATTACAAATACAAGGAAACCAATTACAAAATCACGGAACAGCTATTAAAAATATTGAAACTCAACTTTGACATATTGCTACCGCTCTTAATAATAGAATACCTGGAACATTTCCTAGTAATGTGGAAATAAATCCCAAAGACAAAGGAAATGAACAAATTAAAGCGATACAATTACGAAGTGGAAAAGAATTAGAACCTCGAATTCGAAAGAACTGGAAAGTCGAAAAGAGGAAGTGGAAATCGAAATGGAAAAGAATCAACAAGATCCTAACTTAGAAAATCCTTTAATACCAATGAAAATTTACGTTGAAAAACCTCCACCACCATTTCCTCGATGACTAAATCAACATAAAAAAGATAAACAGGTTCTGCTAAATTCCTTGAAATTACGAAGAAATTAACAATAAATATTCCTGTTGTAGAAGCTTTAGAACTGATGTCAAACTATGTAAAATTCATGAAAGATATTCTAAATAAAAAAAGAAAATTTACCGATAATGAAACGGTCGCACTTAGTGAAGAGTGTAGTGCTTTTATTCAGAAAAAGCTTCCTAAAAACTTAAAAGATTCTGGTAGTTTCACTATACCTGCACTATTGGAAAAAAATTCTATGGAAAAGCTTTGTGTGACTTAGGAGCAAGCATCAATCTAATGCCTCTATCAATTTTTAAGAGATTAGGATTGGGAGAAATTTCACTTACTTCGATAACTCTTCGGTTAGTTGATCGTTACGTTACATATCCTAAGGGAGTTATTGAAGATGTTTTAGTAAAAGTGGATAAATTTATCTTCCTTGTAGATTTTATTGTTTTAGATATGGAAGAAGATAAAGAAATTCCAATCATCCTAGGAAGACCATTTTTAGCTAGCTGGGAAAGCTATGATTGATGTTCGAAAGGAGAATTAACTATGAGAGTAAATGACCAAAAAGTAACTTTTAATATTGCTAAATCAATGAAATATCCCGCGCTAGAAAAAGATCATGAGTGTTTTCGAATGGAAGTACTCGATCATTTACAAAAAGAACATTTTAAGGAATATTATGAAGAAAAATTAGAAAAAGAAAATACTGAATTAATTGAAAAAGAAGATATAAATGAAGAACTAGATTATATTCAAGAGAAATTTGAATTTTTGGATAATACGGAAAACAACGAAAAAAATATAGTTCCATCGATTATTAAACCTCACGAACTTGAGCTAAAAATGTTACACTAATCATTTGAAATATGCTTACTTAGGTAATTCTTCAACTCTACCAGTTATTATTTCATCTGAATTAAATGAATCTCAAGAACAAAAACTTTTAGATACCTTAAAAAATATAAGAAAATTTTTGGTTGGACTTTAGCAGATATTAAAGGAATTAATCCTTCAATCTATATGCACAAAATTATTTTAGATAATGAACATAAGCCTAAAGTAGATCCTCAAAGGAGATTAAACCCGATAATGAAAGAAGTAGTCAAGAAAGAAATTTTAAAATGGTTAGATAATGATATTATATATCACATTTCGACGAGTGTTTGGGTAAGCCCGATTCAACTGTGATGCTAGAAAAGGAGGAGTGAACGTAAAAGCTAATGAAGATAATGATCTTATCCACTATAAGACAAGTTATTGGATGGCGAATATGTATTGATTATAGAAAATTAAACGCGACCACCGGGAAAGATCACTTCCCTTTACCATTTCTAGACCAGGATGTTAGATAGATTAATCGGACATAAGTATTTTTGTTTCTTAGATGGATACACCGGTTATCATCGAATACAAATTGCTCCTGAGGATCGAGAAAACTACATTTACTAGTCCTTATGGAACTTTCGCTTTTCGAAGGATGCCTTTTGGATTATGTAATGCGCACAGCAACATTCAGAGATGTATGATGTCTATATTTAGTAAATTAATTGATAATGGAATAGAAGTATTTATGGATGATTTCTCTGTATTTGGAACATCATTTGACACATGCTTAAATCATCTTGAAAAAAGTATTTGAAGTATGTGAGAAAACTAATTTAGTTCTTAATTGGAAGAAATGTCAATTTATGGTTGCAGGCGGCATTGTATTAGGGCATAAAATTTTGGAAAAGGGCATGGAAGAAGACCCTACAAAAATTCAAGTTATAGCTAAATTACCACCTCCAACTACGGTAAAAGGGGTAAGAAGTTTTCTTGGACATGTTGGATTCTACAGACGTTATATAAAAGATTTTTTAAAAATTACTAAACCTCTATGCCAACTTCTTGAAAAAGACAAGAAATTTGAATTTACAACTAAATGCCTGAATGCTTTCAAATTATTAAAAGATAAATTAATTACAGCACCTATAATAGTTTCACCTAATTGGGAGAAACCATTTGAGCTTATGTGTGATGCTAGTGATTATCTTTATAGGAGCGATTCTTGGGCGAAAGATATGATAAGATTTTCAAAGTTATATATTATGCTAGTAAAACTCTAAATGATGTTAAAATAAATTATACAGTTACTGAAAGAGAATTATTAGTAGTTGTATATGCTTTTAATAAATTTCGGCATTATCTAATAGGAACTAAATGTATTATGCATACTGATTATTCTGCTATAAAATATTTAATGCAAAAGAAAGATTCTAAACCAAGATTAATTAGATGGATATTATTAATGCAAGAATTTGATTTTGAGATCGTTAACAAAAAGAGAACTGATAATCAAATTGTTGATCATTTATCAAGATTAGAATATCATGAATTATCGATACGATAATGAAATTATAGACGATTTTCACGATGAACAACTTTATAATAGAAATGAGTGGAAGATACCTTGGTATGTTGATATAGTAAATTATATTGTGAGTGACATTTTACCACCTATGTTAACTTTGCAATAACAAAAAAAATTCATTCATGATACTAAAACATACTTTTAGGATGAGTCATACTTATATAAGCAATGTAAGGATTTAACTATTAGAAGATGCGTGCCTTATGAAGAAACTGAACCAATTATTCAAAAATGTCATGATTCTGATTTGGAGGACATTTTGGGACTGATAAAACTGCATATAAATTTCTACGATCGGATTCTCTCGGCTACTCTATTTAGAGATGTATACGGATATATAAAAACCTGCGATAAATGCCAAAGAGTAGGAAATATATCGAGAAAAATGAAATGCCTCTAAATTTTATATTAGAAGTTGAAATTTTTTATGTTTGGGGGATTAGATTTCATGGGACCTTTTATTCCTTCATTTGAAAACTCATATATATTAGTAAGTTGTTGATTATGTTTCCAAATGGATTGAAGCGCAAGCTTTACCCAGGTGTGATGCTAAAAGTGTTTGAAAATTTTTAATGAAAAATATTTTTACTAGATTTGGAATGCCGAGAGTGATTATCATTCGACGAAGGAACTCATTTTAGAAATAAATATATTCACGAAACTAGTAGAAAAATATAATATTACTCATAAGATATCAATCGCTTATCATCCACAGAACTAGTGGATTAGCTGAAGTTTCTAATCGAGAGATTAAGCGTATTTTAGAAAAGTCCGCAAACCCTAATAGATTGGACTGAGTCTATAAGACTAGACAACGCATTATGGGCATACGGGACTCGCTTATAAAACTCGATTGGAATGACTCCTTACGAGCTTATATATGGAAAAACTTGCCACTTACCGAGTGAATTAGAACATAAAGCATATTGGGCGATTAAAGAATTTAATTATAATATGAAAGAAGTTGGTGAGAAGAGATTGTTGCAATTAAATGAATTAGAAGAATTAAGGAATGAATCATATGATAATGATAGGATTTATAAAGAAAGGATGAAATTATGGCATGATCGGAAGATTAATCAGAGAAATTTTGAACCGGGACAAGAACTTTTGCTATATAATACTAGATTGAAATTATTTCCGGGAAATTGAAATCTCGATGGTTAGGACCTTTCACTATAACTCGAAATATTTTCATATGGAACTATAGAAATTGAAGATCCAAAAACGGGACATAGATTTAAGGTAAACGGACATAGATTAAAACCATATTTCGAAGGTAGAAGACCAAATTTTAAAGAGGTTTTAATGCTTAGTCGACCTGATTACTAACTGAAATTATGTCGAGCTGATGACGTTAAGCCAAGCGCTTTATGGGAGGCAACCCATAGTAGTCTTTTATTTTAATTATATACAAATTAGTGAGTCTGTTTTATTAAAACAAATCTTACTACTCATATTTTTTAATTAGAATCTTTACAAATTCGAACCTATATGATGAGATCAGAAAATATTCGGACCAGAGCGAAATTGGGCAATTTTGCGAAATCTCACCGACGGCGAGTTCGAGCCCGCTGACAGCGAGATCGCGTGCCATAATTTAAATCAGTTTTATAACTATCTCACCGACTGCGAGAAACTTCCTGCCGACGGTGAAGCAGTTGAAAATGGGTTTCTTAAGTTTTTTTGTGCGGTTTTGGACGGTTCTAAAGCCATTTCTTTGTAGAAAACCATTCCAAAGTCATTTTTACACTATTTTATTCCTAAGAAACGACTAAAGACCATTCCTTTCAATCCAAAATGTCCACCAAACTCTTAGAAACCACAAAAACTGGAGTTTTTAACCAAAGAAAATTCGTCAGTTCGGAGGCGCAGCGCATTTTCAACAAAGTTTTGATGAAGAAGCGACTTATTAAAGAAAGGGGATTTGTCAACAGAGGAGTCACCAAAAAAATTGAAGAAATGATCTTGCAGCGGCATTGGGTGGTATTTTGTTATTCAACATCCGCTATAGTTATTCCTGTAGTTAAAGAGTTTTACTCTAATCTACCTGCGATCAACAATGGAAGTGTCTACGTCAGAGGAAGATGGGTAACATTTACTCCTTCAAGGGTAAATGAATTATTTTCTATAGAAAATATCCACTGTACGTCATTATTCAAACTTTGTTCCTTCAAGATACAATATGAACGAGATTTATAGATACTTGACCGACGAACCTGATGATTGGAAGTTGCGCGAAGATGGTATGTCAATTTTTTTGCATCACTTCTTAACCCTGTCTTGAAGCATTGGCATTTCTTTATCTCATCAAAGTTATTACCCTCTATGAGGGTAAATAAGGTTTCAAAGGAATGCGCTATATTAAATTACTGTATTCAAATTGGACTACCTATCGATGTTGGATCAATTATTGTAAAGTCTGCATTGGGATTGATTGTGCATGGGCCAGTTCATGGACTTGGACAACCATCAACTATATTTGCTTTATGCAGTCAGTACTAAGTTTCTTATGAGGCTTGGGAAAAGGTACTTTTGCCATGGAAACCACTCGATCCTATGGATATGTTTCCAAGTTTGGATAACAATGATGAGATTACCATTATTTCTGACAGAGCATCACAGAACAATCTTTTAGCAAGGCCCCTTACTAATAAAACAAATTTCATTCTGAAAAAGATTAAAGGGTTAGAGAAAGAATTGCGAACGTGATGAATTCCATCGATAATATCTCGATATGTTTGATCGCATTATTTGGATGATGAAGGAGTACTTTGATCATACTGGATATCTGGAGGACAGTTTTATTCATTTACTGAGAAAGAAAGGATGGATTGATGAAGAATCTACTACAGAATTTCCTTTCAGACCTTTCTACAATCTATTTGTGCACCTGTGTCACATCGGAAATATCAGAGAGGATTTTAGTTCATACACAGAGGAGTAGTAAAGATTTCTATCTTATGATATATTTGTGTGAATATTTGTGTTAATTTGGATTTAGGTTTTATTATGATTTGAATCTTAATTTGATCATCTCAGATTTGATGAAATTATATGTATTTGTTATGTCTCAGCATTTAGTGTATAGTGGTTTGGATTGTGATGCTGAGTATTATGGATTTGGACATTTAAGTTAAGAATGTTGTTAGTTGCTAGTGTGAAGTTTGTAAGTCTCATGGATTTCATATATAAAGTTATATTGTTTGTGTTGTGTGAAATTTTTGTGAGTATAAGTATCTAATTTTCTTACTAAATTATTAAATTAAGTGATCGGAAGATTGATTAAGGGCAAATTGAGGTTGAAAATGATTGACGAATTTCAAAAATTTAAAATTTTGGGATCTCGCCGAAGCGAGAATTATCCCGTCGACAAGCGAGGAAAATCCCGTCGACGGCGAGAACGATCTCGGTCGAAGGCGGATTTTTCCGAAACTTTTGGCTCTGTCGAATTAATTAGCTCGGCGACGGCGAGAAAAATCTCGCCAGACGGCGAGATCGCGAAAAGTTCTATATTTGACCGATCAACCAAGCAACTATTCATCATCCCCTTCCTCAAAACTTCGAAAAAACCGAGCTCAGGGCTTGTGAGATCTTGGATTTGAGGCGATTTCAACACTTTTTGACGACGGATTTCATCTTCCCTTGGTAAGAGCTTCACTCCTATGCAAAAATTTTTGATTTTCACCATGGATTTCTTCACATTGGGAAATTTTGAAAAAATTCGAAATGTGGAAAAAAATACTTGGAAGAAATTCATGGAAATTGATTTAAATGGATTTTAGATGTTATAGGAAGCCTTCTTAGTAATATTTGGAAGTTTAGTTAGATTTTTTGCAAATTTCACAGATCGAAAATGGCTCCACGACAAAAGTGACGGTTTGATTACGACGAAACCCGATTTGTGAATGCAAGGGCACAATCAAGATATTTTCACAATATTCAATCAAGAAAATGCATTCAAGATCGAGTTTTTAAGAATCCAGGAGGAGAGGTGGAAGGAGTAATAAAGGAATGAGAATGGGAAAATTTTTGTTTCATAACCAACAGAGCCGCTGTAGAAGTGGTAAAGGAATTTTATGCGAACCTGACACAGGCTGAAGATGCACCAGTTAAGGTTAGAGGATTTTTGGTAGAATTTAACGCTGCAAGAATAAATGCTTATTACGAGGTACGTGACACCTACACCAGTGAGTATGATACATTTGAAACTATGGAAGGACCACTGGAAGAGGTGATTGACTTTCTCACTGACGGGAAAGGAGTTTGGAAGGTAAAGCAGCGAGAACGGGTAAACTTCCCCTTTACTATGTTAAATGCGACATCTAAAGCCCGACACTATTTTATTTGTTCTACTTTGTTACCTACTTACCACCATAGTGAGTTTACGAGAGATAGAGCGAGTTACGAATTTTTGTATTCATAACCAAAAAGTATTAATGTGGGAAGTGTAATTTATAAGAATATATTAGCCACCTCGAAGTGAAAGTAGAGGAGGACTAGGACATCACTGGTCTTATCTATGCACTCGCCGATTATGCGGGGTAGAGGCGAAGATGATGAGGAATGGGTTGAGCTCTATGAAACCCATTACTACGGCTAATATTAAGAAATATGAATCCCGCGAAGGATGGAGATGCGGGACGAGGACTATGTACCTTCTTCGATTAGAGATATACCTCTCTAGTTATGAACCCCCTCAGTACACCACTCCTACCCTTCAAGATCTGATGAATGAGCTAACCCTAAGTAGAAAGAGATTTGAACAATTTGGAGAGAATATGGAAAGAAAATTTGAGCATATGGACCATGGGATTGATGGCTTGGAAAGAAGACATGATTATGATAGTGAATATCTCCAGCGGCATTCAGAGTACGAAATTGTATATTATGAGGCTGAACGTCGATATAGGAGTGGTGAGTTAGATGTTGTCTTTCCTTCTCAGCCTGGAGATCAGGGAGATGATATAGCCTGGGATTTTGATGCGTAAGATTAGAGACTTTGTTTAGTTTGTTTAGATTAATTGTTCTTTTGAAAACTTTATTGTTCTGTGTGTAATTATTTTGTACTTTCTGTGGATTGTGGATTTGGGTTGTTTGTTTGTTTGCTTATGCTATAATATTAAACTTTTTATGTGTGTTAAGTTAGTTTGTAATTTTTATTTTAGATAGGATGTTAGTTTTTCTTTAATGTGTTGTTTAAGTTTTTATAAGTTATGAACTTTTAATATGTTTTAGATTGTTTTAATATGTTTAAAGTAGGGCAGTTGATTGTATGTGTAGTAATAGATTTAGTTTTCATTTGTTTTGTTTTATACTTATTTAAAATTTCTTATCCCAGCACTTTCTTTTAAATACTATGTATATGGAAGAATACTAACAGTACAGGTTATGTAAATAATTAAAAAGCCTGCAAAAATTTCAAGAAAAAAAGAAATACCTAAAGCTAAAAGGTATAATGTACTTTACTATATATTTTCCCTTTTCACTATTTAGTATTGATAGAAAAATTTAAGTTTTGGGGAGGAAAAATACAAATTTAATTATTAAATTGTTCTCAATTTCTGTTTTAAAAAAAAATTATTATCAAATGATTTTTCTATAGTAATTTTTCAATTCAATAAACATGAATTACTTTATTTAATTATTATAGAAAGTTAAATAAAATGTTTCTACTAATTCAATTAATTAATAGAATAAGATATTTGGTTAAAAGGAATAAGAATATAGTAAATTATTTAAAGTAAGGAAAACTATATTATAAAATTGAAATTCTTAAGTATTAAGGTGAAAAAGAAGAGATTGAAACTCAATGAAGTAAAGGCTATAAAATAAATATAAGCGAAGAATATTTTAAGTTTCAAATTTAGGAAGAGAAAGTTGAAGTTCAAAATTATTATCAGGCTATCCATATATAGTAATCCTCACTTGAAAAAGAAAAAAGAGAAGGATTGAAAATCAATCCAAAAAAAAAGTAAAAAAAATGAAGAGAGAAAAGAAAAGAAATATATATATATATATATATATATATATATATAAGTGAGGAGAAGGCTTGAGGAGATGACTTATCGAAAATTAGCTTCAATGGAATCAACCTAAAGGGTAAAACTCAATATATTTACGAACTTATATATATATATTAGTATTTTACTAAATAGTGTTTTCTTGAACTTCCTATCATATAAATATCTTAAGTAAATTACTCTTTTTAATATAGTCTTTCCTGAAATAAATAGCGAACTAGAAATCTTAGATCTGATAACTAAATAATCTTATATCTATAAACTTAATTTAATAACTTAAAAATATTTATATTTAACTTTACTATAGTATTATTTAAATTTAACTCATAGTATATCTGAATTGAAAAATTCTATTACTGAAATCATTATTTTTATTTAATACTTAAAATTACTTGAGAACAAGCAATAATTAAGTTTGGGGGATTTTGATCACAGGAAAATATATTAAGAAATTCATACCCATTTTTTATGAAATTGCACTTTAAAGAAAGGTATTTTCTTTATTTTATTGCAAGAATGAAGATTTATAAGTGATGAAAGTAAAAAGCATGAAATTGAGCGAATTTGGTCAAAAAAGGAAGAAATTCATGCAAAATGAACTACGTCGCTGATGGCGAGATCGAGCCCGTCGACGGCGAGATCATGAGGAAAATTTTTTAAGGATTTGTAACTACCTCGCCGACAGCGAGCCCGAGCCCGCTGACGGCAAGATCACGCGGTTTAGAGACCTTCTAGAAGCCCGTCGACCTCGCCGACGGCGAGACTGTTCAAAATGTTGGATACGTTGAACCTGGACGCTTTTTGAAGTGGAGTTTAAGCACCCCTTGAACCTTTGCCTACCTCTATAAATAGAGGATGAATTTTAGTATGTTGTGTGTCTCCCGAGTGTCAATTTGTGTCTACTTTAGAGAGTCTTAGTGTCTACTTGGAGTCTATTTTAAGAGTTTAAGAGTGTAATTAGTGAGTTTAGAAGTGTCTTGTACTTAGAAGGAAAAGTCGAAAGGAACTTGAGGAGTCACTGTGGAGGAAATCGAGATAAGTATCTTTATTTATTGTTGTTAACTTTAAATGAAATCCATGCTTTGTTTAATTTCCATGCATTCTGAGTAGTTTTCTTAGTCGTTCTCCTTGTTTATGAAGTTATGTGAATTGATGAAATTAAATAGAAGTGCCTAATATATTAAAATAAATTGTGATAATTTTTACTTAAAACTTAATTTACTTTTCAATCCGGCCCATTGATTTGTTAAAATATGTTGAATTATCAACTATAGTAAAGATTACATCAAATATTCAAAAAAGTCAAAAGCCTTGGAAGGAGGGTGCAAATAAATAGGGAAATATTATTTATCGGACGTAGAATTGGACAATTTAGTGTGACAGACTAAAATATTCAATTTGGACCTATTATTTAAGAGCTGAAGTGTAGATGTTAGCCCTCATGTGAGGGGAACGTGGGAGCTCTGAAGTGGCAGCCAGTATCCTCCCATCTTAGCCGCAGATTCAGTAATCAAACACAGGACTAGTCAATGTTCTTTGCACCTGGACCAAAGGGTAAAGAATAGGAATGCTCCTATTTGTCACAATACAAAAATCTATTTAAATTCATCATTCACTTAATTTTCTAAAAACAAGGAGAATAATACTTTTTTCTGAAATCTTTAATAAACTTTATTTAGAGCATTAGTTTACTTTAGTTCGCTTTAGTTACGTATTCTAAATTTCCGTATACTATATTAGTAAGTAAATACTTTTTAAATTTAGCTGCTACAAATCTTTTAAAAACTTTCTTGTGGGATCGATAACCAGGACTCCACTAGAGCCCTGTATTACTTGATATGATATGTATACTTGCGTAGAATCCACATTATACATTTCATCATAAAATCAAATATATATAAAAGCGGGATCAAGTTGTTGGTGTCGTTGCTATTAACATAATTTTCAAACATAAAAAAGTGGGTCAAGAACCTATCCTAATTTTTCTAGAATTTTCCAAACAACATGCTAATTATTGGAATTAAAATACTAAAGCAAGCATAAATACTTGAAAAATAGATAACTTCATAAAGACATAGTCTCTGGCCTTAAAAAATTCAGGGAATGTTCCCAAGATTAGAGGCTACAAAAGCCCTGTAGTCTCATACTATGGTGAATTGTGTGTGTAAGTGAAGAATTAAAATACTCAAAACAACATTAAATTAATTAAAAATAAAATACTCAACAAAATATATCAATTCTTTTTCCACATTATTCTCCTCTGTTCACTGAGCAAGAGAGTATTTTTAGTTTATTTTTGTGATTTTTCTACACAAAGATATGAATTTTCAAAGATTCAGGGATTTAAATAATTCAGAAAATAGGTAATTGCCTACTTAACCACATCGGTACCAACTCAACCTATGGCGGGTTGAAGCTCCACACGTCACTTCTTGGTTTGGCACCGCCATCTGACTCTGCAGCCACGCGGCCCGCAGTTCATGTTTTGTTGCCCTGTCCAGTGTGATCCCGGTCGTCCATTCGATACACGCCCGATCCGACGATATCCGTTCATCGTCCCGACTGGTGCGAGCCGAGAGCCGTCTAGCTTCTAACCCTAAGATCTCACTCGATACTTAACCAAATCGCATGCGGTTTCGTCCTACATGCTCGTCCAAACCCAAGGGCTACACATCTATACGGCTAATGCGTACTAAAATCAAGTGTAACGAAATGGAGAATCACTGGAATCTCGGGAGCAAGAGAAGTTTCCATACCTTGGTTCAAGAGGTGAAGCCTCGATTGAATGTGCTTGGTACGTTCGTTGGAGTTGGAGGAGCCTACAGATGAAGCCTCTGGTCCTGGTGAATTGCCTAGGTATGACTTCATCCAAGTCCGATTTCGAGCTCTGGCCGATAGAACAAATGGATGGTCTGGTGAGGGGGCTTTCACTACGGAACTTCTTCTCTACCTCTGGTGAAGGTGTGGGAAGAGTTAATTTGGTTTCTGTGGAGATTTGGTGAGTGTCTTGTTTTTTGGCCTGAGATTGAACTCCAAAATTCAGTTCAACCAGTGGGGAAGAAGGCTGGAAGAAAGTGGAGTTGAGCTTCTCTTGGCTGGGAGGAGCTCTGGGAGCAATTGGGAAGGGTTTTGTGAGTAAATTTTTCAACACTCTTCTCATGGCCGAGGAGAGGTGTTTAAATGGCCAGGGCCATTCAGCAAGGTTTGGATTCAATTGAGGGGTTAATTCTGTTGCTTAGGTGGAGGGCAGAGAGGCTACAAGGTTTAATTTGGCTGAGGTGGATAATTGGGGAGATTTGGGTGAGTTTCACTTGGTGGTGGCTCTCGATTTTGACCCCCTTTGGTGACTAGGCCGGCCGGAAAGGACAGGGGAGCTGACCCCAGGTCAGGTGAGTCAGGTGGCAAATTTAATGGTGATTAACCAGATAAGGGGGAATTTGGGGTGAGGCAAAAGAGGATGTATCCATTTAAGGGAAGAGATCCCTTACAATGGGGGACCCTTGGTCCATGGCTCACTTAGCTTGGGCTAGGTGGATCTAGGGTGGTTCCTAGGGTTCAAGTGGTGGCTGTGGATAGGTTGGTTTAGCCACATTTGGTTCAATTTGGTTAGGCTAGGCCATAGGTTCAATTTGGCTCACTTGGGTTTAGGTTGGGCTAACTTGAGTTTGGATTTGACTTGGGTCCAAGTGTCTTGAGCTATATTGTAGAAATGATTGCTATGAAGAACTTTCATGAAGACATGAAATGGTTTTGAGTTCAATTGAAAGGTCAATTAAGTGGGTTTTGGGATTTTGGTTAATTTGGGCAAGGTTGGATCAATTTGGGCCCAAGTTGGTTTAAGCTGGGGTTTAGACCCAATTGAAGGTTTAAAATGGTCTAGGGGGATGTATTGAAGAGTTCGCAACATCAATTGGGAAGAAATTTTAAGGTTAGCCTAATCAATTTGGTAGATTTAGGGCATGGATTCAAGTTAGGTTAAAATGGGGTATTTTGGATTTTAAATGGATTTAGGTTAAGTTTGAGCTCAAATTGGGATAATTGAAGGTTGCATGGGTTTCATGGGAATGTCATGGAAGGTTTATGATTGAAATTGGAAGGAAAAAAGTTGTCATAAGGTCAATTGGGGAATTTTGGATTAATTGGGCAAAATTGAGGATTTAGGTTTCAAATGGAATTGAACTCAAATGTGAATCAATTTGGACTTGGATTTGGTTTAGATTGGTAGTGGGGATGTTGCATGAAAGTTTAGAATTGAAATTGGGCAAGATTGAGGTCAAATGGGTTGGTTTGGTTTGACATTGGGTCCATTTAGGTTAAAAATGGGTCAAATTGGAAATTTTGATAAAAGTGGTTTAAATTGACAAAATTAGCTTGTGGTGTAGTTTAATAAACTGAAATTAGGAATATTTGGGATGTTCTTGATTTTTTTGGGAATTTTTAGAATTTTTTGATTTTTTGGGTTAAAAGAGTATTTTAGGGTATTTGAAGGTTATTTGGAGGGTATTAGGGTATTTTGGTGGATTTAAGAGGTGGGAATGCTTTCAACATGATTTTTAGGATTTTTGAGAAATTTGGGCAATTTTTGAGAAATTTTGGAAAGTTTTGGTAGTAATAGGGGCAATTTAGGTAATTTTGGGTAGGCTTGAGAGACCCAATGTCAAAACCATGAATTTTGGCAAAAGTGGAATTTTATTATGGTTGAGAGGGTGAAAAAGCTTAAAGTGAGCCATGGACCAAGAAATGTCCATTTTGAACATCTCATATGTTGTTCATAACCCTCTTAGCCAAGGGGCTAGGGTTTTGGACTTTAGCCACATGAGTGCTCCAATGAATCAAGAGTCAAGATTGGGTAGGGATGGTTCAGGGTTTAGGATGGGTGTGAAAGTGTAGTGTGTACAAGCCAGACCTCACCAAGACCAGATCACCTAGGGTTATCCTAAGGCTTGAACATCCTATAAGAATTCATCTTTTTCTTCCTACACATTGGTCCCAACCTTCCAAGTGATTTGGAGGTTGTTGACCATCTATGTAAGATTCTAAAGAGAATCAAGATTTGGTTTGAATTTCTAAATTATGGGTTCCATCTCTAGTCTTCTAAGATAATCAAGGAGAAGTCTATGGCTAAATCCTAAGCACTAAAAGGAAAGAAAAAACCTCACTAAAAATGATGTCAACAAGCTCTTAATAAAGAATTAATTAATGTTAGTTGATTCATATAATTTTAATTAATTACGGAATAGCCACAGCATCTTTAATTAATTAAAATTATATTTTAAGTTTAAGAATCACATTAAAACATTAGTTGTAATTAATCATAAGAAATATAATGAAATCTACCCACAGGTATTTTGTTATATTTGTATAAATATTTAGAATGAAATGTCAACTTATATTTATAAATCTGCTTACAGGAATTAATAAATGGAACATAATTTGATAGTTTTATCATAAAGTTGTTAGATGAATCTATTTGAGTAGGATTTTAGCTCACAAGCAAATTCTATGTCATTATATTCATCAATTTGAGCATGATTTACATTGATAAAATATGACATATTATTTTTTAAGTCTCAAAATTTTTATTTAATAATGAAAAAATTATCATATTTGATATAACTAAATGATATCTTCAAATGATATCTATATTTGTTGAAACGATAAGCAGAAGCGAGATAGGATCATACATACCTCCAACCATAACTTAGACGTGTTGAATCGACACTCTGCTTACACGATAAATTTTGTGTTATGGATCTTCTAAATTTTTTTCACTCACAACCCGATGGTGATGAAAAAAAAATTATGAGGAGCAAGCTTAGGGACCAAAACAGTAAGCATCACATCTATTTATAGTGCACTGCCCATCATAGAGATCTACGGTCGTGATCCCATCATAGAGATTTGAAATTAGACTAAATATGGACCACATTATAAAATTTATTTCCCTTGAAAACATAAAGGTTTTATTTCCCTTGAAAACACAAGTTTTCCATGAGAATTGTAAAGAAAAAGGAGAATTAATTTGGGAAATGAATGAAAAATCCCAACATTCTCCCACTTAGTCCATATAGTTCAACACACACCATATAGAGAAGCAAAATATATGAATCATGGCGATAGGTCCTCTTATAGTGAGTATTATCTTCCATGTATTACAATATATACTAGCCCATATAACTTAAAGAATAAACCATATGTCTATTTCTGGTCCAAACCAAATGATGTTTCTCATAATAAACAAATAAATATGTGCATGTCGGCATATTTTTAGGTTGTGTGTTTTATTTTGAAAAGGGGGGTCGCCTAACAGAAGCTGTCGGCGAATTTTTAATTTAATTAAAATAAATAATTTGAAAAGTAGTATTTGATTTTGAAAATAATTTTAAATTTGAAGGTTTTAAGATATGAGATTAAACCGATCTCACGTCCCAAATAGTTTATATAAACGAGCACCGCACCACAAACCGTGTATCTATCCCTAAAGATAGACACACTACTTGACGGTGGGGCTCGATTAAATAAACTAGAAGATTTGTGACATCCGTTTGGTCCGCGAACCAATTTTATAAGCCGAACAAAATTCCCGTTTATTATGAAAACATTAAACGGGGTTTATATTACTCGGGTTCTTCGAAATTCCTATAAGGGCAAGCCACTATAGTTAATTACATCTTAAGTGACGGGAGTCACCTAAGAAAACTCTCGATAATAATCAATAATTCTGCTCTCGAGGATTTCAAAGTTTAAGTCTTCAAGGATTGAATTTTGGAATTTCGATAGGGAATGGATCGAGTTTGGAACATTTTGTTTTGTGAATCCAAAGGAAGAAAAGTAGGAGAAATCACGGATTCGAAGTGAACTTCGGTAATTTCCCGACTATCCTATTGTTTGGCTTGGATTTAAGAAAGTCCTACTATTTATTTAAATGTTTTGATTTTGCCAATTTTAATTAATTAGGACTTATATTTATATGATAGAATCATACAACTAGCCTCGAAGATGTGAGGGTTTATTGTCGTACCGGACGACTACCTCGGAATCCTAAGACCGGTTAGGGCTTAATTTGCAATGCAAGCGCCTAAAGAAGAATTGAGGATTTATGTTGCACTAGGCAAACTACCTCGAAGTCCTATGGCTTTGTTATTTAATTCTAGGAAAGTTTTGCTGAAGTAGACTCAGGTTTTGCTGATGACGATGGCCGTGCTGCCCACCATGCTCTGAGCTCCTTATTGTTGCAGAGGTTTAGTTTTAGAAATCATAAATCATGAGATGAGAAAAGTGTTTTGGTTTAGAGAAGTCTTAATTTTCCAAGTGTTTTTTGTGTTTTAATTAAAACAAATCTTAAAGTTGATTATAACGACACCGGTTAAGATCCCGCGGTTCCATCCTTCCGCATCATTATTTTTATCGGATTCACTTAGTCCGGATGAATTTGCTAAACTCAACCGAATGAGTTCCACACTTTCATTTAGACCGTGGAAATCCCGTTAGCAACACGTAGGTTACATCATCCGAGGTATTCCCGATCATCCAACGGGACGTTTTAATTTAGTTGCAATTGTAGTTTTGTGTTCCGTTTGTGATTAAATTTTGAGTTATTTTATATTTTGAAATGTTGTGGCGGTGAATTTTATCTTGCAATGACTTTTAACTTAGTTCGGTTTCGGTTTAGTGGACTATCCTAAAGGTGTGGGTTTTCATGCAACAGTTCTTTTATCATGCAAGAAAAATAAAGTACATTTGCAAGAAAGTAAATTGCAGGAAAGTAAATTGCAAGAAAGTAAATTGCAATAAAATAAAAGCATACCTGGAGGGTCTTCCCGTCATCCCAAGCTGCACTTAAAACACAATTAGAATATTTAAGCAAGTTCCTAGTAAAGCTAAGGTAAGGGTTATGGTTTTCTACCAAGTTCCTAATCCTATAGCTAGTCATTTCCTATGACGTCTGGGTTCTTTGTGTTTTAGTTTAAGGACGATTTTCTTCATCAAAGAACAATTAAGCTCAATTGTTCTTATAAATGTCCTATCATATTGAGGAAGTGCTTAAGAATAATCTTAAACATCTTTTCAATATTTCTAGGATTGTTTTAAGTCCAAATGAATTTAATTATACAAATGAATTAATCGTCCGAATTCAAGCTTTGTTAACTTGCTCGATGAACTAGGACATTTGAATATCCTATGAGTGAAGTAACATTTCATTTAATGTTACATTTAGGAGTTATGATAACTAAAGCTTTCAAGGGTAAATTGGTATTCAAATGATTTAGTTTAAGTTAAAGAGTTTAAATTTGGAATAGTGTTCAAGTTGCTTTAGATTTATTTTGAATTCTTTATGTCTTTGGTGATGTTATATTTAATTTAATTTAATTTAATTTAATTGAGTTTTAATTTAATTTAATTCAATCGAGTTTGATTTGATGTTAAATTAATTTGATTTGATTTAATTTTAATTTAATTTGATTTAATTTCCTTTAATTTAATTTAATTTAATTTAATTTGATTTAATTTAATTTAATTTAATTTAATTTAATTTAATTTATTTAATTTAATTAATTTAATTTAATTTAATTTAATTTAATTTAATTTAATTTATTTAATTTAATTTAATTTAATTTAATTATTTAATTTAATTTAATTTGATTTAATTTAATTTTTATTTAATTTAATTTAATTTTAATTTAATTTAATTTAATTTAATTTAATTTATTTAATTTAATTTTATTTTTAATTTTAATTGAGATTTTTAAAAGAGTTTAATAATTAAGTCTTTTAATATTTTAAATTTGAGTTATCATTTTAATTAAGAATTGAATATTAATGAGATAATTAATTTAGGGATTTTTAAATTAAAGAATAAATCTCTTCCTAATAATATCCCTATTTTAATAATTCCAATTTTATTATTCTTCCAAATTTAATCCATTATTTAATTAAAGTTTAATCATTTTAAAATTGCTTAATGGGTTTCTACCCTTTAATTATTTAAATTTCAATCATCCAAATTAGATTAGGATCAAATATTTTACTTGTTAATTTTTTTATTAAACCTAAAGTTTTAATTAAGGATTAAAATTTTAATTACTATTTTACCCTTTAAACTTAATAATTTCATAACTCACTAAATTGAACTCAAATGAACTTGAATTTTTTATGTGACTTCACTCATGTGTCAATAAAGACATGAGAGGAGAAAATGTGATTCTTCTGTATTTAATTTATTTATATAATTATTTTTGGTAGAAAATAGAGATTTTCAAGGAAAATTTAATAACATGACCAAGGGAAAGTTTCTATCCTTAAAAAAATTAGGGGACATTCCTAATGACCGAGAGGACCACTTGGACCAATTTTGGTGATTTTTTGAATTATATTATTTTTATTATAATTATTTTAAGTTTTGGAGTGTTAATTAATTTAAAAATAAAATAAATGTTGAAAAATGGATTTTATAATTTTCAAAAATCTCTCTCGATATCAAGGAAACTAGAGAAGCAAATTTTGCAATTTTCTGATTTTTCTATAATTTATTATAATTATTTTAGTGAAAATGCTAGAAAATACATTTTTTTAATTTTAAAATTACCTTAAAGCTTTAAAATTTAATATCTCACTAAATAGACCTAAGAAAAATGTGGGATTTGTTCCTATGTGATTAAAATTCAAAATGTGACATTTTGGTGAATTTTATTATTTTTGTGATTTTCATTATTTTTTAATTATTAAAAATATTAAAATATGATTAAAAATCAAATTTTTTAGAAAATTGAAATTTTAATTTTCTTAGGTTCCCCGATATCGAGAGGCTCCAAAACCGATTTGGTGAATTTTTGAAAGGTATTTTGAAAGTTATGAATTTTTTATGTTTAAAATGACTAAATGGCTTAATCAACCCAATTAGTGGAGCTAACCAAGTCCAATCGACCTTAAATTTTTATGGTGGGTTCCTCTCGATCCTAAAGGTCATGGAAAATTGATTTCAAGTCAATTTGATGCATGGTTAACTTTAATTAATTAAAGACCTATTTTGGGTTTTTAAGCCAATTAGGTTGTTTTAAATGAACTAAGTCAAAACCTATTTTTCCTAAGGTTCTCTGGTCATAAGAAACATCACTAAATTTTCCTAGAATTTATTTCACAACATGCTATTTATTGGAATTAAAATACTCAAAGAAGTAACCTGAATTTGAAAAATCAATAACTTTTCATAGGGATGGCCTCTGACTTTGGAAAATTTAGAGAATGTTCCCAAATTCAGAGGCTTCAAAAGCCCTATGGTCTCATGCCATGGTGAATTGTATGCATGCATGGAGAATTAAAATAATGCAGAGAGTAAATAAATTATAAAAAATAAAATACTTGATGAAATTAAATGATTTCTTTTCCACATTATTCTCCTCTCGTTCATCGAGCAAGAGGGTATTTTTATTTTATTTTTCCGATTTTTCTACACGGAGATATGAATTTTGAAGTTTAGGGAATTAAATAAATAGAAAAATATCCTAATTTTCTATTTATCCACGCGGCGTCGCGTCAACCTCGGCAGCTCCGAACGCACACGCGTCGCGCTCCCATTCGACGCCGCCACCTGAGACATCAGCCCGGGCCCCGCGGTTCTCGTACCGTCTCCTGGTCCGACGCCATCTGAGCCGTTCGTCCGCGCGTGTATTGAATGGACGGCATCCGTTCATCGTCCCCGAGCGTCCTCACCCGAGAGCCGTCCACACTAAATCTCTAAGATCTCACTCGATACTCAATGGATTTTTATGTTCTTATGTTCTGTGGATTCGTCTTGAAGAGACGAACACATCTATATGGTTAACATGCATTGAAACTAAGGCATTTGAAATGGAGAATCTCCGAAGCTCCGGGATGAAGAATTAGCTCATACCTTTGCTCGGAGAAGTGTGGCTTCAATCGAGAGTTGTTGTACCTTCGATTGGATCCTAGCAAGCTCCGGATGAAGTCTCCCGGTCCGGTGAATTGTCCGGATGTGATTTCGACCAAGCCCGATCACAAAGCTTGGAGGCCGGAGCAACCGGGTTGCTCGGAGATGGGGCTTTTATCGGTGGACACCTTCCTCGGTCCGGTGAAGGTGTAGAACCAATCAATTTGGGAATTGGCTCACCGTGGAGAAGTGTCCCGGTTTTGGGTGGAATTTCAACTCTTAAATTGAGCTCGCGGAGGAGAAATGGCAGGGGATCTCACCTGGGATCAAGTGCTCGTGTAATGGGGAGGAGTCCGGAACAATTTTGGTAGTAGTTTTGGCAAGGTTTGTGCTTAGCTCTTCTCATGGCCGAGAGAGGTGGAGTTTAAATAGGAGAGGGTGGAGGGCCTCCCGTGGAGAGTTAGGGCTTGGGATCAGCCGCTCTCGGCAAGAGAAGAAAAGCTACAATGGCCACCGGGATGGGGCAGCTCAAGAGTGAGAATTTCAAAGTTGGCTCACATTCGAGCTTTCAGCCATGGTGTTTTCCGGCGGCCCGGTGGCCGGCCGGCCGTGCATGGGTCACCCTCAAGGTCGGTGGGTCGTGGCTGGGCTTGGTGCAAGCAATCGGCCATTGCCATGTGTAAAGGCTTTGATTCAAAGTAGAATGGGGCATGCCTAGCTTTGAGTCTAAATGGGTCAATCCACCCATTTGGGCTTGGTGCACCATTCAAGGTGGCTTTGGATGTCTGTGGGGGATCAAAGGGATCAGCTGGTTTGGCATGGAGAAGTCTCCATCCAAATATATGTGGATTAAATTTAAGTTTAGGTGAAACATGATTAAGGCTAATGAGCTTTAGGGATTAAGGAAAGCCCCCCTCTTCTTACCCAATATGGCATGGTGGAGTGTCCAAAGCTCTCATGGCTCACATGTGGCTCATGCATGGCTTCATGGCTCACCTTCGCTTCGGCAAAAAGTTTCGTCAATTTCATAAAAAGGATTTTAAGGATTTTGGATAATTTGGTGGAAATTTGGATGAAGCTTGATTTGGAATAATTTTATGGTGAATTTAGGACTTAGGTAATGGATTTAATTAAGTGGATGACAAATGGAGATGTCATGTGGGCTTTAGGGTAGATTTTGGGCCTTTGGATGTGGTGAAGTGGGCTTTTAGGAAAGTTTAAGGGAAATGGGCTTTTGATTTTAGGATGGGTATTTGGATAAAAATTTTGTGAATAACTTTGTCAAATAAATGTCATAATTGGTTTAGGGATGTTCTATGAAGGGCTTGGAATTAATTTGATGTGATTTGGAGTTGAATTGGTTTGAATTTGGATTTATTTGGTAAGTGGCCTATGTAGGTCCAAGTGGGCCAAGTTGGGCTAATGTTGGGCTAGAGTTGAAATTGATGTAAAATCAATGTCGAGAAATGTTTATGGGGGTGTTTCAAAGAGGTTTTGGCTTTGGTTGGGCTTTGATTTTGGGGTTTGGGCTCATTTGGGTTAGGTTTGGGTTTAGGTCAAAAATGGGCCTTTTAACCTTGGGTTGAGTTTGAGTTGGGTTTGGGTCTAAATTTTGGGCAAATCATGTTATTATTTTGTTTGTGGGAATGTTAAGGAAGATTTAAAAAAGATTTGGGGTTAATTGGAATTGAGTTGGGTGAGTTTGGGTTAGGTTTAGGTCATGGGTCCAAATCGGGCTTTAAGGCCAAAAGTGAGATTGGATCCAAATGTCAATCAAATTGGGCTTGGATTTGGTCTAGATTGGTATTGGGGATGTTGAATTGAAGTTTAGAATTGAATTGGACCAAAATTGGGGTCAATTGGGTAGGTTTGGTTTGACATTGGGTTCACTTAGGGTTAAAATGGGTCAAATTGGGGGTTTTGACAAAAGTAGGGTAAATTGACAAAATTGGCCAATGGTGTAGTTGAACAAAATGAAATTGGGAATATTTGGGAGTTTCTGGAATTTTTTGGGAATTTTCTGAATTTTTGGATTTTTAGGCCAAGAGGGGTATTTTGTGTATTTGGAGGGTATTGGGAGGTATTTTTGGAATTTTTGGTATTTTTTGGGTATGGATGATCAGTTTAAGTGATGTGGAAATGTTTGGGAATGATTTTGGAGAATTTTGGGTAATTTGGAAATTTTTGAGAAATTTGGGTAATTTTAAGGGTTTTGGGTAGGTTTAGTAGGTGTAGGGTCCCGGGTCAAAATCGAAAATTTGGGAAATTGAAGATTGGGTGAATTTGGGTGGAAAAAAGTCATTTTGGTTGAGCCATGAAGCCATATCAAGCCCACATGAGCCATGAAGGGACTCACTGAGGCATTCACTATGTTGTTCCTAACCCTCTTGACCAAGGGCTTAGGGGTTAAGGATCATCCATGTGGATCACCTACATGAGTCGGAGGTCGAGTTAGGTATGGGTGTGGTTTTATGAGGTATGTGGAAGTGTAGTGTGTAGGTGTAGTGTATAAGTGTGGTGTGTGTAAGTCAGCCCCTTCACTGCACTGTGCCACCTGTAGGCGCTCTAAGGCCAAAGAGTCCCATAGAACTCATCCTTTAAACTTCCACATTCGATTTCAACCCTCTAGGTGATTAGGGGTCTATAGTCAAGTTTGTGGAGTTTGCAGGGAGTTAAGAAGTGGTTTGAATTTCTAAAAGGTGGGTCCCAATTCTAGTCCTCTAAGATAGTCAAAGGAAAAGCCTAAGGCTAGATCCTAAGTACTAAAGAGAAGAAGAGAAGACCTCATCAAAAATGAGGTCAACAGTGCACAAAACTATATGAGAAAACATCAACTGAGTACGAGTTTCATTAAAACAATAAATCACATTATGGAACCAAGTCTCATTCGTACTACACGATCCTTGAAATTCTTTGGTGGCATGCCTTTAGTCAAAGGATCAACAATCATCAACCCAGTGCTAACGTGTTCAATGACCACATTATTTTCCTTAACACATTCTCTTATGGATAAATATTTGATGTCGATGTGTTTACTTTGACTTCCACTTTTATTGTTCTTAGTCATAAATACTGCAGCTGAGTTGTCACAGTACAACTTTAATGACCATGAAATAGAGTCTACGACTCTAAGCCCATATATGAAACTCTTCAACCATACACCATGTGAGGTAGCCTCAAAATATGATACGAACTCAGCTTCTATAGTGGAAGTAGCAGTCAAATTCTGCTTAGCACTTTTGCGAGATACAGCTCCACCAGCTAGCATGAAAATATAACCAGATGTTGATTTTCTTGAGTCAATGCAGCCAGCGTAGTCTGAATCGGAGTAGCCAATCACCTCCAAATTATTAGTTCATTTGTACATGAGCATGTAGTCCTTAGTACCTTGAAGATATCTCATCACTTTCTTTGCAGCTTTTTAGTGGTCGATACTTGGATTACTCTGATATCTTCCCAACACTCCAACAGCAAATGCAATGTCAGGTCTGGTACAAACCTGAGCATACATAAGGCTTCCAACAGCTGAAGCATATGGAATGTTCTTCATGTGTTCCCGTTCGAAATTATTTTTCGGGCACTGACTCAAATCGAATCTATCACCCTTCACAATAGGTGCTATACTTTGTGAACAATTCTTCATGTGAAATCTTTCTAGAACTTTATTAATATAGGTCTCTTGAGACAAACCCAAAATACCTTGAGGTCTATGCCTATGGATCTTAATGCCAATGACATAAGATGCCTCACCCATATCGTTCATATCAAAGTTCTTGGAGAGGAATTGTTTTACCTCATAAAGTGAACTCCTATCATTGGTTGCAAGTAAAATATCATCCACATACAATAGAAGAAAACAAATTTTACTCCCACTAACCTTCTGGTATATACATTGATCCATGACGTTCTCTTCAAAACCAAATGAAGTAATAACTTCATGAAATTTGAAATACCACTGACGGGAGGCTTGTTTCAAACCGTATATGAATTTATTTAGCTTGTAGACCAAGTGTTCACCGTCACTAGAGGAGAATCCTTCTGGTTGTTTCATGTAAACCTCTTCCTCTAGATCACCATTGAGGAATGTCGTTTTCACATCCATTTGATGTAACTCAAAATTAAAATGAGCTACCAATGTCATAATTACACGGAGAGAATCCTTTTTAGATATAGGAGAAAATGTCTCCGTGTAGTCAATTTCTTCCCTCTAAGTGAACCCTTTGGCAACAAGTCTTGTCTTATATCTTTCAATGTTACCTTGTGAGTCTTTCTTTGTTTTAAAAACCCATTTAAATTCAATGGCTTTTACAACATTAGGCAACTCAATGAGATAGCAGACTCAATTAGATGTCATAGAATACAACTCATCTTTCATGGCATTATGCCATAAGTTCGATTCCTTAGAACTCATGGCTTATTAAAAAGTTTCAGGATCATTTTTGGCTCCAATGTTGTAGTCTGATTCTTGAAGATACACAACATAATCACTAGGTATAACTAATTTTTTTTCTCTAGTAGTCCTTCTTAACGTTGTTTCAACATGTTGTTCAACTGGTTGTTCAACAATATCTTGTTGTTCCTCATTAACAACTTGATTTACTTGATCATTATTAATAGCTTGTGGAATTTCAACAATTGGTTGTCTAACACCTGTTTATCCTTGAGGGGTGCGAATGACAATCAATCTCTGACTTGACCTAGAGGGTTGAGCTTCACAGTGATCCTTTTCAGAAACAATATCCTGAAATTGATCACTCCTACTGATCAAGTCATACTTAAGAAATTTTGCATTTCTTGATTCCACAATCTTAGTGTTATGAGAAGGACAATAGAATCTACACCCTTTAGACCTTTCAGTATATCCAATAAAATACCCACTAATGGTCCTTGGGTCTAACTTCTTTTCTTGTGGGTTTCAAATCCTTACTTGATCACTGAAAATTTTATTAAGAAATTCATACCTATTTTTGATGAAATTGCACTTTAAAGAAGGGTATTTTCTTTATTTTGTTGCAGGAATGGAGAATTTAGGTGATAAAAGCAAAAATCATAAAAAGGAGCGGATTTGGAGCAAAAAGGAAGAAAATAATGCAATTTGTACTGAGTCGCTCACGGCGAGATCTAGCCTGCCGACGGCGAGGTTACGAGGAGACATTTCGAAGGATTTATAACCGTCTCGGCCGACAGCCGAGCCCGAGCTCGCCGACAGCCGAGATGAGCGCGGTTCGAAGATCTTCTAGAAGCCTCGCCGACAGCGAGGTAGTTCGTCGCCGACGGCGAGCTAGTTCAAATGGCGCGTATACATCGAACCCGGACACTTTTCGAAGAGATGCTTACACACCTCTTGGTCCTTTGCTCACCTTATATATAGTAAGCCGAAATTCAACTTCTAAGTGTTAATTTTTTCTAAGTGTATTAGTTGTGTGCGCTTTTGTGTGTTATAAGTGAGTCTTTAGTGAGTCTTTAAGTGAGTTAGTGAGTTTTTAGTGAGTCTTCACTGCATCGGAAGGAAGAGTCAAAGGAACTGCTAGGAGTCCGCTTGGGGATAAATTGAGATAAGTATTTGTATTTATTGTTTTTAATTTTAAATGAAATCCATGCTTAGTTTAGTCAACATGCATTATGAGTAGTTTATTAGTCTTTCTCCCAGTTATGAAATAAGTGACTTGATGAACTAAAAATAGAAGTACTTTTATATATATTAATAAATTGAGATAATTTTTACTTAAAAATTAATTTACTTTCAAACTGGCCATTTGATTTGTTAAAATATGTTGATTATCAACTATAGTAAAAATTACATCTGATATTCGTGGAATTCAAAAGCCTTGAAGGAGGGTGCAAATAAATAGGAAATAATATCATCTGGCGTAGAATCGAGCATTTTAGTGTGACGTACTAAAATATTTAATTCGGTCCTATTGTTTGAGAGCCGAAGTGTAGATGTTAACCCTCGTGCGAGGGGAATGTGGAGCTCGAGTGGCAGTCGGTATCCTCCCGACCTAGCCGCGATTCGCAATCAAACATGTGATTAGTCAATATTCTTTACACCTGGACCAAAGGGTAAAGAATATGAATGCCCCTATTTGTCACAATACCTTAAAATTATCTATTTAAATTCATCAATCACTTAAATTTCTAAACAAGAGGGAAGATATTTTTTCTGAATAGTTAAGACTTATTTAGCAATTAGTTTAATTTCCTGCACTTTCAATTCGTATTAATTTTCTACTTAGTTAATTTACCTAATCGAAATACTTAGTTTACTTTATCGCGCTTAAATTCGAATTCCAAATTTTCGTATACTATTATTATTATTATTTTAAAATTAGTTGTTATTTAATTTTCTCTTTTCCTCGTGGGATCGATAACCGTGACTCCACTAGAGCCCCGTATTACTTCGATACGATACGTATACTTGCGTAAGCATCCACAACATAAACAATTACAATTCTATACATATAATATAGCGGGGTCAAGTTTTGGCGTCGTTGCAATTAAATTAAAAATATCATAATATAAAATTGTGGGTCAAATTTTTGGCGCCGTTGCCGTGGAAAGTAAGAAAAATATACTAGAGTAACGGATCTATTTTAAAATAATCATAATAAATAAATTAAATATCTATTCTAAAATTGTATGCGCAAATTTAGAAATGAAAATTTAATACTTTACGATTCTGAATTAGAGCGTACAATTAAAAGAATTAGAAAACAAAAGAAACAAACTATAAATTTAACACAAATGGCGAATATTCCTGAAATTCAAAATATGAACCAACAAAGACCATTAAGAGATTATGCCAACCCTACATCGATGAAATTCATTTAACTATTCAAAATCCTGATGTAGCTGCTAATTCATTTGAACTTAAACCTGCAATTATCCAAAGGGTACAAAATAATCTATTTAGTGGTTCACCTACTGAAGATCCTAATTTACATCTTGCTAGTTTTCTAGAACTTTGTGCTACTTTTAAATATCAATGAGTATCTGACGATGCTATAAGACTTAGACTTTTTCGTTTTTCATTAAGGGATAATACTAAAATGTGGTTGAATTCGTTAAGCACTCGGATCTAATAAAACTCGGGGAGAATTATCACAAAAATTTCTATCCAAATATTTTCCACCATCTAAAACTCGCTAAGTTTAGAAATGATATAACTTCTTTTGTCGTATAGATTGAGAATCAATATATGAATCTTGGGAGAGATTTAAGGAACTTCTTAGAAATGCCCACATCATGTGCTACCGTATCGGCCGATTATTCAAACCTTTTATAATGGATTAGTAGGATCTTTAAGATCAATCATCGATGTCGCTATTGGAGGTTCATTAATGTCTAAACCATTTGATGAAGCTTATGCACTAATCGAAGAAATGGCAACAAATAATTTCCAATGGCTCGTTGATAGAGTAAATCCGAAAAGATAGCCATCATTTATGAAAATGATGCAATATCTATGTTAGCTTCTCAAATTGTCGCTATATCTAAGAAATTAGATCATTTTAGAATGAACTACTCTCCTACTTTAAGAAAACTCATCCTGGACAAATCATAGAATCTCAATCTAATTATGAAACTTTAAATGCTATTAATAATATAACTAATAACCCTTATTCAAACTATTATAATCCTAGTTGGAAAACTCATCCAAATTTTAATTGGAATAACACTTCTAATCAACAATGGATGAATCAACCTAATCAAGCAAATCCAAACTATAAACCTAATTACCCACTCGGATTTAATAACAATAACCCTCAATTCAAAGATAAGAAATTATTTATGGATGAATTAATTTTGAATATGGGTCATCAACTACAAAATCAAGGAAATCAACTACAAATTCAAGGAAATCAATTACAAATTCAAGGAACATCTATTAAAAATATCGAAACTCAACTCGGACATATTGCTACTCGCGCTAAATAATAGAATACTCGAATTTTTCCTAAGTAATGTGGAAATAAATCCTAAAGATCAAGGAAAAGAACAAATTAAAGCAATACAACTAAGGAGTGGAAAAGAATTAGAACCTCAAATTCAAAAAGAACTTGAAAGCCAAAAAGAGGAAGTGGAAATCGAGAAGGAAACAATTCAACAAGATTCAAACTTAGAACATCCTTTAATACCTATGAAAATTTCGTCGAAAAACCTCCACCACCTTTTCCTCAACGACTAGCTCAACATAAAAAAGATAAACAATTTGCTAAATTCCTCGAAATACTAAAGAAATTAACAATCAATATACCTTTTGTCGAAGCTTTAGATCGTATGCCAAATTATGTAAAATTTATGAAAGATATTCTAAATAAGAAAAGAAAATTCACCGATAATGAAACAAGCCGCACTTATCGAAGAGTGTAGTGCTATTATTCGAAGAAGCTTCCCGAAAAATTGAAAGATCCCGGTAGTTTCACTATACCCCGCGCTATAGGAGAAAAATTTTATGGAAAAGCTTTGTGCGACTTAAGAGCAAGCATCAATCTAATGCCTCTATCGATTTTTAAGAGATTAGGATTAGGAAAAATTACACCTACTTCAAGAATCCTTCAATTAGCCGATCGTTCGATCACCTATCCTAAGGGAGTTATCGAAGATGTGTTAGTAAAAGTGGATAAATTTATCTTCCCACTAGATTTTATCGTTTTAGATATTGAGGAAGATAAAGAAATTCCTATCATTTTAGGAAGACCATTTTTAGCTACCGGAAAAGCTATGATCGATGTTCGAAATGAGAATTAACTATGAGAGTAAATGACCAAAAAGTTACCTTTAATATCGCAAAATCAATGAAATATCCTGCGCTGAAAAGATGATGAATGTTTTCTGACGGAAATACTTCGAACATTTACAACAAGAACATTTTAAGGAATATTACGAAGATAAATTAGAAAAAGAAAACACCGAATTAATCGAAGATAATAATGAAGAACTAGATTATATTCGTGAAAGATTTGAATTTTTGGATAATACCGAGAACACCGACAAGAATATAGTTCCATCAATTATTAAACCTCCCGAACTCGAGCTAAAAATATTACCTAATCATTTGAAATATGCTTATTTAGGTAATTCTTCAACTTTACCAGCTTATTATTTCATCTCGCATTAAGCGAATCTCAAGAACAAAAACTTTTAGAAACTTTAAAAAATATAAGAAAACTTTTGGTTGGACTTTAGCAGATATTAAAGGAATTAGCTCCTTCAATCCGTATGTATATAATTATTTTAGATGATGAACATAAACCTAAAGCAGATCCCCAAAGGAGATTAAACCCGATAATGAAAGAAGTAGTTAAGAAAGAAATTTTAAAATGGTTAGATAATGGTATTATATATCCTATTTCGACAGAGTTTCAGGTAAGCCCAATTCACCGTGTTCCTAAGAAGGGAGGAGTGACCGTAATCGCCAATGAAAATAACGATCTTATTCCTATAAGACAAGTTACCGGTCGGCGTATATGTATCGATTATAGGAAATTAAATACCACCACTAGGAAAGATCACTTCCCTTTACTATTTCTGCACTCGTATGTTAGATGGATTAGCTCGACATAAGTATTTTTGTTTTCTGCATGGATACACCGGTTATCATCAAATACAAATCGCTCCCGAGGATCAAGAGAAAACTACATTTACTAGTCCTTATGGAACTTTCGCTTTCGAAGAATGCCTTTGAGTTATGTAATGCACCAGCAACATTCCGTAGATGTATGATGTCTATATTTAGTAAGTTAATCGACAATGGAATAGAAGTATTTATGGATGATTTCTCCGTATTTGGAATATCATTCGACACATGCTTAACTCAACTCGAAAAAGTATTAAGTATTTCGAGAAAACAAATTTAGTTCTAAATCGGGAGAAATGTCAATTTATGGTCATGCGGCGGCATTGTATTAGGGCATAAAATTTTGGAAAAAGGCATGGAAGTGGACCTCGCAAAATTCAAGTTATAACTAAATTACCACCTCCAACTACGGTAAAAGGGGTAAGAAGTTTTCTGGACATGCCTGGATTCTACGTACGCTATATAAAAGATTTTTCAAAAATTACTAAACCTCTATGCCAACTTCTCGAAAAGGACAAGAAATTTGAATTTACAATCGAATGCCTCGAATGCTTTTGAACTCTTAAAAGAAAAATTATTTACAAGACCTATAATAGTTTCACCTAACCTGGGAGAAACCATTCGAACTTATGTTCGATGCTAGTGATTATGCTCGTAGGAGCGCTTCGTAGACAAAGATATGAAAAGATTTTTAAAGTTATATACTATGCTAAGAAAACTCTTAATGATGCCGAAATAAATTATACAGCTACGTAAAGAGAATTATTAGCGGTAGTATATGGTTTTAATAAATTTAGACCTTATCCGATCGGAACAAAACGTATCGTGCATACCGATCATTCTCGCTATCAAATATTTAATGCAAAAGAAAGATTCCAAACCAAGATTAATTAGATGTATGCTATTAATGCAAGAATTCGATTTCGAGATCGTTAATAAGAAAGGAATTGATAATCAAATTGTGGATCATTTATCAAGATTAGAAAATCATGAATTATCTGATATTGAAAATGAAATTATAGACAGTTTTCCCGATGAACTACTATATAATATCAATGAGTGGAAAATATCATGGTATGCTGATATAGTAAACTATATAGTTAGTAATATTTTACCACCTATGCTAACTTTCGCAACAACGTAAAAAATTCATCCATGATACGAAAACCTATTTTTGGGATGAACCATATTTATATAAGCAATATAAGGATTTAATTATTAGAAGATGTGTACCTTATGAAGAAATCGAACCAATTATTCAAAAATATCATGATTCGATTTTGGAGGACATTTTGGACCGATAAAACCGCTTATAAGATTCTACAATCCGAATTTTATCGGCCTACTCTATTTAGAGATGTATACGGATATATTAAATCTTGCGATAAATGCCAAAGAGTAGGAAATATATCTGAAGAAACAAAATGCCTCTAAATTTTATATTAGAAGTTGAAATTTTTGATGTTCGGGGATTAGATTTTATGGGACCTTTTATTCCTTCGTTTCGGAAACTCATATATATTAAGTAGTTGTTGACTATGTTTCCAAATGGATTGAGGCACAAGTTTTACCTAGGTGCGATGCTAAGAGTGTTTCAAAATTTCGATGAAAAATATTTTTACTAGATTTGGAATGCCGAGAGTGATTATCACCGACGGAGGAACTCATTTTAGAAATAAATACATTCACAAACTAGTAGAAAAATACAATATTACTCATAAGATATCCACTCGCTTATCATCCACGTACTAACGGATTAATCGAAGTATCTAATCGCGAGATTAAACGTATTTTAGAAAAATCTGTAAACCCAAATAAAGTTAGATTGGTTTATTAGATTAGACATCGCATTATGGGCTTATAGGATCGCTTATAAAACTCGATTGGAATGACTCCTTACGAGCTTATATATGGAAAAACATGTCACTTACCAGATGAATTGTAACATAAAGCATATCGGCGATTAAAGAATTTAATTATAATATGAAGGAAGTCGGTGAGAAGAGATTGCTGCAATTAAATAAATTGGAAGAATTAAGAAATGAATCATATGATAATGATTAGATTTATAAAGAAAAGATGAAATTATGGCATGATAGGAAGATTAATCAGAGAAATTTTGAACCAGGACAGGAAGTTTCGCTATATAATACTAGATTGAAATTATTTCCTGGAAAATCAAGTCTCGATGGTTAGGACCTTTCACCATAACTCAAATATTTTCATACGGAACTATAGAAATCGAAGATCCAAAAACTCGGACATAAATTTAAAGTTAATGGACATAGATTAAAACCATATTTTCAAGGTTTAAGACCTAACTATAAAGAGGTTTTAATGCTTAGTCAATTCGATTAATAATTGAAATTAGGTCGGGCTGACGACGTTAAACCAAGCGCTTTGTGGGAGGCAACCCATATTAGTTATCTATTTTTATTGTATCTTAATAGTTAGTCTATATTATTGAAACTTTACTACTCAATTATTATTAAGAATCATCACATATTCGAACCATTATGATGAGAAAAGAAATTATTCGATTTAGAGCGAAATTGGACATTATTTTGGAATCTCACCGACGGCGAGGTCGATACTCGCCAACAGCGAGGTTCGCACCTAAATTAATATCAGTTTATTTATCGATCTCGCTGACAGCGAGAAACGTCCCGCCGACAGCGAGAACATGAGAGGCGGCTTTATAACCGAGTCGCCGACGGCGAGAAACTTCTCGCCGACAACGAGGAAGTTATAAAGATGAGTTATTTATACTTTGAATGCCGATTTGGACGGTTTCAACACCAATTCCTTAGTGAAAATCCATTCTTAAATCATTCTAAATCCGCCTTCTTCACTAGAATTCATTCCATTCACCATAATGGCCTCCAAATTCTTAGATTCCTCCGATTCCGGAGTGTTTAACCGGAGGAAATTTGTGAGTGCGAAGCGCAATGGATATTCAACAAGGTTTTGGTAAAGAAAAGAGTTATCAAGGAACGGGATTCGTCAATCGAGGATTAGAGAATTCAACTACGAAGATAGAAGAAACGATCGCACTACAAGACCTGGAGGTATTTTGTTACACTACGTCTCGTCGTTGTTATTCCAACTAGTGAAAGAGTTCTACTCTAACTTACATGCGATCAACAATGGAAATGTCTATGTCCGAGGAAGATGGGTGACGTTTACTCCATCAAGAGTAAATGAATTATTCTCATAGTAAAACACCCCGTATGTCACTATTCAAATTTTGTGCCTTCGATATAATATGAATGAGATATTTCGATATCCGACCGATGAACCGAAGATCGGGAAATGCGTGAAGACGGGTATGTTAGTTTCTCTCGCATCACTTTTGAATCCCGTCTCGAAGCACCGGCACTTTTTCATCTCATCTAAATTGTTACCTACTACGAGGGTAAACAAGGTTTCGAAGGAATGCGCTATATCGAATTATTGTATTCAAAATGGATCGCCTATCGATGTCGGATCAATAATTGTTAAGTCCGCATCGGGTTTAATCGTGCATGGGTCGGCTCACTGACTAGGACACCCATCTACTATTTTTGCATTATGCAGCCGCACTGTGTTTCTTATGAAGCTTCGGGAAAATGTTCTCGTTACCTTGGAAGCCGCTCGATCCTACGTATATGTTCCCTACTTTGACAATAATGAAAACATTACATTTATCTCCGATGGAGCTTTACGTAATAATCCTATAGCGAAGGCCTATTTCGTATAAAACAGAGTTACTTATGAAGAAAATTAAAGGAATGGAGAAAGAACCGCAGAATGCGAGAGATTTAATCGACAATATGTCCGATTTATTCGATCACATTGATCGGAGGATGAAGGAACACTTCGATCATTCTGGACACCTGGAAGCTAGCTTTCTTCATTTACTGAGACAGAAGGGTTAGATCACTGAAGAATCTGCTTCGAAGTTTCCCAAGGGTTAGATCACTGAAGAATCTGCTTCGAAGTTTCCCTTCATGCCTTTCTATAACTTATTTGCGCATCATCGTCATATCGGAAATATCAGAGAAGATGAAGATTCTGATCTTGAAGAGTAGTAGTAAAGATTTTCATAGTATGTTTGTAGTTATGTTATTTAATTTGGTTTAGATTTTATTATGTGTGGAGTGATGATTTGAATATCTCAAATTTAATTAAGATATGCGTCATAGTTTTGTATCGCATTTAAAGTGTGTCGTGGATTGGCTCGTGATGCCGATTAGTAGTAAGGATCGAAGTTCAAGTTCGATTATAGTAGTTTTAAATTATGTTAGTTTGTACATCTCATGGATTTCAATATTAAAGTTAATTTGTTGTGTTGTGTGAATTTGTTTCGTGTATAAGTAGCTAATCTTCATATTAAATTAATAAATGATGTGATCGAAAATATAATATAAGGCAAATCAAGGACGAAAATGAGTGACGAATTTCGTAAATTTAAATTTTGGAATCTCGCCGACGGCGAGAAAAATCCCGCCGACAAGCTGAGATCGATCTCGCCGACAGCCGAAGAATTTCTCACCGACAACGGATTTTTCCCGAGAGTTTTGGTTCCGAAAATATTATCTCGCCGACGGCGAGAAAAATCTCGCCGACAACGAAGTGAAAAAAACATATATTTTGACTCGTCAAAAACACTATTCATCATCCCCAACCTATCATTTTCGCAAAACCGACCTAGGGCTTCGAGAGATCTTGGATTTGAAGCGATTTCAACACTTTTCGACACTCGGATTTCATCTTCCTTGGTAAGAGCTTCACTCCTATGCAAAAAATTTTGATTTTCACCATATATTTTCACCACATTGCAAATTTTGGGAAAAATCAAAATGTGGAAGAAATATTCAGTGGAAATCCATGGAATTTGATTTAAATTGCTTATAAATGTTGTAGGAAGCCTTCTTAGTATTATTTTTAAGTTTAGTAAAAATTTTCACGATTTTCATAGATCGATGGAATGGCTCCACAACAAAAACGTCGAGTAGAATTCGACGAAAACCGATTCATCAATGCACGAGCACAGGCTAAATATTTTGAAAACATACAAGGAAGAAAGTGCATTGCGGATCGGGTTTTCAAAAATCCGGGAGGAGAAGTAGAGTGGATTATTAAGGAACGAGGATGGGAGAATTTTTGTTACGTTCAATATAGAGCAATTTGTAGAAGTGGTTAAAGAATTTTATGCCAATTTGATCGTCACCGAAGATGCACCGATAAAGGTACAAGGATTTTTCGTAGATTTCAATGCCGCAAGAATTAACGCGTTCTATGAAGTTCATGACTCGCACTTTAGCGAGTATGAAACTTTTGGAACGATGGAAGGACCACTCGGAGGAAGTCATTAGCTTTTTCACTCGATGGAACCGGAGTTTGGAAAATTAAGCAACAGGAAAGAGTGAATTTTCCTCTTTCTAAATTAAATGCAAGCCTCAAAGCCTCGGCATTACTTTATTTGTTCTACTATGTTACCCACATATCACCACAAGTGAGGTAACACGAGATGTAACGATTCGAATTTCCGTATTCGGAAAACGAAGCATCAACATCGGGAGAATTATTTATCAAAACATCCCGGCCACTCCTCGAAATGAGAGTCGAGCCGGATTGGGACACCCCGGATTAATTTTCGCACTCTGCCAACTCTCTCGGAGTCGAGGCTGGAGATGATGAAGAATGGGTGGAACCTATGAAACCACTCACAACTGCCAATATCAAGAAGTATGAATCTCATGAAGGGTGGAGATCGGGAGTGAGAAGTTATTTCACTCGACCAAGTAAAGATATACCCTCTACTAGCTATGAACCTCCCGAGCCTACCACCCCTACCCTACAAGATCCGATGAATGAATCGACCCCGCATAGGAGGAGTTTTGAGCGCTTGAGAGACAATGGGGAGAAGATTTGATTATTTTGATCAAAGGATCGATAATCCGGAGAGGAGACATGATTATGATAGTGAGTACCTCCGACGACATTCGTAATACGAAATCGCATACTATGAAGCTCGAACGTCGTTATAGGAGTGGAGATTTAGATGTTGTCTTTCCGTATCGCCCTAGCGTATACTCGCATCATCCCCGCTCGCCTTCTCGCAGCTCTACAAATCAAGGAGGGGATGATAATATAGTTTGGGACTTTCGATGTCGAAGATTAGGACTTTATTTGTTTTGTTTGTTTGATGTTAAATTATTTTTGAGGACTTTATATGTTTGTAATATTCAGTACTTTATTTTCTGAGAAATTGGATGTTAGTTAGACTAATTTGCTTGAATTGTGATAGTAGTTTAGTTTTTGTTTTTGTGTTAGTTAATTGCATTTATTTGTATGTTAAATAGGATATTAGTTTTCTTTAGTATATTTTTATTTTATTTTGTATTCTTTTAAGTTTTTAAAATTGTTAATATGTTAGTTAAATTGTTTTAATATGTTAGTAATTCATATGTGTAGTGTAGAGTTATTTTAATCGTTGTGTTTAATACTTATCTTAGATTTTATCCCCGCATTTTCTTTAAATTATTATATATATATGGAGAATACTAACAAGATACGTGTTCAATGAAAATGAAAAAGCTCGCAAAAATTTCAAAGAAAAGAAAAAAATACCTAAACTTCAAAGGTTCGATTTATTCACTTTCCTTCTTTTTCATTATTTAGAGTAGATATAAAAATTTAAGTTTTGGGAGAGTAAAATACAAATTTAGTTATTAACTTGTTCTCAATTTCTATTTTCAAATTATTATAAAATGATTTTTATAAGCAAATTTTTCAATTTAATTTAATATGAATTATTTTATTTAATTATTATAAAAAGTTAAATGAAATATTTCTAGTGCTTTAATTAATTAAATAGAATAAAATATTTGGTTAAAAGGGAATAAGAATATAGTAAACTATTTTTAGTAAGGAAAACTATATTCTAAAATTAAAATTTTTAAGTATTCAAGTGAAAAAGAAAAGATTGAAAATCAATGAAGTAAAAACTATGAAGTATATATAAGCTAAGAAATATTCCTAAGTTTCAAATTTAGGAAGATTAAAAAGAAGTTCAAAATTATTAACATGCTCTCCAGATACAGTAATCCTCATTAGAAAAAAAAAAAGAAAAGAAAAAGAAAAAGAAAAGAAAAAGAAAAAGAAAAATGAGGAGAAGCTTGAGGAGATGCCTTATCAAAAATTGGCTTCATTTGAATTAACCTAAAGTGAAAAACTTAGATATTTCCAAACTTATGTTTATGGATTAGAATTTTACCTAATAGTATTTTCTTGAATTTCTTATCATATGAATATCTTAAGTAGTTATTCTTTTAAATATAATCATTCCTGAAATGAATAAGTAAACTAGAAATCTTAGACCTGATAACTAAATAATTTATTTCTATAAGATTAATTAAATTACATGAATTATTTTTTATTTAACTTTATTATGATATTAATTAATCTAATTCATAGTTATTTAAATTGAAAAATCTTATTATAAAACTCATTATTTTTATGTAGTACTAAAATAACTTGAGGACAAGTAATAAGTAAGTTTGGGGGATTTTGATCACTGAAAATTTTATTAAGAAATTCATACCTATTTTTGATGAAATTGCACTTTAAAGAAGGGTATTTTCTTTATTTTGTTGCAGGAATAGAGAATTTAGGTGATAAAAGCAAAAATCATAAAAAGGAGCGGATTTGGAGCAAAATGAAGAAAATAATGCAATTTAGTACCGAGTCGCCGACGACGAGATCGAGCTCGCCGACGGCGAGGTTACGAGGAGACATTTCGAAGGATTTATAACCGTCTCGCCGACGCCGAGCCCGAGCCCGTCGACAGCCGAGATAACGCGGTTTCAAGATCTTCAGAAGCCTCGCCGACAGCTGAGGTAGTTCGTCGCCGACCGCGAGCTAGTTCAAATGGCGCGGATACATCGAACCCGGACACTTTTCGAAGAGATGCTTACACACCTCTTGGTCCTTTGCTCACCTCTATATATAGAGCCGAAATTCAGCTTCTAAGTGTTAATTTTTTCTAAGTGTATTAGTTGTGTGCAGTTTTTGTGTGTTATAAGTGAGTCTTTAGTGAGTCTTTAGTGAGTTAGTGAGTTTTTAGTGAGTCTCGTCGTATCTGGAAGGAAGAGTCAAAGGAACTCGCTAGGAGTCCGTCAGGGATAAATCGAGATAAGTATCCGTATTTATTTTTTTTAACTTTAAATGAAATCCATGCTTAGTTTAGTCAACATGCATTATGAGTAGTTTATTAGTCTTTCTCCCAGTTATGAAATTAAGTGACTTGATGAACTAAAAATAGAAGTACTTTTATATATATTAATAAATTGTGATAATTTTTACTTAAAACTTAATTTACTTTCAAACTCGGCCATTTGATTTGTTAAAATATGTTGAATATCAACTATAGTAAAAATTACATTTGATATTCGGGGAATTCAAAAGCCTTGGAAGGAGGGTGCAAATAAATAGGGAAATAATATCACTGGGCGTAGAATTAAGCATTTTAGTGTGACAGACTAAAATATTCAATTCGGTCCTATTGTTTGAGAGTCGAAGTGTAGATGTTAGCCCTCATGCGAGGGAACGTGAGAGCTTCGAAGTGGCGATCGGTATCCTCCCAAATTCTAGCTAGCGGATTCGGTAATCAAACATAGGATTAGTCAATATTCTTTACACTCGGACCAAAGGGTAAAGAATAGGAATGCTCCTATTTGTCACAATACCTTAAAATTATCTATTTAAATTCATCAATCACTTAAATTTCTAAACAAGGAGAAAGATACTTTTTCCGAATAGTTAAGACTTATTTAGCAATTAGTTTAATTTCCCGCACTTTCAATTCGTATTAATTTTCTACTTAGTTAATTTACCTAATTGAAATACTTAGTTTACTTTATTGCGCTTAAATTCGAATTCCAAATTTTCGTATACTATTATTATTATTATTTTAAAATTAGTTGTTATTTAATTTTCTCTTTCCACTGTGGATCGATAACCGGGACTCCACTAGAGCCTCGTATTACTTGATACGATACGTATACTTGTGTAGCATCCACAACATAAACAATTACAATTTTATACATATAATATAGCGGGGTCAAGTTTTTGGCGTCGTTGCAATTAAATTAAAAATATCATAATATAAAATTGTGGGTCATTACTTCAGACAGGCAACCCAAAACGTGCATATGTCGCAAACTTGGTTTCCAACCTTTGAATAATTCAAAAGGCGTCTTTGGAATAACCTTGGTTGGAACTCTATTTAATATATACGCAGCCGTCTTTAGAGCTTCAGCCCACAAGAATTCAGGGAGTTTCGTGTTAGTCCGCATACTTCTCACCACGTCCATTATAGTTAGGTTTCTTCTTTCTCCCACACCATTCTGATCCGGAGAACCAGGCATAGTGTGTTGGGCAACAATCCTATGTTCTTGAAGAAACTTCGCAAATGGATCAGGTGCTTGTCCACTCTCTGTGTATCTTCCATAGTACTCCCCACCTCTATCTGACCTCACAATTTTAATTTGTTTTCCACATTGATTCTCCACTTCAGCCTTAAAGACTTTAAAGGCATCCAAAGCTTCGTCCTTAGAACAAAGTAAGTAGAGATACATGTATCGTGAATAATCGTCTATGAAGGTGGTAAAGTATTTTTGACTAACTACATCCATTTCTGGACAACAAATATCTGTATGTATGATCTCTAATAGGTTTGTACTCCTCATGGCACTCTTTTTAGACTTATTAGTTTGCTTACCTTTTATACAATCTAAACAAGTCTCAAAATCAGCAAAATCCAAAGTACAAAGTACCCATTCATTTATCAAACTTTTAATTCTCTTAATGGATATATGTCCTAATCTCCTGTGCCACAACATAGAGGATTCCTCATTCACAACACATCGTTTTAACCCAGCAGTAACATGCATAAAATTATAAGCATCATCATTTTGTAATTCAATAGAGTAAAGACCATCAGACAAAATACCATAACTAATAACCTTAGATTCAAAAGGTAAACTAAAACCAGAATCCAAGAATTTAAAGAAAAAACCCAAAGGTACAAGTCTTGAAATAGAAATTAAATTCTTAGAGAAACTTGGAACATAAAAAGTCTTTTTCAAACGTAAAATGAAATCACTGCTTAAAACCAAACTGCACGTACCAATGGCTTCTACATGTGAACTCATCTTGCTTCCTGAATAGATGCATAGTTCACTTCTCACTGGCTTCCTTAGGTTTTGCATACCCTGCAAGGTATTAGAAACATGGATTGTAGAACCAAAATCAATCCACCATGTGTTATGATTAACACTAACCATATTAGACTCATAATAGACGAATGAAAGTTGGGTACCTTTCTTGTCGAGCCAGTTCTTAAACTTAATGCAGTCTTTCTTCATGTGCCCCTTCTTCTTACAGAAGAAATGCTTTGACTCTTTCCTTATGTCTGGCTGAGGAGGAATCTTGCCATTTTTCTTATTTTTGTCTAGATCCCTCTTTCTCTTTCCTTGAGTAGTAAAATTCACTTTTTCACCCTCTTCCATTGCCAACCTACCTTCCTCTTGGACACACATGGTCAACAGCTCATTAATTAACCATTTGTCTTTATATGTGTTATAAGAGATTTTGAAGGGTCCATATTGTTGGGGCAGAGTGTTCAGAATGAAATGAACCGGAAAGATTTCGACATTTTAACTTCCAAAGCTTCAAGCTGAGCCGCTATGACCCTCATGTGCATGATATGATCACGCACGCCATTAATTCCTGTGAGCTTTATGGATGAAAACTGCACAATTAAGGTGTTGGCCAAAGTCTTGTCAGATATAAGAACTGCTCATCGATGGCTTTCAGAAGGTCCTTGACCTTATTATGCTGCTCAATAGAACCACGGATACCAGCAGATATTTTAGTCTTTATGAACATCACAAAGAGAATTCTTCTCCATTTAGGATGGATAGATATTGATTATGCTATAAGAAAAAAAGAACCACCTGCCATTACTGAAACCAGCATTCCGGATGCTGTTAATCTTTATGAAAAATGGGAGCGATTTAAACACACATCGACATCAAATATTTAGCCATAAGAGAACGCGTTAAGGAAAATAAAGTGGTCATTGAACACGTTAGCACTGAGTTGATGATTGCTGATTCTTTGACTAAAGGTATGCCACCAAAGAATTTCAAGGATCATGTAGTACGAATGGGACTTGGTTCCATAATGTGATTTATTGTTTTAATGAAACTCTTATTCAGTTGATGTTTTCTCATATGGTTTTGTGCACATATTTATTTGTTTATTATGAGAAATAACATTTGGTTTGGACCTGAAATAGACATATGGTTTATTCATTAAGTTATATGGGCTAGTATATAATGTAATACATGGAAAATAATATATAGTGTAATACGCGGAGTTGTCTTAAGGCAGGTGGCACTCGAATTCCTTGCACACCGTGTTTTCCCCCATACCTGACGGGTGTTAGCGATTTAGGGTTGATTGGAGATTTTGCCCATCGATCAATTTTTTAAATACACGCACACTTACACATTGATATGTATACATGACAAAAATAAAAACTCTTCAAATATGGATATTATTGAACGACGTAGTTGATATCGTCTGAAATTAGCAGGACAATTGATACATCTGACACGAAGCTCCAAGCATGGTTCAATCTTGAGGCGGATTTTCTAGCAAGAAATATTCAAACCTCGATAAAAAGTCATATAAAACTCCAATTTCAACAAACTTACAGTCAAATTGACTGACTCAATAAGAAGAACCTAATGATATTAAAATTAGTTAAATGCGGGTCAAGTCAAAACTCATATCAAGTCATTAAATCACTCTTGAAAGTTTTTTGGATACATTTAGAGGTCAAACAAATGTCGAATTAAGCAAACATATAGTTGAATTGAGCGTCTCAACAAGAAGAAACCAACTAGCCCAATATTATTCAATTCTGACATCGTTAAAGCACTAAAATGTTTATCAAACTCCATTTGATTGAATGAAGCTCTCTGGACAGTCCAGTTAAAGTGATTAATATTCCTGTAATAATTGCACCCATAACACTATAAATAAAGTCTCACCCCTCTCATGAAAGAGAGAAGATCTTGAGGCTTAAGTAAAAACTCGAAGCTTTAAGAAGAAATAAAAGTCTAGCACCACTCACTCCGTCGTCGACCACCGTCGACCGCCATCGATAACCGCTGATTGACGTCGAGCACTTCTGTATTAGTCAACCATCGAGGATTGTCGTTGACCACCGATGACCACCCTCAATCACTGCGGACCGCCGTCGATCACCGCCTACCGCCGTCGATCCCCGCCGATTGCCATCAATAATCTTTGTCGTCGATCATTGTCGACCACTGTGGACCACAATTGACCGCCATCGATCATCGCCGATCTTCATAAACCAACACTTGTCGACATCCATCGATCAAGGCGTTTGACGGTGATCACCATCAGGCGCCGTCCATTTTTTATAACAAGTTCATTCATGCATCAACATTATAACCCCGAAAAGTGTTCAACCCATTCCCTCATAAAGGACTATGAACTTTACATGCCATGAATTTTTTGAAATGGGCTAGGTCGTATAATTTTTTTCTTTTCTATATTTTTCATGCAAATTTGTTTCTCGCTTTAATTTTAAAAGGCTTTAACGGTTTTAATTGAGTTTGATTTGACGGATCTTACTATACTGAACTTGACTCATGGAGATGGTTAGTTTGCTTACAAAATTTACTACAATCTTAGTGTTAAATGACTTATAGGGTCTATTTGAGGCAGCTGTGGATTATTTATAATCTGCAGATTATTTTGATAGTCTGATAATCTGCAGTTATCGAACGAGGATTGTTTGGTTCGATTGCGTAGCTTTTCGATTTAGCGATTGCATTTGCACTCGACCTTGAAGCGATTATGGGAAGTTGGTTGTCTGTTTAGTTACAGTACTAGTAAAACGATTGCGAGATGCACTTTTTTATAAAAATGACCAGACTACCCATGTCTGTTAAAACTGTTTGAAATTTATGTTTGTAAGTTTAATGAATACATAAAAATTGAAAAAAATTATGTTTTATTTATTCAAACGAAATTAATCGACTTTTACATATCTATATATTTTAAAAGTATAAAAAGATGTGTTTACATATATTTATGGTGGATATTTTGAAGATTTATTTATTTGTAAACATATGTATATTTAAAATCTATTATTTTTTAAGTATATTTTGAAGTTTTATTTATTTGTAAAAATTTTAAAAGTATGAAAATATGTGTTGACATATATTTATAGTGGATATTTTAAAGTTTTATTTATTTGAAAACATATGTTTATAAATTTATTTTGTAAAATGTTATTTACACAAATATTAAAAAATTTTGAGTTTTGAATTATTTAATTACAAAAGATTTGAAACCAAAAAACATCAAGTTATCGATTGCAAATCCCAAAAATCCATAAAGTTCTGCAGATGTACATAGAGTCCTCTAAAAAACGTGTTAGTAGCAGTATAGTGAAAAAAAAACTATAGGACTATTACAACAACAATTAATACGATAATAATGTTCACTTTAGTTTTGAGTTGTTGTAGCTTCCGAGTCACAACATCTTCTGGTGAAGCCGTCCACTCCCTAACATCGGACTCGTGAGAATCCGGTAAACTGTCCACTCATCAGAAGAAACCGCATTGCTCTGAAACGTTTCGAGGACAGCTATAAAACTTTCGTCGAAAGCTGTGCGGCTGGCGTGATGTTAAAAGAAATGTCTGGAGGCCACAGTGACATAGCACTCGGCGAGAGGTAGCCGACATGATGGAGCTCAAGTCTTCCTGAAATGCAAGCGAATATAGAATTTAATTGCTTTGATTACCAACTGCTCAAATAAAATGATAATCATCAAACTAGACAAAAGATAGACATTACTCTTACAGACCAGTAATGTGAAGAATAGTGCTCAACAGAATGTAAATCTTCATTTCAAAACAGAAAATAACCTACACATCATCAACATAGTTATGCTCAACAGAATCACTCTCCAACTAATGAGCTAGTAATCTCCTCTCGAATGACTGTCATTTCATTCGCACCCTCCCCATCTTTCGTGCAAATTAAGGCATTGTCATTCTCCTCCCGTGATAGAGCTTGACTAATGTGGTATTCATAACATTCGACTGGAACTTCCTCGTCATTGAGCTCAACACGCTCGAAATCAACATTAGCTCGAGTTGGATGCCGCCTAATATAGTTATGTAGGGTCATAGTGGCTAACACTATATGCACATGTTTCAGAAACGGATAAGGTGACAGATCTCGAAGTATGACCCATTTCTTCTTCCAAACTCCAAATGTCATCTCAATTACGCCTCACAAGGATGAATGTCTTTTATTAAACACATCTTTTCTAGTTCTTATATTATTACTGGCTCTCTCGAAATTTAGAATATGATACCTTGTGTCAGGATAGGGTTTAAGGTATCCCCTCTGCATTCGGTAGCTAGTATCCACCAAATAATACTTTCCTGAAATATTAGGAAACTTAACTAACAATATAAAGAAAATATCTACTTTTTATATTACGAAGGAACTTACCATGAGGTGGGTGAGGAAAATTGTACTTCGGATTTCTCGTTGTAATTTTAAAAACTCTACTATCATGTGCGTTGCCCTCCCATCCAGCCAATGCAAATGTAAAACACATGTTGAAATCACAAACCGCCATGATATTTTGAGTTGTTCTCCCAAAATGGCCGATAAATGCAACTTTCTTGTTATCCGACACTACAGCATGAATGTGCGTTCTAACGATTGCACCGATGCAACTCCTTAGAAACAACACAAATCATTTCAATATGTAATCATTAATATGTAGTTGGAGTATAGATGTGTACCTTGAAATATGACATATATCGATCATCGTTGCGAATTTCTACTGGCGTCATTGCGAAAGTTGGATCGGTTGGTTTTATTATGGCTTGTGCTAGATTGATGAGAGAATTCAAACCAACTGAGAAATATCTGCTTATTGTTTCGGACGAGTGTTGGAAGTGTTCCATGGCTCCACGCATTGACTCGTTTTGTGATAGTATGTAAAGTGTTATGCTCAATACTTCACGGTCTGTTGTCCTAGAAGACCCGTGAAGTCCATGAGATGTTGTTAGATCTAATAAAAGATTACTGAAAATATCATGGGACATGCGGAAGATGTTTCGAAATCTCGTTGGGTGTCCTGAAATCATTTCTCCCACCCCTTTGTCCCCAATTTGAGATTATATGTAACAGAGCTCACGATCGACGTACATATTATAGTATTGCACTAGTATATTTACCGCTGCATTTCGCCTTCGGTGTCGGACTTCCTCCGGGTCCATGACGATATAAACTGTACATTTTAATTAAACCAAGTTAAGGTCTATAGAAATCATAAATTGATAAAAACAAGCACATAAATGAACTATATTTGGAAAAGAAATAACTTAAACATTAGTTCAATCAAATATAACTTATCCAAATAACTACATGACTGTCAGTAGTACTCATAGATGAAATAAATTTAAACAGTCATAGATAAAACAACAAGGTGCGACGGTTGTCATAATAGCGTATGTATTCTAGTCGTCACTCTTTGCTCAGTGCAGTAAAAAAGTCTCGATGGAGGGAATCACGGAAGAGGTCGGCAGCAAAGTAGAAAAGGTCACGATCCCCTGTAAAGTCTGGGTCGTCTTCAAGAAGTCTAATGACTTCATGGACATCGGTTTTTTGAACTCTGTGTGGGGCATCATTAAGTTGTAGTCAAATCAATTGTTTCATATTCAGTGAACTGAACTGAACTTTTGCAGGAAGTGTTAAACAATGTTATGTATCATCTTGAGGAGTTCAACTTACGAGAACTAACTGCTTGAGAGCTGATCTAAGCATGAGAATGGGACGACGAGACGAGGGGCTCAAGGGTAATAAACAGGAGCGAAAAGCTGAGACGCAGGAGTTTAACCGCGGTAGGAAAGAATGAAGGATTTTGAAGAATTTGCGTCACACGATATTCTGCCGCTATTTTTTCCGCGCGAAACAAACACACCATTCGTGGAATGCATGATGCACAAATAAATCGCTCCAAACGAGGCGATAATCTAACTTGTGAATGAATTCTGCTATGGGTGGCTTTTTATCTTCTTCTTTTCTCAGCCGTCGGATAAAATCCGACGCGTGATAAGCCAAAAGAAAATGTCCGTGAAATCCATCCAGTTCATGTATAAATTCACATCGCCTTGTAACGAATACCCTAACTCATTAGTTGAAGTATGAGGCATATAGAGGATGATGGTCTGATGCCAGCCTCCTCCATGACCGTTGATTACTTTGACCTAATCCTTCGAACGAGCGCTCCTTGTTCCAATTGGGCAATGACGATGAAATCCGTCACTTGGGGCGATCTTAATCCGCTTTAGGAATGCTTCTAAGGGTGCTTCAGAGATGGCAATGCGTCTCTTGCTTTGGCGCCGGAGCAGCTTGGATGGCCCGTTTATCTACGGGAAACCGCTGTCTCTGTGGGTTGCCAGTGTAGAGATAGCGGGTGGATCTGCTTGGTGGAGATAAGGTTAATCTGAGCCCACCTGCTTTCAACTTTCTTACCCATCATTTTTCAAGGGGGTGCTTGTTGCGTGCTTTAAGCCAATATTTAAGACGCTGTTTTGCAGAAGGTTTTGAGCAGGATTAAAGCAAGGTTCCTCCAATCTGGCCAAATTTTTTTTCCGGGTAAATCATACGGTACGCTTAAATTCTGCTTTTGCGGCGTTTTGACTTGAATCGCTGTTTTCTCAAGGAGTATTTGGCAGTAAGAAGGATTTAGGTTAAAATAGGATTTAGTATATCCGGTAAATCCAGATTTAAATACTATTAAATCCAAGGGGAAATCGGATTTCAGTGATGATCTGGAGCAAATATTGCTCATTATTTAAGCAGGATTTTTAAATCCTTCTGAATTTAAAAAATGATATGTTTAAATCATACAGAATTGATACGTGTTAGAAAATTCATGGCGGTAGAGTAATGGATTTTTCTATTATTTTTTGTCGAGGGTTTCTAGAATTTCCGGGACTAGAATCTGGGAGAGAAATATGAGGGTTTCACTCCGTATTCTCACTTTTGGCATCGACGAAGAAAAGAGAATGGGAGATTTACAAACATGCCACCAATTCCTATGTATTTACATATCTATCACCTAAACTTCAATTTTTACATATATGCCACCTTTCCTATGCATAAAAATGGGGAATTTACATGCCGAGGACACAATTCTTGTGCAATTACATATCTCACACTTAAACTTTCATATTTACATAGATAGCACTTTGTCATTTTAAGCCTATGCCTCAAAAACACTATTCATCACGAGGTTGTTTCTAATTTGAGGGCATTTTAGTTTTAAAATTGTTCTGCCAGATATTAGTCAAATAAAAGTATGAAAATTTGGATACATAATTGTACATAAAAAATATTTCCGCATGAATCTAGAGGAAATTCAATTGGTTTCACTTATGAACATTAAAGAACATTGTATCGGGACAGTATAAAAATAGAAACATCAAGCAACATTTCCTTTGGTCGGAATTGTGAGCCGACCGAACAGAGGTACAACCGAACAAAGACATAAGGAGCCCAATCTGAGGGGGCAGTTTTTCATGCTCGCTCAACTTTTTTCTAGAACTCCTCATAAAATTACTAAAGGCAACACACACATGAACTCGGATGGTATGTATTAATATTTCAGAGCTGCTCTACTCCAAAGGAAAAAGAAAAAACAAAGTATTTGGGTTATTTTGAAGCAGCCTTTTGAATGGATTTTTTAAAAGTTGCCACAATTGTGTTTAACTGTAATATTTTTGGCTGTTTTCATGAAATTTCAGCGGTGGGATTGAGTTTTTTACTTTGTTAGAATGTGCTAGCCGAGGGAAGGGTGTTGATTGACTGTTGATTATACATCACATATATTTTTTATGTATTTATATTTCTAGCGCCTAGAATTTGATTTTTATGCATTCATATTTGTCAACTTTGACTATTATGAGGCATAGAAAGTCAACTGTGTGTGTGCCACTTAATTGTTTTCATATTTACATACCAAAATTTTAACATGCACGATGCTGGAGGTAGGGGTGTAAACGAACCGAACACGAACAAACAGAGCTAGTGTTCGTGTTCGAAATGTTCGAACACATCACTGTTCGTGTTTGGTTCGTTTAACAAACCGAACGAAAAAAAATTGTTCGTGTTCGTCTCGTTTGCTTATCGATTGAATCGAACACAAACTTCCTGGCAAACCGAACACAAATTGTTCGCGAACAACGAGTTTTTTTGACAGCCCTAACTTTGATAGCATACTTCCTCAAAATGAAGCAAATTGATCAGGTATTCCGTACACATCAGGTAATCCATACTTCCTCAAAATGAAGCAAATCAAATAAGGCGTTTAGGGTTTTATTTTAATATATAGTATAGTATATTAATTATAATATTATAATATTTATATTAATATAATTAATGCTATAATATTATTATTATTAGTAATAATTTATCATATATTATAATTTATAGAAGTTTAATTATTTAAAATATGATAAATCTTTATAATATATAATTATTTTTAAAATATCATAAATTTTTTATATATAGTTATTTTAAATTATTTTATATTTCAAACAATAACGAACTGAACACGAACGAACATATCACTGTTCGTATTTGGTTCGTTTAACAAACCGAACGAAAAAAATTGTTCGTGTTCGTCTCGTTTGCTTATCAAACGAATCGAACACGAACTTCGTAACGAACCGAACACTAACTCGTTTACGAACAACGAGCTTTTTTGACAACCTTAGCTGGAGGGGCTGTTTTGCTGCAAATTGGATTTAAGTAGGATTTGATAAATATCCTAAGGATCCTCATTTAGTAAATCTTAAAGTGTTTAAATCTTAAAAACTGTTTGGTATGACTATCTTTTAGTATTTTAATATTTAAGTCATTAGTTGAATTATGAGTTTAATATTTTGTATATTAGTGTTATATTTATTAAGGCTACATAAATTAATTCATTGAACTAATTGATTAATATTAATAATTTCATTAAACTAATTATGTTAAAAAATAACTCAACATTTATTAAATAATAATTGTTAAATTATTATTTAAACTTATTAACAATTATTGGAATTTTACTAGGACTTTTATTGTTAATATAAATTAAATACTACATATAAATTTGTCAAATTATAATTCATTTGATAGGTATTAATTAATAATAAGTTATTTATCAATTAAATTATTGAAAATTAATTTAAATAAAATTAAATTAAACCCACATAACTATGTTCACCTTCCCCTCTCATGCCCACACAAAGCTCTTCGAAATCCTTCCCCACTCTCTTAATTTAGCCCAAAACCATTGACTTCCTGATCAAACCCTCACGATACAACAACGATTGGAGCTAATTTGGAAGGCAACAACTGGATTGAGATGTACAAGAACCTCTAAAACTCTCGTCGCTCTATATATCTCTCGTTTGCTTTATCTCGCCATTTATCTATCTATATTGCTTTGGATATATGGACTATTGACATGCAATGTCGAGAGAGGTGCTTGTAAGGTTTGTGCCTATAAGGGTAACTGTTGCTTCCATGAGTCACCAGTTGCTGTGCATGCTTTTGGATATTAGTGATTATAAGCTTTCGATTCCCCATTTCTTTCTGCAATTTTCTATATTTTCTAGCAAACATATGAGGTTATTGAAAATACATAATTTATTGTAACTATGTCGAAGTTGAAATCTATCTTGGTTCTTTTTTCGGCCATTTACATGCATACCACACAAATTTTGAGTATTTAAATATCTAACATCTAAATTTTAGTTGTCAGTTGTCCCAAAACAATATAGTCGATACGTTTTTTAAGAAAACAAACAATGGCCTTATTTATCTAATTTGAGCTATTATGAGGCGTACAAAACCAAATTTCTCTCTCTTCTTTCTTCCCTTATTTTATATTTGGCGATGATGATTAAATTCAACAAGGAATGCTATCTTATCCCTATTCATGGCGCTTCAAGGTTCTCTTCACTTCTCATGCACTGATGGAGCAGCTTGGATGACCTATGCTTCTACAGGTAACTGCTGCATCCTAGTGCCATTGGTAGAGAACATTTGAGTGTATCTGTTTATTGATGGAACTAAGGTGAATATGAGCCAAGGGTACTGTTTTCTTTTTTACTTTTTTATATCTTCAAGAAACCATATGGAGTGTTAAACTGGATTGATGTTTATAATTGCTGTATTAGCATTTACCATGGTAATTGCCCTTCCATGTTATTTTGATTGATGCTCTATGTTTTTCTTTTTATTATGAAAATATCTGTTCAAATGCAAGAAGAGGATGTGAAATGAAATTAGGTTGTGGAGTTAAATACGTACCACCCAATTCTTATACATTTGCAAGTAGCTTTGAAGGCTCTTGCTTTTGAGCATAACCGTTGCTTCCGTGTGTCCTTGATAAATACTTACTGGTGTATTTGTTTTGTAATGGAACTAAGGCGAATATGAGCTTCTGATTCTCAGTTTCCTTCTCACTTTTCTATATTTTTTAAGCAACCATATGAGCCATTAAAGCTTGTAGATTCTTGCAATTTAGTCAAAGCTGAAGCCTTTCTTGGTTTCTTTTATGTTGTCAGATGATTAGCATATTGATTTATCAAAGGATGTTGGAGCCCTTTAAGTGTTTAGCTTCACCCTGCAAAGCAAATTTTTTTGTTTATTTGTCCGTTTATATTAGTTCTCTCACTTTTGTTTGGTTTATATTTTTTTGTTTATTTGTAGAGTTTTCACAGTGAGAATCAATTTTTAACAGAAAAGGCATGCTGGACTTTGTTATTGACCTTCTCAAAAAAGAGAAAAAGGGGGGATTTTCATATATGCAATTGAATTCATAGATATTTATTTAGCTATAATCTAACATTTTGTCTTTATTATAAATGTTGGAGCCCATCAAGTGTTTAAAGGTATTATAAGGCTTTCAAAGTTAAATCTAAAATATCTACTCTCCTAATTAGATCATCAGATGGTCTACGTTTAATGTGACCAAACCTTCCAAGATGACTCTCTCTAACTTTGTTCGTCACTGGAGCTACACCAACCCTATCATGGATATATTCATTTCACATTTTATCTCTTAGTGTAAAGCCACTCATCCATGAGAAGGATATCATCAGCAAGAAAACATACACCAATGCACATCCTCTTGTAAGTGTCCAGTAAGACCATCCATAACTAAAACAAAAAGATATGGGCTAAAAGTTGATCCCTGATGTAATCCAACAGAAATAGGAAAATATATGACTATTCTGTGTTGCTATTATTTTTTTTTTGCTGCTTTTTAAGAAATCTCTGTGGTGAGATTGAATGTTTTACCCTGTTAGAATGTGCTAACTGGAAAAATTCTTTTGTTTGACTTTTTAAAAGAAAAAAAAATTATAATACCAATTACAGTTTTGAAAAATTCCACTGCAAATCTATGGCTTATGCATGTATTTGCAGCTGCTTCAAGCACACCCCAAGTGCCCTGCTAATTGATAATCATTAGCTTCTTGCCATCTTTCCTCATTCTTTTCTATCTTCGTTGACCTCACACCTCACTGGAAGTCTTAATGATTTGAAATATTCGACTGATTGATTTCTTTAGATGATTTTTTTTTTTTTTTTTTTGGACGTTCTATGACTCAATTCTTCTAGTGCATTCTCACCATTTTGCTCTTAAATCCTCGACTTATTAAATCCTATCATTTAACATATTTAACTTAAATCTGCTATACTCACATGCTTTTCTTATTTATATGCTTATGGTAAGTTAAATTTGGGTTTGTGTTTCTAGCAACTTTGATGTGAAAAGGGTCATTGTAGGTACGTTGGAATTTCTTAGAAGTAAACAAGCCTGATTTAAATTCACTTGATGCACTTCAAAAGTGTCTTTTGTCTAAGGTGACGTCGAAGCTCCATATGCATTGTTGAATCTTGATTTGCCCGTGAATTGCACCTAAGGAATAGTGCAAATAGGGGGGGGGGGGGGGAAGAGAGAGAGAGAGAGAGAGAGAGAACCATAATCTATCTTGATCAACCATGTCTTATTTATAAAATGTTTCCCACATCTATAGAGGAGAGGGTACAAAAAGATGATAATAATTTTTTGCACCTACTCTATTGGGGTGCGTACAAAGGTATTTTTGGTATTTTACATAAGTATGTCCGTAGTCCGTCTACTTTTTGACTTTGCTAGCTGACTTTGGTTGGCTCAATTGACAGTACCGGCTCAATTGGTTAATCTTGGTTGGTACAAGTCAAACGGTTGATAGGGCCTAACTGTTAACCATCAATTCCTGAGGATGAACTTCGGGGGCATCCGTGGGATGGTCAGAGATACTGTGGAATAGGATATTCCTTTGGTTGGGTTCCGCAAGAGGGTGGGCTATTGCATTTGGTCGTCTTTCCGGTAGTGGCTAGGTCGAATGTTCTTGACCTTGAAAAGCTTTCTCCAATAGCGAGAAAAAGATTTTTAATGTTTGTGTGGAATAAGTGAAATGATGCAAGGAATGATGTCAGGGGGCGGTGGTGTTGATGTTAAAGTATGAGACACATGGAGGATTGCTTGGCACTTCTGCCAGGCTTCTCCAAAGCCTTTGATTACTTAGACCTTAACACCCTTTGAGTGGTCACTGTTTCTTTCTCTCTCTATTTCTCTCTCTCTACATTTGGAGCCTCTAATTGGGCAATGATGATAAAATCCCTCACACTAGGTGATCTTAATCCGGTTTATGAATGCTTCCGGCGGTACTTCAGAGATCATAATGCTTCTCTTATCATCGGAGCAGCTTGGATGGCCCATCAATGTACGAGAAACCGCTGTCTCTGTGCATCACTAGGATTGAAAAAACGGGTGGATCTGCTTGATGGAGAAGAGGTTAATCTAAGCCCCCCCACTCGCAGTTTCGTAAACCCTCTTTCTGAAGTGGATGTTTGTTGCCTGTCGGAAGGCAAGATTTAAGAGGTTGTTTTGCAGAAGGTTTTGAGTAAGATTAAAGCAAGGTTCATCCAAACTTACCAGACAGTTTTTTGAACTTAAATCATACAGTACACTGTATGTCCAAATCATGCTTTCGTGGTATTTTGACTTGAATCACTGTTTTCTTAAATCCAAGGACAAAATGTCATTTATGGGATGATCTAGAGCAGAAACTGAGAATTATTTAGGCAGGATTTAACTTAAGTCCTGCCAAATTTAAAAAGATGACATCGGTAAAATATATAGAATATTAAATCCCATTTCTCCCTAGTTTCTAAAATCGGGCATTGTCTGGATTTAACTTAAAATTTCAATTATCACCAACAATTCTCCTTCAAGCATCGCTGAACCTCGTGATTTCCCCACAAGCTCCCCTTGCAATTTCTTGGCTTCTTTTTTGTCAAGGGTTTTTCAAATTTCAGGGACTATAATTTTGGGTTAAAATTTAAGCGTGGCGGTTCTTATACTAACTACGCATGGATAAATTAAAAAGATTGGAAGATTTACATACATATCACTCAATTCATTTGTTTTTACATACCTAACATCTCAACTTCAGTTTTTACATATATGCTATTTTAACTATGCATAAAAAGTTATGTTTCTTTTTTCAAGTCAAAATAGAGTTCATAATAGTGATTTTTTTATGCCCAAAATGATTGTTCATCGTGATGCTATTTCTCAGTTGGTGTCGTTTTTGTTCAAAAATTATTCTGGCAGATAATAGCCCAAATAAATAAAGGGGTATTTACATATATGTACTGCCCAATTTCTAAGTATTTACATATATAGCATCTTAACTTCATTTTTTACATTTATAACACCCAAATCTTTCAATTCACATTTTGGTGTCAATAACAATGTCTAGTAGCGTTAAATCTTACTTATGAATTTTGAGGCGTATAAAGCCAAAATTTTCTTTATTAAATCCTTCTTGCACTTAATCCGACTTGCAACTGTAACAACCTTTACTTTGTGCAATAGCAATTCATCTCTAAATGGGATCTTCCCCCACTATTAGAGCGTGGGATTGCTTTTGGTGGCAGTTTGCAGATTATAATGCTTCTTTGATATTCTCTTGCATTGGCCCAAAGTAGCTTGGAAGGCGCGTGCACCTTTCAAGAATGAAAAGATAGGACTTTGTGATGAAACAAATCGAATTTGATTTATTTTCTACCTTTTTGATGTTCTTTAGGGCTGCTATCTACCCGGTTGAGCAGTCATAAGATGCACCATACCATAGATGCGTTATGGTTGTGATTTCAAGTTATCAGTAAAAAAAGATATGATGTGTTGTTTGAGTAAGAAATGGGACATTGGATAGTTTTTAGTGTTATATATGTAAATTGAAAAAATATGGGTTTCGTCTTGTACTTTGATATTTGAGTGAGATTGTGAGAAATAATTGAAGAAAACTGCTAGTTTTGTAAATATCAATGTTTCAGAGTGCTATGTAGTCATACTATGTTTAAAATATCCCTATACATGGATAATTACATAGCACTTCAATGAAAAAGGGTGCTTGCTTTGTAAATATCAATGTTTGTAGTGCTATATATGTAATTTGCCCCTGAGTTGTACTAAATTATTTTTAGTTTAAAGGAATCACAGTTTATTTTGAGGCGTATGGTGATGATTAAAACTCTAACTCATCAGTAGTAATCAATTCTCCAAAGGGCTGGATTTATTCAGGATTTATCATATATTCCGTTTTACCTCAGTTCTGGCCTAAAATTTGAAGTTTCTAAATCGTACAGCTCTGAGGATTTTGGCAAACAAAAATAATGCCAGTGCTACAAGATTTTATGCCATTTTTTTTTTTACTTCCTTCTTTTGTAGGGTTTTGGCTAGGATTGGAAAGGAAAGAAAGACAATGGTTCTGGATGCCATGGTCCCATTGATCCCTTTGCCAGCCTTAAATGTTTTTCTTATATAATAATAATACACACGCGCTCGCGCACGCACACACAATGACATTGATTCCTTTGCCAGCCTTAAATGTTTTTCTTATATAATAATAATATAACACACACACCCAGTTGTAATTTTGTCGTTTTGGGCATGTTCTATAGAATAACACATCCTGGGAACATTCGGATGGTATTAAGAGGCATATGATGTTAAATTTCATTGTGATTTTTTTTATAGTATTCACATATCTTGCCCTTTTTGTTGTCATGAACATATGCATGAAATGGTTTGCCACTTCTAAAAAGGTTAGCGATAGCTGAATTTTCTATCTAATATTAAAGATATCTGTCTTATTTATTTAAATATCAATGCTTAGTTTTTAGATATGTAACTACATGAGAATTGTGTGGTAGGTATGTAAATGGCACTTGAATTTTATGCTGCACTCATGTCAGAACAATTTTAAGTAAATCGGTGAGATATTTTTACCCATTTTTTCTCCCTTTTTATCATCTGCTGGTATGCCATGACATACGATTGAATCTTAAGATGGCTCAAGTTTTATCATGCAGTTCCAAAATAGTAAATGCTAAACGTGACACAATCTTAAGATGCTTAATTATTTATTCTGCAGTTCCAAAATAGTAATGCTAAACCCAATGCATTCCCAACAAAATACTCTTTTAGAATTTCTCATGCAAGCCTAATGAAATTCTGGAAGAAAAAAAAAATTCTCCTTGCATCTTCTAGAACTATAATAAAATATTCAATTTTTTTCTATTTGAATTAAATGAGTCTCTCTCTCTTCCCCCCCCCTCTCGCTCTCACCATCTCCCTCTCTCTTTGATTACTATGATGCTTAAATCCAATGTTGCAGGTGGTCATCTCTGCATTTTTCAAGCCTTGGCATTGCCTGGACGGCGGATGCTTTCATAGGTAACCATTGTGTCCATGTGTCATTTGTAGAGATGACGTGGATGGGTATGCTTTTTGAGGAACTAAGACGAATCTGAGCCTACGACTCTCAGTTCCTTTAAACTTTTCTATGTCTTGAAGTGGTCAATTGGGTTCTAATGTGGATAGATTTTTGCCGTTACTAAGAAGTTGTACCATTTTTTCTCTTGTTTTGGTTGATCTGTAATCTAGGGCACCCAGGGATGTAAATCTCCTTTATATTTCCACACTTCAATTGAGATATCAAGGTTCTATAGACTTTCCATCCTTTATTTTTTAAAGCCTCTTCAACTTTTTTTTTACTAGTGCGATAGTAAAAATGAAATATTTTATTATTATTAATGATATTAAGATCATTAAGGTCAATCTTATTTTTAGAAACTTCATTAAAAAAAAGTTTATCAAAATAACTCACCCATCTGTGTTGAATATTTTTTTCTAAAAAAAATATTTTTTTGATTTTTATCTTTGAAACACTTTACTTGAGTTAAATCTTTACCTTTCTTTTCACTTTGTTTGGCTAGTTTATATAATCCGGTGTAAGATCCTAAATGCCTCCCATATTGGAAGAAAGGCACGAGGAAAATTGAGAAGGAGCCTGATGAATTCCCAACACCCACAAGAATGCCTAAGTTTCTTTGTGTGTGAGAGAGAGAGAGAGAGAGAGAGAGAGAGAGAGAGCTAAGAGATAAATGGCTATGTTGGTGGAGAGGCTAAGAGATAAATGGCTCTCTTAGAAGAATGCCTAAGTTTCTTTGAGAGGCTAAGAGATAAATGGCTTTGTTGGTGTAGTGGTGGAATATTTTAGAAATATTCATGGTGGCTACGGTTTTGGTGTGATTAATGAAAAAGTAGAAGCATTTTTGATTTTGCTTTAGCATATTATTTTGTGATTGCTAATAATTTATTCAAGAAAAGATATTAACATATTTTCTTATAAGAATGGATTTAATTAAACACAAATTGATTATTTTCTTATAAGAAAAAGAGATTGTTGAGAGAGTAAAGATGATGCACCTAAAAGATACAAATAAAATTATTTCATTACACGTAGACTTTATTATTTTAAAATTTGGAATGTTCATAAAGAAGCAACTTTTATGTAGGATAAGTATTAAACAAGTAGCAAAACTTCTACTAGGAGAATCAATTTTTTTTATAAATAAGATGTGAAATTTACATACATACCGCTCAATTCTTTTATATTTATGAGCATTTTGGAGGGCCCCTATTTTTTTGGGGTAACTAATGCTTCCTTGAGTCCCTCGTAGAGAACTTTTTGGTAGATGCGCTTTTTGATGGAACAAGGGGAATCTGAGCTTCTGATTCTTCATATCCTTCTTACTTTTCTTTATCGTCAACAGCTAGTATATGAGCCCTTCAAGTGTGTTGATTCCAGCAATTTAGTCGAAGTTCACGTTTGTCTTTGTTTTTTCTCTATTTTATAATGGTCTGTATGCTTATAAATGAATGATTAATGCTACACCCTTCAAAGAAAACACTCTTTTATTAGTGCAGTTTTGGTGGTCCGTGTATCTTTGGCTGGCTGCTGCATCTGTCATGTTGACTAAGAGTTGGTTGGACCTTCTTCAGAATGGAATAGAGGCAAGTGTTTTCCTTCCACGTTTCATTTTCTTTCATCCCTTTTAATGATTACTTAGGTTATAATTGTGTTAAGCAGTTATTATTGTAATTGTTCTTCCATGATGTTTTGAAGTATTATTCTGTATTTTCTCCTCTAGTTTTTAAAGGCTTTTTTTTTTTTTTAATTTTTTAATTCAATAGAAGGAAGTGATGCTTAATCTCTTGAAGGAGAGGGGAAGGGGAAGATGGATTTGTGGCTGTTTACTTTTAGACATTAATCGATTTTAAAAAGAAATTACTTGCAACCATATGAGCTATTATAATCTTAAAAATGTATAATTTATTGCATCTAAGTTGAAGTCTATCTTGGTTTTTTTGGGGGGCTTTGCATATTTACTGTACAATACCTATGTATTTTTACATGTCTGACACCTAGATTGTTTTTCTCATGTTGGCCCAATACAAATTTAATGGATATATTTTTTCAAAAAAAATAAACAATGGAAATGTTTCTTGAATTGAGCTATTATGAGGCATATAAAGTCAAATCTCTCTCTCTCTCTCTCTCTCTCTCTCTCTCTCTATCTCTCTCTCTGTTTTTTTTTATTGGTGATAATAATTGTTGCGTGTAAAAGAATTCATTGTATTAGAGTGACAATTCAACGTCTTAGCATTGCACTATGGTTCAACACATAAAGATAAAAAAAAAATTGTGGGAGGAGATACTAGAATTTTTGTGGGAAGGCCAAAAAAAAAAAAAAAATTTACCAGGCTTAGTTCAACCAAAATAATCTACTATATAATTTCAGTTATAGAGTGACACCATTTATATGAGTGGAATGTTCTACAATTTTGACTATCAGGAGACAAACTAAGTTAAATCTCTCTCTCTCTCTCTCTCTACACACGCACACACGCACACGCGCACACGCACACGCGCACACGCACACACGCACACGCGCACACACACATACGCACACACACACACACACATAAAGGATTGTTCAAAACCTAATCTGTACATTCCGACCATGGGCTTAAATAAGGTATTACAATGTTTTACAAATAAATCTCTAGACATCTTCAATGTTCCCTTTTTATCAAAAGGACCCTAATTAAGGTCCATTTCTCAACACTCCACTCAAGATGGGCAAAAGTTTTCTTCAGCCCATCTTGTCACTTAAACTAGAAAAATCTAATGATCTGAGTCCTTTTGTGGGACAGTCAGCAATTTGCTCTCAGTGCCTACATGATTTAGTTCCACTAGCCTGTTATTCAGCTTATCCTTGATGATGAATCTATCAATCTCCACATGTTTGGTTCTATCGTGTTGCACCGGGGTTGGCGATGATGATTGCTGACTTGTTGTCGTAACACAACTTCATTTGAGTTCTTTGGCACATCTTTAGCTCGACCCAACAAGGTTCTCAGCCACATCATTTCGGCAACTCCTAAGGCCATGGCTTTGTACTTTGCCTTTGCTGTTGACCTTGCTACTAGAGACTGTTACGTGCTCTTCCAAGAGACCCAAGTTGTCCCCTACTAACATGCAGTGTGCCGCCAGCCGTGATTTGTTGGTAGGGCAACCTCTTTGAAGGTCGTAAGTTCCCTCAAGTCACCAGTTTGAGTCCCGCTCTGGCCAGTTTACCGGTAATGAGGGCAATCGTCGAATATTTAGGCACATGAGGTTGGTTGGGGGTTCGTATAATAGCCTCTGGTCATTCTTTTATATATATATATGTGTGTATATATATATATATATATATATATATATATATATATATATATATATATATATATATATATATATATATATGCTCTTAATTTTCTGAAAATATCTTTTAGAATGAAATTAATATGTGGGACTTACGTAAAAAATGTGGATATACCTTCATTTTAATTGAACTGGAGAAAATTTGAGCTTACAATTTCCCATTTTGTTTAGGGGCCTTAGAATTGATGGATATTTGCAATTTAGCGGAAATTTTAATCTATCTTTAGATTGTTGTGTGTGCATTAATGCATCAGTGGTGTTTCCCTCTCTCACGATTACTCGTTCGTTTATGGATTTTTTTGGCAACTTTTTCATTAGCTTTCTAGAAAGTTGCCAAATTTCTGTTTGACTGGCATTTTTTTGCTGCTTTTTAAGAAGTGTCAGTAGTAAGAACTGTTTGTATTTTCATATCTAAATTCTAAACTTTGATATTTACATTGGCTGACAACAAAACAGCAGTACTATTTATTTTTCTCTCTCCCCGTCTCTGCGTGTCAGTAGTAAGAACTGTTCGTATTTTCATATCTAAATTCTAAACTTTGATATTTACATTGGCTGACAACAAAACAGTAGTACTATTTATTTTTATCTCTCCCCGTCTCTATGTGCCTGTGTGTGTGCGTGCGCGCCTTTATGCAACGGCGATGAAGATGATTTGAAGGCTTGTACGTTTGAGTTTAATTGCTGCATCCATGTGTCACTAGTTAATGTATTTGTTTTTTTTGAGTAAAATGCCAAAATAATTCCCTGACTGTTTACGTGGGGACATTTTCATCCCAGAGTTTATAAAAATGTTAAATTAGTTTCCATACTCCTTAAAATGGGGTTGAAATATCGGGATGATGATTAAATTCAACATGAAAGGCATTTTTGTTCTTGATCTAGGCGCTTCAGAGATCTATTTTTCTCATGCAATGGCGATAGAGCAACTTGGATGGCCTATGCTTATGTAGGTAACCATTGCTTTCATGCGTCATTGTGTTGTGAAAACGAGAATTTGAGCTTCAGATTCTTCGTTCCCTTTTCAATTTTCTGTCTTAGTTTCTGTTTCTTCTACTTTTATTTGACTAATCTATATACTAAAGCCACACGAGATATTGGAGGCCCGAGTGCAGATGGTATGTACATTAGTGATGCTTTACTCTCGGAAGGAAACTAGTAGTCTCTGAAGAAAACTTATCAGTTTATGGGTCCGTTGTGGCTGCTTTGTCAATGATTTTCTAGAAAGTTGCCAAAATTCTGTTTGACTGTAATTACTTTCTGCTTTTCAAGAAACTTCAATGTCGATATATATATATATATATATATATATATATATATATATATATATATATATGAAGGGATGGCAGGGTTTTCTTGGCAGGGTTATCTTCGGTGGGCTTTAATACTCTTTTTGACCTGGTTTGTAGTTTTGACCTTGCGGATTGATTTTTGAATTTTTTTTTTCCGGATCTTTATTCTTTGGTTGGAGCAGACACATCTGGTATTTGTTGTCAAATCTACGGTTTGATGACTTTTAGTAATATTCGTTATGTTCTTCTGGATGCCGATGTGTTTCCTGTCATTCAAAGACCTCACTTATCGCGTAAGAAATCTGGGGCAATTTTTGATATCCTTTCTAATTTCTTTGTGGATTCTACGCCTGGTAAGACTTAATTTGTTTCTTCTACTATAAAGAAACCTTCCCAATCTGGGTAGTCCTTTTTTGAATTTTCTCTATATTTGGTGAGCCTTTTAAAGTAGATTATACTTCTTATGCTCTATCTTTTATTGCTAGAGTTTTAGTTTTAATGAATATTTTTTTAAAACGTTGATATCAAAGCATGGTTAGATTCTGTGATGAATGGATACTTTCAAAAGTTGAGTTAAAAAAAGCTTGCTTTTTTCTATCTCAATGTAGGATGTTTGGTCATTTTAATGAAAGATTGTTTTCGGCATCATCCATAAAAGAAATAATTGGGTATGCAGCATCCTATCCCAAGTTTCATAAATTTGTACCTATGCAAAAGTTCTTGCCATCTTTCTAAGTTTTATTCTACTTTCATTTAGTTGTCATTTTCTCTTAAATCCGCCACCATTGAAGGATTTCTCTAGAGGGGGTTCAACATGACGTAGTGCAACTCAGTTGTTCTGCTGCAATTGTGCGGGAGCAGCTTAGATGGTAAAATCAAAGTTTAGGTGCTAATATGTAAATAGATGGGAATTGTGTGATATATATGTAAATCATCCGAAAAAAGATCCTTTCAGATGGCAGAAATGCTTGCAGAAGTGGGGAGAAAGGCTAGGAGAGATTCTCCTCAAAATGCAAGCAGTTGCCTTTGGTTTCAGGCAGGCACAAATGAGAGATCAAAACCCTGCACTCAATAAATGGCTATGGAACTTATGAAATGATGGACGATGTGATTGATGAGTTAGAGTGCATGAATCGTATTGAATAGCTGATCATAAACAGGGATCAAATAAAAGTGTGTTCTATTATGAAATAGGATTATGCAGTAATTGAGGAAGTCATTAACAGAACATCAAACTCTTATTACCGCGTTATTATTTTTCGTAGTTTTACTAATTTATAGTATTAAATAGTTATTGAGAATTTTGTGTACATATATATATATATATATATATATATATATATATATATCTAAATATAGATGATACTTTGTTTTTTTTTTTCAAGTTCTGGGAATGATCTTCCTCGTTCTTGTTTGGTGCTATGTGGGCAATGATGTTATTAGCCTGTCATGGTCCCTCTGGATGGTACACTTGGGTGTCCCTACTTTTGCCCAGCCCTTAACATCAGTGTGTAACCAGGTAGAGTGTCTGGCGTCCTTAAGCTGGCCTTGGCTTTTGACTGACTCATGATAACCTTTGTGATAGCCTATTTATTTCTGAGCCTGCCCATTTTACCTGGCCTTGCACCTATTTTCCCATTTTTTAACACTCAGCATTTTTAAAATTGATCCTGACTTTATAATGGCTGGAGGTGGATGTGAAAAACTTGGTATAATTTCTGCTGATGTTTTTATTATTTTCATATTTTAGAAAGCGCACGGATAAGGAGCGCGCAATGCTCAAAAGACATGTAATAAGTTCTCTGCCTAAAATTGATCATAACAACAAATTGGGGTTTTTCATGATGTGTTATGAGGAAGCATCAAATGAGCATCACACTCATATTACTGATACTACTGTGTACAACATATATGGGCCTTGGTGGTATGGGGAAAACAACTCTCTTGCAACGTGTCTATGTAGATGAAATTGTTAGAAACTTTCTTTGATTTTCCAAATAGATTTTGATCGAATCAAAATCTCTTAGGAAATTGCCACGAGAATCTTTCGTTCACGTTCAAATTAATGAGAAAAACTGAATCGATACAATAACGGAAGCGTACTCGAATCCATTTGATCAATTGCGAGCAACGATCTTCCAATCTGCGATTTTCCGGAGTTTTCCTTAGTTCTCTCGTTGATGGGGAACAAGAGAATTTTTAGATCGTGCGGATCGGGGACCATTACCCTCTATTTAATATAACCAATAGTTGGTTACAAGAATTGCTAAATTCCAATTACGCCCTCATCAAATCGAATTTGCACTTATAGTATCCACACTTATAATTTCATGACAAATGTGCTAAAGTCGTAAACTTTACTTAATTAATTAGACCACGATAATTTTGACTCATTAAATAATGATCCAACACATTTATTAATTACATTGTAGTCCATAAATTATCTAACAATCTCCACCTGATTATATATGTAAAAAATAAATGTGTCAACCTTAGAGCATTCAAAATTTATTGTCATTATTATAAAGGCGTATTACAATCCGGTCGCATTAATCGTATCAATATAGGATCAAAGCAGCTTTTCATTGTATTTGTCATAATTAAACCCATCAATAGTCACATATATTAATATAATCAAATGACATAGATCAATCATAAATGTGTGGAATGAAAATTACATGCGAGGTGGTCGATTACATGCCAATTTTCAACTTGGTCCTACTTTACTTAAGTGAGATCAAACTTTAACTATACGAGTGTCATTGAATCGAATAAAATACCATATTTACGATCGGAAAATATCCAAATATGTTTTGTACACAAAATAAAACATGAGCTTAAAAATATAAGTTAACAAACTCCCACTGAATCTAAATTTCCTCAAGCTCTATAACACCTATATGAAGCAGTATGCTCATGAAAGACTACTGGTATCGAACCCTTTGTAAGAGGGTCCGCAATCATGGAGTTTGTTCCAATATGCTTTCTATCGCAAATCTGCCACTCTGTATTCTTTCCTTCACAACAAGAATTTGATGTCGATATGCTTTGACTTGGATGAACTCCCGTTGTTATTGAAATACAATACTGCTCGATTTATTATCACAAAATAACTTTAGTGGTCTTTCAATCCCTTCCATAATCGCGTGACTAGTGACAAAATTTCTCGACCATATGCTATGGTTGGATGCCTCATAACATGCTATATACTCTGCTGTACATAGTGGATGAAGCTATTAGTGTTTGTTTTGCACTCCTCCAGGATATAGCTCCACCACTTAACAAAAATATGTAGATTGATGTGGATCTTCCATTGTCTTGGCATCCAAAGAAAATCGGAGTCGAATACCGAATGATCTCCAAATGATCCGATCTCCTATATGTAAGCATGTAATCTTTTGTTCTCCTTAAGTACCTCATAACTCTTTTAGTCGCTTTCCAATGATCCATTCCTGAGTTACTTAAGTATCTCGCTAAAACTCCAACAATGTACGCAATATCCGGCACGTACAAACTTGAAGCATACATAAGACTCCCTATCGTTGAAGCATAGGGAATCTTTTGCATTTCCCGAATCTCGAGGTTTCCTTTTGGCACGTGATTGAGATCGAACTTGTCTCCTTTAGCGACAGGGTGTCAATTGGTCTACTATTCTGCATGCCATATCTTTTAAGACTTTATCAATATAGCCTCTTTGTGATAATCCAAGAATACATCGAGAACGGTCTCAGTGAATTTGAATTCCTAAAACAAATGAAGCATCACCAAGATCTTTCATCTCAAAATTATTTGATAGAAATCTTTTGGTTCTACGCAACATGCTTATATCATTTGCAGTATGACAGTATGTCATCCACATACAAAATCGAAAAATATGTTTTATCCCATCTGAATTTATGATACACACAATCATCAACTGCATTCGTTTCAAAACCAAATGAAAGAATCACTTGATGAAATTTGTGATACCATTGATTGGAAGCTTGTTTGAGCCCATAAATGGATTTCGTCGATTCTGAAAACCATATTCTTTGGGTCTCTATTACAAAGTTTTACGGTTGCACCATATAGATCGTTTCATCAATGTCTCCATTGAGAAATGCGGTCTTGACATCCATTTGATGTAGCTTCCAATATCATAATGAGCAACAAGTCTATGATTACTCTAAAAGAGTCCTTTGTTGAAACCTGAGAAAAGGTCTCTTTATAGTCAATCCCTTCCTTTTGAGTAAAGCCTTTAGCTACAAGACGAGCTTTATGTCTTTCCACATTACCTTTTGAATCCCTTTTAGTTTTAAAAATCCATTTACAACCAATGAGTTTCTTTCCTTCTGGAATGGAACAAGTTCCCAAACTTTATTGTCTTGCATGTAGCTTATACTCCTCATTCATTCGCTTTGATCCATTTTTCGAATTGGAACTTTGCATAGCTTCGATGAAAGTTGATAGGATCATCTTCCATCATACTAATATTTTCCTCATGTTCCCGAAGAAATACAATATAATCATTTGAAATAGCATTTCTTCTTTCACTAATGGATCGTCGCAAAAACACTTGCTCTCGAACTTGTTCTTGAGGTTGTTGAATTTGTTCTCAAGGGTTCTTGATTTGCAACTTGATCAATGTCGGGAGTAAGATCCCGATCATTATCAAAGCAATTACAGGAATAGGAACCAATTCCTCTTCAACAAGAGTAGTATGGTCCGATTCCTCCTCAAAGACAAAGTCTCTAACCTGATTTCTCCCCCCAAATTCATTATCCTCAAAGAACACTGCAGTTCCCGTTTCAAAAATTATCTTTAATTTGGGATCATAAAACTTGAAACCCCTAGATCGCTCCGAATAACCAACAAAGTAGACTGCTTCATCGTTTTAGGGTCTAACTTTTCTCAGTGAGCTTATGAGGCGCTTGCCTCAATTTGAATAACCCTGAACATGAAAATGCTTTAAACCGGGTTTTCGCCCGTCCAAAGCTTCATAGGGTGTAATTGCAGTTGCTTTAGTTGAGTACTCTATTTAGAATGTAGTTCCATTGTCTTGAGTGCTTCTCCCGAGTGAATTTGGTAAGGTAGAATGACTTATCATACTTCTTACCATGTCTTTAAGAGTGCGATTTCGTCTTTCAGCCTACACCATTCATGCTAGAGTGAACTCGACATAGTGTATTGTGGGACAATTCCACACTCCTCTGTGAATTTAGCAGAATGGTCCGGACGTTGTTCACTCGAACCGTCATATCTACCGTAGTATTCACCACCACGATCAGATTCGACTTTCTTTATTCTTTTGCTTAGTTGGTTTTCAACTTCGATCTTATAAGATTTGAACACGTCAATACTTGGGACTTCTCATTAATAAGAAATAGGTATGCATATCTTGAATAATCATCTATGAATGATACAAAATATTGTTGACTATTCCAAAAGTTCGTAGAAAATGGTCCACAAACATCCGTATGTATCAATTCTAAGACTTCAGTAGCTCTATATACACCTAATTTCTTCCTTTTGACTCGTTTTCCCTTAATGCATTCAATACGGACATCAAAGTCCGTAAAATCAATGGAATTTAGAATTCCATCCGACACAAGCTCTTTCAACTCTATTTCTAGAGATGTGACCTAAACGTCTTGTGTCATAATGCTCTCGAATTTTCATTATTAATTTTTCGCTTAGTACACCGTGATTCCACATTTAGAGTTTCATTATAAGAACAACGATATCAAGCAAATAAAGATTATCATATACCACTAGAGAAGCAGGTTAAACGATATTGGAATTAATAGATAAACTGAAATAATCTGTTTTGAAATGAACAACAATAACCTAATTTGTCCAAAACAACAAACAAACCAAATTCCGTCTAAATGACTGAGTACAACTAAAGTATCTATCAAATCCAAGTAGTAATCAAGTACATAATAACAATCTAAAATGCCCAATTGCTTCACTTCTACCGATTTTCCATCTCCCACATAAATGCATCTTTCAAAGCATCATTTGGTTTTCGTAGCTCAAGTGACCTCGCATTGAAACACTTATGTTAGTAGTAGCACTGCAGTTTAACCACCAAGTCGTTTCAGTATCGAGCTCAAATTTACCTCGAACGTACCAAAGTTGAAATGTACCTTTCTTTACACGCCAAGCATGATATTTAACGACATTCCTTCTTCGATGTCATGCTTTGTTGCAAAAGAAACAACTGATATTTTACGAATTTTGAGCTTTATTTTGTTTCTTTTGAGAAGGACCCTTACTCTTAGCAGCCTTCATTCTTTTCTTTTAGAGCCCTTTTCCTTAGAGGTGTTTACTGGATGAAGCACTATCAGCCTTTCCTTCGCTTCAACCTTTCTTCCTCTCGCACACAATGAGAAATAAGTTCATTAAGAGTCCATTTCTCCTTTTGCATATTATAGCTGACCGTAAATCGACTAAATCGTGGAGGAAGAGAAATAAGAACTAAATGCACGAGTAAGTCATCCGTCAACTCGAGATTTAGTTTCTTTAATTTTGAAGCAATATTAGACATCTCCATGATGTACTCCCTTATATTTTCCTGCCTCCGAACTTCATTAAATCCGCTTCTTTAAAGAATACCAGGTTTGCCTTATCGCTCTTTGCAAAGCGTTTCTCAATTTCAATGAGAAAATTACGAGCTTCGATGATCTCACTGAACACCGCACTCTAAAGCGCCTCGGTATGCATGCGCTTTATGATCATTAGACTCGAGCGATTAGAACGGTCCCACTTCTCAAAGTTCCTCCTATCCTCGGAGGAACTTGCATCCGTAAGAGGAGCGAGCTTTTACTATTCTTAACTGCGATCTAAATCCATGCAACAAGAACAATGAGAATGTTCTATTCCAATCCTTAAAACTATCACCCTAAGGATTGGAACCGAATCGAGATAGCAGATACATTAAGAATAACCGAAAAATGAACAAAAGATTTAATTAATAAAATGTTTAAATTCAATTAATGGTAAATCCCATCTCAAGACACTTAACGCGACATTAATATCAAGTCTTTAGACAAGAATATTAGCTTCTTAGTGGTAATCTTGTTATAATGATCAAACATTAACGATAACGTATATCAGTTAATAAATCTATCTTTGGATCGATTTATTACTCATATATTATTCCTTATAATTGTTACATGTTTATCATCACAGAGTATAGTATGCTGATTCGCACGCATTAATTTTCCTTTGGCCAATTAATACTCGCATGAACCTACATACATAAAACATCCATCATTCGTCACTGTAACTATCTACATACATGAGAAGTCAGCTTTAGCGATATCACGTTTCAATAAATTCATTAAAAATGATGGACAATTTTAAAGTACAATTTATTTGAATTTAATTCAAACATTAATTTAATTTTACAAAATCTTAATTTTATAAACAATGGACTAAATTTTAAAACTTTAAAGTCCATAATTTACAAAAATTGATTGATTTTATAAAATAATCAATCCATAATTTAATTAATTTAATTTACTCATTTTAAAATGAGTAACTTAATTAACTTATTTATTTAATCTACTCATTAAATTAAATGACTCATTTTATTTTCCAAATTAAAATGAGTTAATTAAAAATTTAAATTAAACAAAATAAAATAAAATCAAGAAAATCAATTTAAAACTAAACAAAATAAAATAAAATTGATTTTATTTTATTTTAATTTTCTGATTTTTTTTTCCGCGAACCGGGTCCACGGAACGGGTCCGTGAACCAGTTCCGTGGACCGGGTCCACGGAATAGTCCGTGGACCTGGTCCACGGACCGGTTCGCGGACCGGTTCCGCGAACCGTTCGCGACGGTTCGCGAATCGCGAACTGGCGCGAACAGTTCGCCGTTCGCGAACTGAGGCGCCGCCCGGCGCCGCCTCCGGCGCCCCGTCCGGCGCTTCGTCCGCGCGGCCTCCTGCGCCGCTCCGGCGGCGCCTCCCTCCGGCGCCGGTTTCGGCGCCATTTCCGGCGGCCGGATTTTGCCGTCGTCGGAGGACGCGCCACCGCACCCACCGACGTCGCAGTCCCGTCGCGGCATTCCTTCTCCGTAGTCCGCCGCCGCAACCTTTGCGGGCGAATCCTTCGCGGGTTAAGGAGAACGAAAGGGATAAAAAATACGAAAGAGGAGGGAATCTCAACGAGAATATGAACGGGAGGCTCCGATACTCAATCGTTGAAACTTTCTTTGATTTTTCCGAATAGATTTTGATCGAATCGAAATCTCTGTAGAAATCGCGCGAGAATCTTTCGTTCACGTTCAAATTAATGAGAAAAGCCGAATCGATACGATAGCGGAAGCGTACTCGAATCCATTCGATCGATTGCAAGCAACGATCTTCCAATCTGTCGCATTTTCCGGAGTTTTCGCTTGGCTTCTCTCGTTGATGGGGAACAAGAGAATTTTAGATCGTGCGGATCGAGACCATTACTCCTCTATTTAATATAACTAAATGGTTGGTTACAAGAATTGCTAAATTCAATTCTGCCCTCATCAAATCGAATTTGCAACTTATAGTATCCACACTTATAATTTCACGACAAATGTACTGTAAAGTCGTAAACTTTACTAATTAATTAGACCACAATAATTTTGACTTGTTAAATAATGATCTAATACATTTATTAATTACATTGTAGTCCCATAAATTATCTAAGAGAAATAGCATAGGAATTTTTGCGTGTTTTTAACAACTTTGCTGTGAAAAGAATCATTGCAGATGTTTTGGAATGCCTTTAAAGGAACAAGCTGATTTGGAGTCATTTGATGCACTTCAAGGAATTTAAGTCTGATTCTTAAATCGGAGGTTTTGTCCATTCTCGTGAAAGCTTGGGAGTGAGATATTGTTAACAACTTGGTTGGAGTTTATTGCATTGATGATGGTGAAGGTGATTACAAAGATGGAAACAATATTGAGATTTGGGGGTTTGGAGGATAATAAGCGTTTGCAGTTTGTCAATACATATGCATTTGCTGGTGAAGAGAACCTTGATACGACAACAAATTATTCCACTATGTGGATCGGCTACATGAATCATTTTTCTCCATTGTCTTATCGAGTGTCGTATTTTTATTGATTCTTATAAATTAAGATATATTTTTTTTATTGTATGTCAAAGTCTTTTTAGGTCTTTTACTACCTCTCTTGACACAAGTTAAATCTAAAACATCTACTCTCCTAATTGGGTCATTAGATGGTTGACGTTTGATGTAACCAAACCATCTAAGACACTCTAATTTTGTCGGCCATTGGAGCTACTCCAACCTCTTCACCCTTTCACAGGATATGCACGATACGCATTTTGTCTCCAAGTGTAAAGCTACTCATCCACCTGAGCATTCTCATCTCAGCTACACTTAATTTTATATTTCTCTTTTGTAAACCAACATTCTGCGCTATAAAGCATTGCAGGTCTTACGACCATCTTGTTAAATTTTCATTTATATTTTATTTCGCACAATAGGCCTGATGCTTTCCTCCGTCTTAACCATCCAACTTGAATTCTACTCCATCTATATCACCGTCACTTTGAACAATTGATCCGAGATATCTAAAACATTTGCCCTTGTAATGTTAGGCTGCAGGAAGGATTTAGTGTTTGGCTGCAGGAAGGATTTAGTGTTAATAGGATTTTGTAAATCCAGATTTGTTAAATCTGCCCCGTTGCCATAAATCCATGAAAGTTGTGTTTTCTTTGTGCTCAGCTGGATTTAATAAATCGTGGCCATGTGCTCAGCTGGATTTAGTAAATCTTGGCCATAAATCCTATTAATGGGTTGCCACCCCCTGATGATCATAAAAAAGTAAGATCCAAATTTGTAGGGTGAATTAAAGATATTTGAAGGTTTCTATTCGGAGCAAAGGTGATAGGAGGCGTTTTGATTTCTAGTTTCAATGAAAAGCATTTGATAAAGCTCTTAAACAGCAATTTTGATAGTGCATAATTGGGTCAGAATCCCATCTTGGTCCTTCGGAGATCCACTCTTGTCAATGCAGTGGGGATATACCAGCTTTGATGGCGAATTGTATTTTGAGGTTAACTGCTTATTCCATGAGCCAGTTGTAGGGAACTATTGATTGTATTTGCTGCTTGATGAAATTAAAATGAATCCGAGCTTCTGATTCAACAATTCCTTCCTCACTTTTCCATATATGTGTTTTCAAGCAACCCTTTTAGCTCTTAAAGCTTACAGTTTGTTTTATTATGGCATAGTTAAGGTCTGTTTAATGTTCTTAAATATTGATGCTGAAGGATGATTGAGAACTGACCTCCATGCTCTGTTTATATACACAAGTAAGGCTTCGTTGTCCAAGGCTGTCTTGCAGAAGGTGGTTTGAGCAGAGGATTAAAGCAAGGGTTCTCCAACTATGCTAGACAGTTTTTTCCGTTAAATCATACGGTACGCTTAAATCCTGCTTTTTGGGCATTTTGACGTCAATCGCCGCCTATTTAGTTTTAGTTCTGCTCAAATGAAGGCAGTTAGACTCCAATGTAGAGCTCCATATTTCAAGATGAGCCTTTTCTCGTCTCATCCACTAGAAGGATATCAGTAGCAAAAAACATACACCAAAGTACCTGTAAGTGTCCAGGGAGACCATACATAACTAAAGCAAAAGGATATGGGCTTAAAGCCGATCCCTAATGTAATCCAACAGAAATAGGAAAATATTTGGTCAATCCTTCTCCTGATCGGCACAACTAACAGCTCTAATATACATATCTTTAATGAATTGAATATAAGTCATATGAACACCTTTCTTCTCAAGAATTTTTCGAAGGATATCCCTTGGAACTTTATCGTAAGTTTTTCTAAATCAATAAAAATCATATGTGGATCCTCCTTATTATCTTTGAATGTCGCCGTCAAACTTTCCAATAAATGTATAGCTTTCATAGTAGACTTGCCCGACATAAATCCTTTGTAATATGTTTTAAAATATGTTCATTACCCTCTCCTATAAATTTAAAGTATGACACACTCTTGTGCAAATCCAGTAGTGTAGTGCTGCACTGCATTTACAATAAAGAATGCTCTTTTGGAACGTTTCATGCAAGCCACAGAAGCCGAGTAAAATGAGTATTCCTTTGCATTGCCATGAACGATGATAAATTACTCAAATGTTTTGTCTCCATGAATCTCATGAATCTCTCCAATGGCGTCAAATCGGATTTGGAAGCTAAGTTCAAATCTGAACATAATTGTTTGCTTGAATCTGACTCGAATATTAAACACGTTAGAAAATCCACCCCAAAGCTGACCTGCACTCATGATAACTTGATTGAGTTTTATTTTAATTTTTTTTTAAAATGAGCGGGCTCACAAGCTAACTAGTCTAGTAGAGGCTGGCTTGAGCTTGATTTGTTTGCTCATTGAGCTGAATTCATGTGCATTTTATCGAACCGAGCTGAGAATTGTGTAAATGGCATGGAATGGATTGTCACCTCTAAAAAGGTTAGTAATAGCGGCATTTTTTTATGTATTATTAAAGTTATGCATGTAAATATCTGAGTTTAGTTTTTAGTTATGTAAATATATGAAAATTATGTGGTATGCATGTAAATGCCCCTTAAATATTATGTTGCAACCATCTCAAAATAATTTTGACCAAATTCTAGTGAGATATTTTCACCCAAAATTTTCTTTTTATCATTTGCTGGTATTGCTCTATGGCGAAAAATGTTGGCCTTTAAAAGAGAGGCATAAAATGCAGTTGTTGAGATGAGAATGCTCCGAGACAATGCGAAATGAATATATTTGTGATAGGGTTGGTGTAGCTCCAGTGATGGACAAGATTAGACAATCTTCTTAGATGATTTGGTCACAATAGACATCGACCATCTGTGATCCAGCTAGGAGTTGAGGAACTCTGAGGTAGACCTAAAAGGACTTAGAATTATTGTCTTAAAAAATATTTTAATCTATTAGAATTAAATTAAAATATGACACTCAATAGGTCACAACAGAGAAAAAGGATTAGTGCAGCCGATCCCACTTATTGGGATAAAGGCTTGTTGTTGTTGTTGTTGTATGATCTGCTGGTGTGCAGTGACATACGATTGAATCTTAAGATGGTTCAATGTCTATTATGGAGTTTGAAAGTAGTTACGCTAAACCAATGCATTTCCAACCAAAAAACTCTTGGAGTTTCTTATGCAAGCCAATGAAATTCTGGATGGAGAAAAAAAAAATTCTCAACCTGCATCATCTAGAATAGTAATGAATTATTCATTTTTTTTCTATTTGAATTACATGAATTTCTCTCTCTCTCTCTCTCTCTCTCTCTCTCTCTCTCTGCCCCATTCTGTTTGATCAGGCGATGATGATTAAATCCAATTTTGAAGGTGGTCATCTCTGCTTTTCTCTTAACTTGCCGATGCACCTGCTTGGATGACCTATGCTTCTGTAGGTAATCGTGGTGCCCATGTGTCATTTGAAGAGAACATGCAGATGTATATGTTTTTTGATGAACTAAGGAGAATCTGAGCCTATGACTCAGTTCTTTAAAATTTTCTATATCTTGAAACGGCCAAATGGGTTTTATGTCGATAGATTTTTGTTTTTACCGGAAGTTGTAATCTTTCTTTGTTCCATTTATATAATTGATGAGTATTATTTTGAAAAAAGATTAGTTGATTACAAGACTGCAAAGATTTATAATCAATTAAAATTATTACTTAAAAAATATAGAATAAAAAATATTAAATTTTATCTAAATGAATAGTTTAATATAAATAATAAGATTTAAATCTCACTATTACTCTTAATATCCTATGGCTGCATGTCTGGGGTCGTCAAAACGTGCATATATCTGTGTGTTGATGGAACCAAGGTTAATCTGAGCCTCCAATCCCGTATTTTCTTCCTTCTGTTTTGCTATTACTCTTAACATCCTTCGACAGAGAATATGTGCATGTATTTGTGTGTTGATGGAACCAAGGTTAATCTGAGCCTCCAATCTCGCATTATCTTCCTTCTGTTTTGCTATATAGTCATGCAAGTTGTAATCTATCTTGTTTTCTTATGTATTTTCTAAGAGAAAAGAGTGAAAATAGTTTCTTAATTTGTTGCTTGGGATCATTTTTGTCATGAAGTCTATAATGGTGTAAATTTAGTTCCTAGGCTCTTTTACCATGGGCTCGAATAGCTCCCTTGGCCTTGAATGATTCACATGCTTATGCTGCAAAATGATGGTGGATTAAAGTTGAATGGCATATATTAATGAATTATGGATGCTTTATTCTCCAAATAAAGCACATTAGTTTCTGGGTCTCTAATGGAAGCTCTTTCAATGAAACTTACCCCAAGTACGTTACTATTATAACTCTTTCTTTACACATGGAAAATGGCTTACCTGCTCGCTAACTTTCTATCTCTCTCTTTATGTCTAATGGGGGCGATGAAGATGAAATCCATCTTGCCTGTCAGTGTTATTTTGGGTGTGGAGTGCCCGTAGGAAGCTGTTGGTCGTCGGAATCGAAATTCCGTCGCCCGCTTCGGAAGAACGTTTAATTTACATATATATATATATATATATATATATATATATATATATATATATATATATATATATAATTTTTAGAAAAATATGAAATTAAGCCGATTCAATATTTTTCATAGTTTAAATGAAAGAAGCCTTCACACCTCAAGCACTCGCATTTATCCCGAAAGATAAACACAAGACTTGAGGGTGAAGCTCGATCAAATAAACTAAGAAATATATGACGTCCATTTGGTCTGCGAAATCATTTTATTTGCCGACAAGTTTCCTTATTTAATATGAAAAATTAAATAGGGTTTATTTTAAGCTGGGTTCGGAAAAACTTCCTATAAGGCCAACCCCTATAGTTAATTACATCTTAAATGACCGAAATCACTTAAGAAAACTCTCGATAAAAATTAGAAAATATTATCTTCAATGAGGTCAGAAGGATATGACTTTTCAATGAAATCGGATAAAGAGGTGTGAAAGGGGATTAGCTCGAATTTGGAATGTTTATTGTAGATTCCGAAGGAAGAACTAGAGGATGTTATAAATCCGGAGGCGAACCTCGGTGACTTCCCATGCATCCTATGGTTTGGCTTCGATTTAGGGGAGAGATTATTTAAATGATTCATCTTGCCAATTTTATTTAATTAAGGCTTATATTTGTGTGAAATGATTGCACGAATAACCTAAAAGATGTGAGGGTTTAGGTCGTAACGAACAACCTCGGAGTCCTAAAATGAGTTGGGCTTTATATTGTACAACAGAGCTATACAAAGGCCCAAAAAGAAATTGAGGATTTGTGTTGCACTAGGCGAACGACCTCGAAATCCTATGGATTGTTGTTTAATTATTAAGGAATGGTTTAACAGATGAATATATGTTTTGCTGTTGAAGATGGCCGTGCTGCCCACCACGCTCTCCAAGCTCCTTACCGTGACGAGTTTAAGTTTTCTAAGGTGACAAGTTATGATGTCAAATCAGATGACCCTATGGTTGTAGTTCTAAATATCCTATAAAAGCATATTTAAAGGTTGTACAGTGTGTAGCAGGGTATATAACACATGAAGATAGTAAAACATGTAGTAGAGAGTATGTTACAACGTGCTAAAAAGAACAGAAGCAGGTAGAAAGAGTAGCATGCTGTAAATGTAAAGAAAATTGTATACCTGGGAGATTCGTTATTTTCTTAAATGTGGCAGACTGAAGTCATCACACAAATGAAAGCCAAGCAGAAAAAGAAATATCGTACAGAAAAACTCGAGAAAGAACGGCGAATGCTCACAGTAGAAAAACTCGAAAAAAAAGAATAAAATCATCAAAACCTCGTGAAAGCCCCGGAAAAAGGACCACGAGCGTTTCATCAATATCATACAAAAATTCGAAGAAACCGCAAGCACTCGGGTCGGGGCTAGGCTCAGAAACTGTGTAGTTATTCTCGAGGGTCGTCGAAGGCTACTCGGTCACCCTAGTGTATAAAGCCCGCTACTCAACTAGAAGGGTGTCCTACTAAACCTAACTCAGGAGGGTGTTCCTTAACCCGATACTGATAATCAACAAGTGGATAACCAAGTTATATAATATAGTTTTAAAATTTATATTTTTAGCATGCACGTGGATTTCAGACATACAAAAGAGAGTTTATATTGATATTTTGGTTGTAGTGAAAATATATTTTTGTTTTAAATATAGTATCCATTCTTATCCACGAATCGATCACTTCGTTGGGTGTAGGATCACTAACAATCCTAAGAAGATACGGGTGCCCTGCTTGCCTTATAACGGTTAATGATACCGTCATCTTACGGTTCATTGGGGCCCTGGAGTGGGTCCTAATGTCGTAGGATGGGATATCATTCCACTCTACCACTGGTGTGCCTTTATCATCAGCACCCTATGCCCCAAAACAAAACGAAAACTAAAGCTGAGAAAAAGAACGAAAGAAAGCAAGTCAAAGAGCAAAAGATGAAGGAAAGGAGACTAACCCACCTCTAAATCTGATTTAAAAGAGGAGGGGCCCAAATGGTAGAAGGGTTAGTCTAAAACACCCCTAGATAAGGCTTGAAAAGTTTCCAAACCTTTCACAATAAACCAAATAGAAGTGAGCGGATAAAGACTCTCACTAGTATTTCCAAAACCCCAAATATGACAATTTCTCGACTCCCAACTCGATTCACAACTCAACATGTTTCATAAAGTAAAATCTTCCAATAAATCCAAGTAGAAGCTCACGACCAAGACAGGACAGGGCCACAGAGGCTCACGGCTAAGGCAACATGGGCCAAGGAAGCTCACGGCCAAGGCAAAAACAGGAAAAAAAAAACATCTCAACATAGAGCTTTCAATACATAAGAAAGTGAATGAACAAGCTCACAAACCCTCCAAATTTGCTCTAATTCTCTCAAGCAAGACATAGGAAAGATATCCCCAAAAGGTAATCCTCAAACATCCCTCCCCATCAGCAAGCCAAGGGGAATCCAAACCATCACAAGGTACAAAAATATTCATCACAAAGCTATAAGTGCAGCTCAACACAGAGCCATGGAATTGAATTACCATAGGGTTGAAACCATCGTGGACTTAAAGCCATGTTTTCAATATTTTTGCACTTGCTTTAAATATAAGAAAAATAAGAAGATAATATCATGCCATTCCTACACCATCTCAAGCAAGTAACCAAGTATAAATCCTAGAACATGCTCATGCTTCCATTTTAAACATGCTTCAAGCAATAAAATGCCCCCCCAAATCTTAACATAACAACATACTAGCATGCCATTAGAGAGGGGGAGCAAGAGACCACCATTTAAGCAAGTAAATAAAACATTCCATGACACATAAATGCTCAGCTGAGATCACAAACAGGGAAAACCAAGCTAACGACACAAGTCACAGCCACCCTGGGCAAAACCGAGAAGAGCAGAAGAGAGAAAAAGGGTTACCGGCTAGTGTAGAGTACATAAGGAAAGCAAGAAGTTCAGGGTCCAGTCCAGCAGCACCTTCCCTCCTCTATGAAAATTTAGCCAACACTCAACTTCACCCCAAATGGGGTTCTTATATGCAAAAGAGGGGAGGAAGCTGCCAAGCCTTACCTGCAGGGTTGACTAGGATCGGAGAAGGCACCAGAAAATGGTGACAAAGTGTCGCAGGAAGGAGTAGACGGCTCGGCGATGGGGTCGCACAAGGTTAGGGATCGAGTAGGAGATGGGGGCAAACGACGTGCGGCTCGAGAAGGAGAAGCCCGCAGGAGATACGATCGAGCATGGGCAAGAAGAACTTGGTCGGGCGACCTGCTCGAGTGCGGGAAAGGGATCAAACGAAGCTTCCCAATCATGCGAATGGGAGAGGAGCCAAGCTAATAGAACGGGGGAAGGGATTTAGGGCTTAGGATTTAATTTATAAATGTATAAATATATTGATATTATTATTATTATTATTATTATTATTATTATTATTATTATTATATTAAGCCCTCATTCCACAAATTTTAACCCCGACATGCTATCGTCGTAAAACGAACGTCCATTTTAAGTAAAATCGACGTTCCGGACGCATCGACGCAGTCAATTTCGTCATCCGGGATTGTTCGAACAACCTCGTTGACGGTCGCGTCGAAAGTGCGTCAAATCCGGCCTTTTCTGAAATTCTGACTTTGATGTCGATCGTCCCGGCGTTCTGACTCTAGCTCCAGCTCACTGCGAAGAAATTGAAGGCATCGAAGCCGCGAACTGAGAATTTGTGCTTTCAGGTGTGTAATACGTGCACAAGGCTGTCCTAATGTCTAAGGATCCTATAAAGACTCAATTTGAATTTCTAACGTCAACTTCGACTGGCTACAGACTAGCGATACAAAATTTCGTTTAGGATTTCAAAGAGTAACGAAGTGGCTCCAGACTCTGTAAAATGAGGTGGGTCCCATTGCTAATTAACTAGGATTGTCGGAGAAACTCCTGAGGCTAGAATCCTAAATCTAGGAGGAAAACTAAACCTCGACAAAAATGAGGTCAACAAATGGACCCAAAATAGGTGTGGTGTGCTGGGCAGGAACACCGCGCGTATTGGCTTTAACCGACGAGATCAACAAAACCAATACAGACTCCTGGGTCAACAAACCTAGAAAGAAGTGTAGAGTGAAGTGCAGGCTGTTTCCGCTGGGGAATTAACAAGTGGATATTCGATCAAAATCGAGGAGTAGAAACTCTTGCTGAGGATTGGAGAGTGGATTTGGAGTAATCAAGTTTCAGATGTGTATTGAGAATGTGAATCATTTAGGTATTGATCTCGAGGTGGGAATCAAAGTATAGGTAAAATTTGTGGTGGAAGGAAGAGAAAGGATGCCATGTTCCATTTAAGGGGGTCTTATACCGATCTCAAAAAATATTGAGAATAGGATGCCATATTCCATTAAAGGGGGTCTTACACCAATGTCGAAGATTTTGGATAGGATGCCTTGAATTAATCGAAGGGCTTATTCCCTTAGCCTCAGAAATATCATAGAATATAATGTAAACCATCGCTACGTAATGCAGTATCGGATGCTGAGATCCTCTACCTAAAAAATAGTGTGATCCACTGCTAAGCAATGCGTTATCGGATGCTGGGATCCTCTACCTCAAAAATATAGTGTGATCCATTGCTAAGCAATGCAGTGTCGGATGCTGCTATCCTCTACCTCAAAAATATAGTGTATCCATTGCTAAGCAACGCGGTATCGGATGCTGGGATCATCTACCTCAAAAATATAGTGTGACCCATTGCTAAGCAATACGGTTTCAGATGCTGGGATCCTCTACCTCAAAAATATAGTGCGATCCATTGCTAAGCAATGTAGTATTGGATGCTGGGATCCTCTACCTCAAAAATATGATAGGAGATCATAGATATGTGTCATGTGATAAGTTTGATAAAGATATGGAAGACATGTGATATTTTGTGAGATTTTGTGCAGAATGTGGAATTCTGTGGGTATGTGTAGAAAACTGGTGCAAACTATGATATTCGCGCTGCGCAAGCAGATAGTGAGAAATCTCGAACTCGAGATAAACAAACTCAACAAATTTTTTTTTTATTGTTTTAATTATCAAAATATGTTTTTCAGAATTTGATTTTCGTTAATCGATTTTTCAAAAGATTATTTTATTTGAGTTTTATTATTCTCAAGTCTTCATTGTTTCATTCTTTGTTCGTTGTAGTTAAGAACCAACACATGGTTCGGTGGCTTTTCATCCATCGCACACAAGGGCAACTGAACAAACAGGCAAGATTCTGGAAGAGATTTCATTAATATGCTTCAAACAGGAGTTACAGGTTGAACGTAAGCTGAAGTATCAAAATGGTACAATATGCTGAACGCATCAAAATCACATCTGAAAATATATTGTATTGAGTATATTTCACAAGCTGAACATATCTTGTACATATATCATCATATCTGTTGTGTCAAAAATAGTACAGGCAGCTGTCTTCTGGAAGTCTTCCATCTCTGGTGAGGCGAGCTCTTGATCAAGCCGACCTACTAAGCCATGCTTCAGGACAAGAATTCCCTTCGCATGTGCTTAAAGGTGACGATCTTCTAAAAGCTCGTAAGGTAGTAGTTCTTCCAATTCTGGATCTGGACGGAACCCATACGACATTTTGCTGTTATCCATTCTTCTGAAAGTTACAGAAATTCTGGGGTATCGCACTCCTGGAATGTAGTGTTGAGCAATGTCTGCTCCATTTCCTTTAAGAACTAGTACTGAACCCACTGGTAGCTGAATCTCTACGGATCCTCTGAACTCTCCAGAGCCAAGAACATCTATTTCTTTTCCAAATAGTATATTGCTTCTGCTCATGAAGGAGACTGTAGAAAAAGGCCTCACGAAGTCATGATGGTCTATATGTGGGGGAATGCAGTCACCCTCATCGTAGATATTGATGATGCAGCTGTTGGGAATGCAATCGGCTGGAAGTATGCTCCATCAAACCATCCTCTTGATCATCCATTTATCATGGGAGGTATCAAATCCACCTGTTCATGTCTCAAAATCCCTGGGGGATTCTCTTGTCTGTCTGTGGTGAAATTGTAACAGCAGCCACACTAGATGGTGATTCTACCTTTTCCATGCATCCATCTCTTTGGTTCAGAATATGTCCTTTCCATTAAAAGACCAGCTCTTCCTCTGTCTTTTAAGTTGAATATGCAGCCGAGAATACTCTTTTAATCACTTTCGGAGAAAACTCTGGTATATAGCTCCGGGCCTTCTAGTATGTTGACGAATCTTCCCTGAACTTCTTCATAGAATTCAAATTCTCTTTTCTTCACTTTAACCAACTTGTCAAGCTCTGCCATTGTGATCATTGGTAGTTGTCGAGGACGCTCCCACATTTCAGTATGAGTAGGAACCCAAGCTGATGCTGACTCTGTATCCAGCAGAATATATGATTCTGTAGTCAACAAAACATATGATTCTCCTGTCGAACGACTGGTGCTCTGTAATCCGTCGTCTGTAGACATGTACTCCTCCAGAGTACTGTAAAGCTCTAGGTGGAGGACGTTACAATCCGTGCATTCCACAAATGCCCCTGTAGTTGATGTACATACGAGAATATCTGCGTTGCATGTCGGGCAACCCAGGCAATGATCATGTGGAATATCTGATGTTTCCGGCTCTGTAGCAAACTCGGACTCATCCTCTGTAGCAGACAAGCTGGAAGAAGTCTCTCTCATGCCTGGCTCGTAGATATCTCCTTCTGGAATAAAATTAAGCAAATTTTATGTTTCTCGTGTCAGTCTTCTCTCTTCACGACGGAAAGCTCTGTGTTTTTAGTGGTTGGCATTTCTGCGCTAAGTTTTTCGTGACGGTGTATCTGGCAGTATCTCATCATTAGCAATGACTAAGTCTCCAGTTGGTACAATTATCATAGATGGCAGGCGACTGGTCCCCTCCATCAAATCTCGTTGTACTATTACTTTCTTCCCCTTCAGTGAGGAATCCTTTCTGGTGTTGATCTTTAATAACGACGGTAGATGACCTCGATCTGCGGACAACACAGTAATTTATGCTTCCAAAAATATGTTATAACCAATACTTTGACCCAAATAATAATAGTGGCTAGTGTATATAAATATACAAAATATTTTACACACTAGAGGTACTACGCAAGTATACGCATCGTTTCAAGTAATATAGGGCTTTAAGTAAAGACCACAGTATCGATCCCACGAGGAGGTTTATAGATTTTTAAATATTTTAATTTTATTTTTATGTATTTCTTTTAAAGTTTTAATATTTAATTTACTAAATGCAGAATTAAAGCAATAATAAAATAATGAGTGATGTAAATAATAATAAGCAAATAACTTTCTTCCTTTCAATTAATCCAAGACTTTTTAGATGATATAATATTCGTGGAGAATATAAATTTATGGTATTGTGTCAAATAGAAGCAATCCTATTCTTTACCTTCGCTCGATAGTATAAAGAACATTGGCTAATTTATAGATCAGGTCTGGATGTATTGTTAGTAGAATGAGTTAATCTAGGCTCACACTACTAGATGTCCAAGGGTGGCTATGGTCGGCCCTACTAGTGATCCGTTCCCTCTCTATAAACAAAATTACAAGAATTTAGTCTGTCACTCTAAAAACTTATCAATTCTACGCCCATTGAATAATATTTTCCTATTTATTTGCACTTCACCTTGAATAACCCGCACAAGGCCTTCGACTACCAAAGGATTCATGTGATATCTACTAGTTAAGAATTCATCTCCTTTTAGGTCTCAAAATTCTTCAACAGATTTTAACAATTTAAAAGACCAATTTAAATAGTAAATTAAGATCCGGTATTAATATCATCATAATATTTAAACATATTTAGTTTTTAATTCTCCAACGAATTTAATATTATCTTATTTATCTTTTCATAATTGAAAGGAGAAAGTAAAATAACTACTCAGAACACATTGAATCTAAATAACAAAACATATAAATAAAACTTTGAATCAAATTACAAATACTTATCTCAAGTGTTTCTCCAACTGAACCTCTGATTCCTTCCGACTCCAAAGCGAAATAGACTTCAAAAGCACTAACTCTTTCAAACTCTCAATACAAACTCTAAATAAAATAAACTCACTAATTTATGAAGGAAAGTAAACTAAAAGTGTGGCCCTTTAAAATTTCTCTCTAATTAGGTACCTCTTTGCTTTTGGGGCTCTCTCTAATTGGGCGCCTCTTTCTGAAGAAATGGCCTCCTATTTATAGGCTTCAAGGGTTGCCTAAGGCATCTCTTCAAAATGTGTCCAAGTTCAATGAATCTTCTAGAAAGTGTGTCTGGCGCCTAGGCGCCGGCATTTGGCGCCGGACTTCGCGTCCAGTTCTTCGCACCTCTTCACTTTGGATCGCACCTCTTCGCGATCCAAACCGTTTCCAAGCGTCTAGATACAATGTTTCACATGTCCTATAATCCAGGAATAACTGCCAATCTTCTAGATGGTCCAATAACCGCTCTAACCGTCAAAATAATTGCCCAAAGTAGTTAAAAAAACCGTCACAGATTTGGTATCGAGCTGGCGCTTAGGCATCGGATTCTGGAGCCTAGGCGCCAGACCCATTATTTTGGCAATTTTGCATTTTCGCTCCATTTTTGCTCCTTTTTCATGTTTTTTCCTTTTTGAACATTTTTACATCATCTGCATCTAAAAACATAAAATACCTTTCATTAAAGCATAATATTCTTAAAATTTTAATAAAAATCAAGGCATAAAAATAGGTATTTTTTTTCGTGGATCAGTAGCCCCTTTTTCTCTTGATTACTAGCTACGCCCAACAGGGGACTCTCATAGTCCACATTGACTTGATTGAAGTCCAGGTCAAAGTCTATGATGCCATCCTGTGGCGCCCTTTCTTCATCAAGTGCGAGATTCAAGCTATCCTTAAAAGCGAAAATCAACCCCTGTCCTGACATTTTCTCTGCAGACGACAGAAAAACATCAGTGAGCTGAAATCCGACAAGAACAAAACAAATGCCTACCAGAGAAGGCTTTAATTTATGCTTGTAAGAATATTATTTTATTTAGTAAAAGTAGTGGAAGTGTGTATTTTCAAAAAATTTTCATTTTATTGAGATTAATTTTATTACAAAATTTTTGGACCCTATCACAGACATTTGGCCAAATAAATAACCCGGAATAATCAAGATTTCAGAGTTTCAATTCAAGCGATGTCAAGTCGCGTAGTATGTCTTCAAGTATCGTCCGTTGATCAGCAACATGGGTCTTCCGCCTTGAGAATCCACCATCTGGTAAGCTCCTCCTGAATAGACATTTTCAACGACAAATGGTCCATCCCAAGTTGGCTCAAATTTCCCACCTATCTTGCGGCGCGCAAGAATATGTCTCTTGAGAATGAGAACGAGGACACCAACTTTGAATGTCCTCGAGCGGACCAACTTGTCGTGAGCTTGTACCGGTTGACCTCATTTTTGATGAGGTCTTTTGCTCATCTCTTTAGTACTTAGGATCTAGCCTTAGGCTTTTGCCTTTGACTAATCTTAGAGGACTAGAAATGGAACCCACTCTTTAGAAATTCAAACTACTTCTTAACTCCCTGCAAACCCCACAAACTTGATTGTAGACCCCTAATCACCTAGAGGGTTGAAATCAAATGTGGAAGTTTAAAGGTTGAGTTCCTTATAGGACTTCTTGGCCTTAGGAATACCTTGGGTGGCCTGGTCTGGTGAAGGTTGAATTGCACATACACTACACTCTCACACACATTCCAAGTCCTAAAACTACACTCTCACCCAACTTGACTTCCTGACTTATGTAGGTAATTCACATGGATGGTCCTTAACCTCTAAACCCCTGGCTAAGAAGGTTATGAACAACATATTGAATGCCTCAAATGAGTCCTCTCATGGCTCTTATGGGCTTGATATGACTTCATGGCTCAACCAAAGTGATTCCATTTTACTCAAATTTGATCAATCTTCATTTTTTCAAAATTTCAATTTTTGACCCCCGGGACCCTACACCTACTAAACCTACCAAAAGCCCTTGCAACTACCCAAAATTTACAAAATCACCTAAATTACCCAAAATTCCTCAAAATCATTCCTAAACATTTCCCCCCACTCAAATTGATCATCCATAGCCAAAAAATACCAAAAATTTTAAAAGTACCCCCAATACCCTCCAAATACCCAAAATGCCATTCTTAGCCCAAAAATCCAAAAATTCAGAAAATTCCCAAAAAATTCCAGAAAATCCCAAATATTTTCAATTTCATTTTGTTCAACTACACCATGGGCCAATTTTGTCAATTTACCCCACTTTTACCAAAACCTCCAATTTGACCCATTTTAAACCCAAGTGAACCCAATGTCAAACCAAACCACCCCAATTGACCTCAATTTTGGTCCAATTCAATTCTAAACTTCAAATCAACATCCCCAATATCAATTTAGACCAAATTCAAGTCCAATTTGATTGACATTTGAGCCCAATTTCAATTTGAGCAGCTGATCCCAACCTTTAAACCCCACTGGGAGGCCCTCCAGCCACCTCTATTTAAACCCACTCACCTCTCGGCCAAATGAGAAGATGAACCAGACCTTAAGGAAACTCTGCCAAAATTGCTCCAGGACCTCCTAACCCGAGTAGTTGATCCCCAGTGTTCCTTTGCCCTAATCCCCATTAACAGAGCTCAATTTTTGAGTTGAAAATCCACCCAAAAAACGAGACACTTCACCACGGTGAGTCAATCTCCAAATTGATTGGTCCTACACCTTCACCGGACCGAGAGGAGAAGTTCCCCGACAAAAGCCCCCTCACCGAGCCGGCCATTGCTTCCGGCCTCCAAGCTTTGTGATCGGCCTTTGTCACTTTCATACTTAGACAATTCCTCGCAGCCGGAGACTTCATGCGGAGCTTGCCTCGGACTCAATCGAAGGAGACACAACTCTCAGATCGAAGCTTCACTTCTCTGAGCAGAGGTATGAACTCACTCTTCCTCCCGAGCTTCCAGTGATTCTCTATTTTGTTTAAGTTAATTTCATAGCCTATAAACCGTATGGATGTGTTCGTCTCTTTAAGACGAATCCTTAGAGTATAAGAACATGAAAATCCATTGAGAATCGAGAGAGATATTAGGGTTTGAGTGTGGAAGGTCACGGGTGCACACCAGTCGTAGACGATGACCAGGAGCCGTTGGATCGCACGTGTATCGAGCGGACGGTCGAGATCAAGTCGGACGGCGCAATGGTACGTGAACCGCGGGCTCTCGGGAGCCGAGTCGGATGGCGGCGCCGAATCGCGCCGTGACGCGTGGGCTTTCGGAGGCTGCCGAGGTCGACGTGGCGCCGCGTGGATAAGTAGGAAATTAGGGTATTTTTGAATTATTTAAATGCCCCGAACTTCAAAAATTCATATCTTTGCATAGAAAAATCACAAAAATAAAATAAAAATACACTTCGCTCGGTGAACGAGAGAAGAATAATGTGGAAAAGAAATCGAGTTAATTGGATGAGTATTTTATTTGTAATAATTTATTTACTGTTTTCGGTATTTTGATTCTTCATTTTCATATACAATTCACCATAGCATGAGACCATAGGGCTTTCGAAGCCTCCGATCTCGGGAACATTCCTCGAATTTTTTAAGGTCGAGGCCATCTCCGTGAAAAGTTATTGAATTTTCAAGTTCATGTCATCGTTTTAGGTATTTTCATTCCAATAATTAGTATGTTGTAAAATAAATTCTAGGAAAATTTGGTGATGTTCCTTAGGACCAGAGGACCCTATAAAAAATATATTTTGAGTTAATTCATACATAATAACCTTAATTGGCCTAAACCCCTAAAATTGAAATTGATTTAATTAGGGTTAACCACACATCAAATTGACTTGAAAATAACTCTCCATTACTCTTTAGGGTTAGAGGAACCTCACATAAAATTTTGAAATCAATTGGACTTGATTAGCCCCACCAAATGGGTTGATTAAGCCTCATAAGCAAAATGGAACTTTAAAAAATTCATAACTCCAAAAATACTTTTCAAAAATTCACCAAAATAATTTTGGAGCTTCTCCGATATCGAGGGAGTTCAGGAAAATTAAAATTGAAATTTTCAAAAAAGTTGATTTTTCACAATATTTTAATATTTTTATAATTAAAAAATAATAAAAATCACAAAAAATATTAAAAATCATAAAAATATCACATTTTGACTCCTAATCACTTAGGAATAAACCAAATATTTTTCCTAAGTCCCTAGGGTAAGATATTGAATTTTAAAAGCTTAATGTAATTTTTAATATTAAAAAAAAGTTTTTAACATTTTTCACTAAAATAATTCTAATAAATCAAAGAAAAATCAGAAAATTATAAATTTTTTTTCTCTAAACTCCTTGAGGTCAGAGAGATTTAAGAAAAATATAAAATCTATTTTTCAACTTTAATTTTATTTTATAATTAATTAATACTCTAAAACTCAAAATAATTATAATAAATAAAATATAATTAAAAAAAATCACCAAAATTGGTCTAGTGATTCTCTGCAGTCGTTAGGAACATCCCATAATTTTCTTAAGGACAGAAACCTTTCCTTGGTCATGTTGTTGAATTTTCTTTGAAAACCCATTTTTTCTGCTAAAAAATAATTATATAAATAAATTAAATTCAGAAAAATCACATTTTCTCCTCTAATGTCTTAATAGACATGTGTGTGAGGTGTCATAAAAATTTCAAATTTATTTGAGCTCGATTTAGTGAGTTATGAAATAAATAAGCTTAAAAGGGCATAAAGGTAATTAAAAATTTTAACCCTTAATTAAAACTTTAGGTTTAATCAAAAATGGGGGGGGGTGAAATATTTGATTTTAACTTTCTCTTGGATGATTGAAACTTAGGGAAATTAAGGGGTAGAAACCCATTAAAAACTTTGAAAATATCAAAAAATGAAACTTTAATTAATTAAATGATTTAGATTTTTGAAAGAATATATTTAAATTTGGATTATTAAAATAGGGATATTATTAAGAGGATATTTATTGTTTAATTTAAAAATCCCTAAATAAATCACTTTAACAATATTTAGTTCCTAATTAAGAATTAAAATAATAAACTAAATTAACAATTAAAATTAAAATTAAAATTAAAATTAAAATTAAATTAAAATTAAAATTAAATAAAATTAAATTAAATTTAAATTAAATAAAAATTAAATTAAAATTAAATTAAAATTAAAATTAAAAATTAAACTAAAATTAAATTAAAATTAAAATTAAACTAAAATTAAATTAAAATTAAATTAAAATTAAATTAAAAAATTAAAATTAGATTAAAAATTAAAGTTAAATTAAAATTAAAATTAAAATTAAAATTAAAATCAAAATTAAAACTAAAATTAAATTAAATTAAATTTAAAATTAAATTAAAATAACATTAAATTAAAATTAAATAAAATTTAATTAAAATTTAATTAAAATTAAATTAAATTAAATTTAAATTAAAATCAAATTGAATTGAATTAAATTAAAATCATTTAACAACAAACCTAAATGAAATCATTAAGAATTAAATCTAAAATAATTTGAACACTATTCCAAACTTAAAATTATTAATTAAAACCTCATAATTAAATTAAAACACTTTAAACCAGTAACTCAAACTTTTAATTATGATTATGATTCTCGATAAACCAATTTGCCTTAAAGGCTTTAATTATTATAACTCTTAAATAGAGTATTAAGTGAGATGTCACTTCATTCATCGTGTAATCAAATACCTAAGTTCATCGAGCAGAAACAAAGTTTAACTAAACTCTTGGATGATTAATTCACCTGTACAACTAAATTTACTTGGACTCAAAACAATCCCAGAAATATTGAAATGATGTTTAGGACTCGTCCTAAGCACTTCCTCAATATGACGAGATGTTTTAGAAGAACAACCAAATTTAATTGTTCTTTGATGAAGAAAATCATCTTTAAATCAAACCAAGAACCTAGACGTCATAGGAGATAAATAGTTATAGGATTAGGAATTTGGTAGACAACCAAAACCCTTCCCTTAGCTTTACCTAGGTATCTGTTGAAATATTTGAATGCCTTAACATGTGTTTTAAGTGCAGCTTGGGATGACGGGAAGACTCTCCGGTACGCTTTTATTTTATCGCAATTTACTTTATCGCAATTTACTTACATGTATCGTACTTTACTTTTCTTGCATGTTAAATAAAAATGTTGCATGAAAACCAAAACCTTTAGGGTAGTCCCTGAACTGAAACTGAAATTAAATTAAAAGTCATTGCAAGATAAAATTCACCGCCACAACATTCCAAAATATAAAATAACTCAAAATTAAATCACAAAAAGAACAACAAAACTATAATTGCAATTAAATTAAAACGTCTCGTTGAATGATCAGGAATATCTCAGATGATGTAACCCACGTATTGCTAACGAGATTTCCCACGGTCTAAATGAAAGTGTGGAACTCATTCAGTTGAGTTTAGCAAATTCAGCTGGACTAAGTGAATTCATTGAAAATAACGGTGCCTGGATGACAGAACCGTGAGATCTTATTCGGTTCTGCTTAATCAACTTTAAGATTTGTTTTAATTAAAATATTAAAAACACTTGGATTTTAAGATTTTCTCTAAACCAAAACACTTCTCTCATCTCCTGATTTATGACTTCTAAAAGTAAACCTCTGCAACAACAAGGAGCACGGAGCATGGTGGGCAGCTCGGCCATCGTCATCAAGAAACTTGAGTCTACTTCAGCAAAACTTTCCCTTAGAATTAAATAAGGAAAAACCAAGCCATAGGATTTCGAGGTAGTTTGCATAGTGCAACATAAATCCTCAACCTCTTCGTTAGGCATTTGCATGATCATGTCTTGTAAATTAAGCCCTAACCGGTCTTAGGACTCTGAGGTAGTCGTTTGATACGACAAAAGACCTCACATCTTTAAGGCTATTTGTATGATTGTGTCATACGAATATAAGTCCTAATTAATTAAAATTGGCAGGATTACAACATTAAACATACTCTTAAATCGAAGCCAAACAATAGGATAGTTTGGGAAGTTGTCAAGATTCTTCTTGGATCCTCAGCTTCTACTCCTCTTCCATTGAACTCCTGAAAATAAATTGTTCCAAATTTGATCCATTCCCTTTTGAATTTCTAAAATTCAATCCTTTGAAAACCTTAAACTTTGAAATTCTTGAAAGCAAAACCACTGATCATTATCGAGAGTTTTCTTAAATGTTTCCCGTCATTTAAGATGTAATTAACTATAGGGGCTTGCCCTTATAGGGAACTTTAAAGAACCTGAGTAATATAAACCCCGCTTAATTCCTTTATATTAAGCGGGGAACTTCGTCGGCTTATAAAATTGGTTCGTAGACCAAATCGGATGTCACAAATCTTCTAGTTTATTTAATCGAGCCCCATCATCAAGCGAGTGTGTCTATTCTCCGGGATAGATATACACTTTGTGGTGCGCTGCTCTTTTATATAAACTATTCGAGATGTGAGATCAGTTTGATTTCATATCTTAAAATTTTCAAACTTAAAATTACTTTCAAAATCAAATACTACTTTCTAAATTATATATATATTTAAATTAAATTTAAAATTCGTCGACAATTTTTGTTGGCGACCCCTTTTTTTAAACTACAACACTCAACCTAAAAATATGCCGATAGTGCCATTCTTATCTGGTAAAGCTCCAAATGCTGTTGTGCTTCTAATCGCTTTCCTTCGAGATTTTCCAATTCTTCAAGTCTGAGTCTTGTACTTTCTTCTGTGGTAAGTTGATTGGCGACAACGAATCTGAGAGACGGCGTCTGAACTTCTAGCGGTAGCACGACCTCTGTTCTGTACACGAGTGCATATGGTGTACATTGAGTGAGAGTCCTGAATGTTGTATGGTAGGCCCACTAAGCTTCTAACAATCTATTGTGCCAATCTCTTTTATTTTCATCCAATGTTTTCTTGAAAATCTGTACCAGTGTTTTGTTGAAGTTCGGCTAAGCCATTTACTCTGGGATAGTAGATTGTTGAGTACCTCCAATCTATCTCATGTCGCTTGACGAACTTGTTGATCTTGGTGCTTTTGAAGGCTGTTCCATTGTCGGAGATCACTCTGCACGGAATTCCAAAACGGTAGACTATTTGACTCTTGAAAAAGAGAAGAACATGCTGTGTTGTAACCTCTCGTAACGACACTGCCTTTGCCCATTTGGAGAAGTAATCCGTAGCTGTGAGAATAAATCTGTCTCCCTTAGAGGATGAAGGGTATCAAACTTATTATGTTCGTGCCCCAACACTCGAATGGATAAGAAGCAACAGTTGGGTGTAGCACATTCGGAGGTTAGTGTAAGACCACCTCATTCACTTGGCATTGGTGACACTTTCTGGCTGTATCCATGCAATTAGACATCATTGCTGGCCAATAATATCCGAGTCTCTTGATCTTCATCTTCATTTTCGGTCTTGACTGGTGAGCACCACATAATCTGGCGTGTACCTCTTTGACAATATTCTGTGCTTCGGCTCTGCTTAGGCAACGCCGCCACATCTCATCGAACAATCTCCTGTAGAGGACATCTCATACTAAAAGCGTACAACATAGCCCTCCTTGTGATGTGATGTGCTGTTGACTTGTCTTCCGGTAACTTTCCAGTTTGCAAATATTCTATAAATGGCTTGAGCCAATCCTCGTTGATATCAGCCATTGCAACTTTCATTCCTTCTTCTTCTTCGAACTTCCGTAGGTCTTTGAGGTTGATTCGGGACAGTACTTGTCTTCCTTGTACTGTGATGTCGATGGAACCCTATGGGGGACATGCTAATTCTTTTACAAGTTTTGCTAAAGCATCGACATGAGCATTATTTCCCCGAGGAATCCGGTAGAAAGTCACATTGGAAATCTGCTCCAGTAGCTTCATTGTGTACTGATGATACTCTGTTAACCTTGGTTTCAAAATCTTATATTTCCCGACGACTCGCTGAATTATAAGCTGAGAGTCACCGTAGACGACGATATCTGTTATATCCATTGAAATTGTCAATTCTAATCTGGTGATTAAGGCTTCATACTCTGGTTCGTTGTTTGTGCACAGCTCTGTCAGGTGGTAGAAGAATCTCAGCATACCCTTATCTGGTGTAATGAATATCAGTCAAATTCGTGCTTTACCTGGTATAACTGTTCCTGATCCTTTGTCTTTTCTGGCTGAAGAAGCTCCGTCGAAGTACATCTCCCAACGTTGTGCACTGGAGAATTCCATTTGTAGTATCTGCTCATTTGGTAACTCATCATTAAGAGGGGACCCAGCTGAAAGTGGGTGTGTAACGAGAAAATCTGCCAAAATCTGTCCCTTGATAGCGCAGAGAGGAACAAAAGTTATATCGAGTTGCAATAAAATCATCGACCACCTTGTTAAACGTTTAGAAAGTGTTGTTAGGGTCATCAAATATTGCAATTGATTAACTTTCGAAATCAGGGTTACCTTATGAGAAAACACGTAGTGTTTAAGCTTTTGGGTGGCGAAAATTAAACCTAGACAATGCTTCTCGATAGGCGAATACTTTACCTCCGTCAGTATTAGACGTCGACTTAAGTAGTAAAGTTCATTCTCCTTACCCTCACCATTGACTTGAGCTAGCAGGGCTCCGAGAGAGTCGTCTAAAGCCGTGGTATAAAGTATCAAAGGTTTTCCAGGGATAGGGGCTGCCAAAACAGGAGGTGTCATTAAGTATTTCTTAACATCCTCGAAGGCCCGTTGGCATTTCTCTTCCCAAACAAATTTGACATCCTTTTTAATTAATGCCGAGAAGGGCTGACACCTACTTGAAAGATTAGAAATAAAGCGTCTCAGATATGCCAACTTCCCTTGGAAGGAACGTAATTGTTTCAAGATTTTGGGAGGAGGCACTTCCAAGATAGCTTTAATCTTATCCGGGTCGATCTCGATTCCCCGATGATGAACAACAAATCCTAGAAATTTCCCGGAGGTAACGCCAAATGTGCACTTTAAGGGATTCATCTTAAGGTTGTATTGTCGTAATCATTCGAACACTATCCTCAAATCGTGCAAATGGTCTATCTTCTATTTACTTTTAATAACCAAATCATCCACATAACATTCCACTTGATTGTGAATGAGGTCGTCAAAAATCTTTGTCATTTCTCGCTGATAAGTTGCTCCGACATTCTTCAACCCAAATGGCGTTACTGTATAGCAGAAAATCCCAATAAGTGTTCTGAAGGCTGTAAGGGCCACGTCATCTGGAACCATTATGATCTGGTTGTATCCCGACGATCCATCCATTAAGGAGAAAATCTCGTGTGTCGAAGCGATGTCCACCATCATTTCTGGTATCGACAACAGAAACTCATCTTTTGGACATGCTTTACTTAAATTCCTGAAGTCGACACATACACGGATCTGTCCATTTTTCTTCTTAACTGGCACAATGTTTGCTAACCATGTGGGGTATTGCTCTTCTCTTACAATGTTAGCATCTATTAGTTTCTTCACCTCAGAAATCACTTGCTGCTCTATTTCGAGGCACATCCTTCTTGGAGCCTGTTTTACTGGGGTCATATCTTTTTCTACCCCGAGTTTATGAACTGCAACCTTTGCTGACAGTCCTGACATTTCATTATAACTCCATGCGAAGAAATCTCTGAATTCTGACAATAACTTTATTAATTCTGTAGATTCTTCCTTGTTGAGTAGAGAACTTCTGAAGGTTGGCCGAGGCTGCTCCTCGGTCCCGAGATTGATTTCCTTCAACTCATCAACTGTTAACTTAAATTCTTCTTCAAATTCTGGAGGAGCATCTTCTATTAGTTGATCAGTAGAGTCATCCTCGACATCGAGGCAATCCTCTTCCGATTCATTAGTAACAACCATGCAAAATTCTGAATCATCGACTGGTCCGACCGTACCAAATCCAAGACCCTCTTACGAGTAGGAGTTCGATTCTTAACATTCCATAATTTTTCAAAGAGTTGCAATTTATCTTTCAGCATCTGTTTTGGCAAATGTCCCTGTTGAATTAATTTTTGCACACAAGGCGAAAAGTAACCAAAAGGTAATTCCATTAATTCATTCGAATTCTCATCCAAATTTACATGATTTTCAAGATTGGTAGAAGCAGGAACACAGTAAAATTTGATCGGCTTTAAACCAGCACTAGGGACCTCCTTGACCTCTAAACTCTCGACCTTTTGAGGAAAGACCGGAGTAAGGGTCATGGCGTTCACATAGTGGTTTATCCGATCATACATTGTCTCATATTCACTTTTCTCTGCATCTTCTAAGGATATCTCATACTGAGGTTTCTTCTGTTTTGCTAGTATTATTTCTTCTTCAAAACTTTATTCTTCATCAATGTTGATGGTCGGCCTAGTCCGTTCAACAATTACATCGGCTCTTCTTCGTCCACGTCCCCGGCCTCAATCTCGGGTGCATGAACTAAAAGAACCCCAATCCCTTCGTTGTGAAGAGATAGTAGTCGACTGTCGAAGCAGAGTTGAATGGCCTCCTCTTTGTGACTTTTCTGAATCCTTCATCTTATCTGCCATAACTTCACGAGAGAAAACAATTTGCTTTAGAGGTGATCAGCGTTCCCGAGGGCAACACTCTCCCTCTTCTCAAGTATACCTCTGTTATCTCTTCTGATGTTGTGGCTGATCTTTCTGGTGTCGATTTTGAATAAAAAAAGTCCAAGTTGATGGTGATCGGCATCACTTTACATTCGAGGACTGGTTTGTCACTTTCTAAACTATCGCGGCTGGTGTTGTCGATGTCTTCTTCATTCTGGTTAACGAGTTTATCAGACTTAAGCACGATTTGAGGATCGATTTGGGAATCGAAATCGATGCTAGAGTGACCGAAATCAGTCACACTATCAGCAGAAACAGTTAGAATGTAACCGAAATCATTATCATTATATTTATAATATCCAGAGGAGCAAAAAGATAATCGTACAAGGTCAAAGGTTCGAGGATTTTCTCCCCCGAATCAGAGACAACTAAACGAATAGAGGCAACCCCTATCCTAGCCCCAACGCTATCGGTCTTTGTGACATCATTCTTTTCTTTCTTCTCAGGTTGCGGTGATCTTTCTGACGAAACTTCTATCTCTGACTGAACAGTTTGTAGACTCTGAATGCCTATCTGAACTGAAGCGGTCTGAATCTGATTCAATATCTTTCTGGATAACTTGTTCCAAACTGTAGTCCATTCATCTTTTTTTGAGTACGGATCTATTGGCTCAGCCAAAATCATATTTATAAAACCTCTTTTGGATTCTTTTAAATATTCTTTTGGGATTGTTATATTTCCTTCTTTGAGATTCCTCTCGAGCCAATTCTTAAAAACGAAACAATCCTCTATGGTGTGTCCGAGCATCCTGTGATACGTGCAATAATTTGGATGTCCTTTCTTATCGACCTCTTCTGGTTTACTCAGATCTGGTAATCGGAACTCGAGCTTCTTCATTAGGCTTCTGAACATCTTGGGTACTACTTTATCTTTAAAGGAGTACACCACTTTCCTTCGTTCCACCATGGACATTTTCTTATTCTCTGTTTAGTATGATCCTTCTTGATGTGGTTGCTGGCTAGGCTGGCCATGCTGCTGCTTCTGTTGCTGCTGATTATGCTGTGATAGTGGTTGGAAATTCTGACGAGAATCTTCTGCATAATTCTTCATTGGCTGTTTTCCCTTATCGACCGTTGCTACTGTCTCGGACTTCTTCTTGAATATCCTGGTTGTTCCGGACTTCTCGACATTCTCATGAGAATCCATATGCTTGGCCTCTTCTTGCAGATTGTTGGCTTTGCTGAGTAATTTCTCAAAAGACTTGATGGTGAATCCCTTGAGCATGAAAGCTATTGGCCCATGGATGCTTTTGAGTAAGATCTCAATTACATGATGTTTCTGTGGCTGAGGTTCACATTTCATGCTAAGGTTTCTCCACCTCAAGATATAGTCCACTAAAGTCTTGTTAAGCTTTTGTCTTTCTATCACGAGATCTCCAATAGAAACATGGTGCTGCGCTCCGACAAATCTCTTCACGAACAACTGTTCTAAGTCAAAGAATATCTTCACTGATCTGTTAGGTAATTCAGTGTACCAATCGAATGCTATCCCGGATAAGCTGCTGACAAATTGACGACAAAGTAATGCCTTAGTACCTCCGGTATTGCGACAACTGGCTCGTAAATGTGCTATGTGCTGTCTGGGATTTCCGGTCACGTCAAATATCTTAAAGTTCGATGACACAAAGCCTTTAAAGTAAGGTACAATATCAAATTCCTCCAGGTAGGGTCTACCCTTTAAAATCAATGCACCACTCTTAGACTGGGCTATAGCCTCCCAAACTTGTTCAACCATTTGTTTAAATTCCCTCTCTGGTATGATGCTCTGGGCAGAGTCCTTCTTTTGTTGATCATCTCTGTTAGCTGAGGCAACTTCCCTCCTTTCATCTATGATATGTATAATTTCTGGTTGATTGACTTCTGGGGAAGCTGGCTGTTGTGGTTGAGATTGTCCTCAAGCTGCAGCCATAGCAGTCATGGCAGCGGTCATCTCTTCTATCCTTTTCTCCATTTGACTAATTTGCTCATCCCTTAGGAGGACAGTCCTATGCAGCTCATCTACGACGTTCCCTTCAGTAAGAGGTTGGGCGTCGCACGCAGCTGTAGCGGCTCTGGTTTCGATGACATTAATATCCATACAGTAGTCTTCAAAGTCTTCATTTTCATCATTAGTAGGAACTCCTCATCCCTGAGCTAACTCTGAAATCTCGCTCATAAGCCTTTCGATCTTGTCTTCAATTATTTACCCTTGTATCATTTTGAGATCCGAAGGCTTTTGCTGGACATCTTCTGTCTGCGCATCCTTTTTGCTTGCAATTGTTGTGACTTTGTCGGATACTTCAGATCTCTGCTTTATTCCACAATTCTGACTTAAGGGCTCACTGAATCGTATCGGCGCAGTAACCTTGGGTATCCACACCTTTTTCTTTGACAATGATGTTTTGAGACTGGGTGTCTCAATAGAAACATCGACATGTCGAAGAAAGGTGTGCTCCCCATGGCAAAGACCAGATACCGTATCAGGAAACCTGTTTATCCTTTTCTTCGGAACTTTAGGAACATCTTCATAGCTGGTAATTGGTAGAACTTTTGGACCCAGATGTGACTTAACTGGTCGACGCCCCACTGGTTTATTAACGATAGCATTGGTAGTGATGGTGATAGCATCAAATCTGTTCCCCAAGCGGAATCTGGCGGGAATGCGAGGAGGTAAAACTTCAACAGGTGTCTGAGACTATTTGGCAGATCTGACATTCTTTAGTATTTCTTTCTTCATGTGAGGGGAAACTGCACATCCTACACGCTTGAGCAATTCACTGACTGAATAACCTTCTTTGGCAGCTAGTCTCTGAAACACTGTACTGACTCGGGTGATAGGAGTAGACTTCTTCTCCTCACCATGTCCATGAGGCGTTGATAACGTATCGGCAATCTTTTGGATACTCTCGTGTCCATCGGTGTCCATTAAGGGATGGAACCTACTCCCTGCGAAAGAGGACTGGTATCTAACAATCCCAGTTCCTCCAGACGAGAAATCCCATTAATACACATCTCTTTAGAAGTCTGAACTTTGGTAGCCTTGCGAATCTTTCGGCTGCGGATTCTTCTTTGCGACCGAGTTAGTGGTGCAATTCTCGAACTTGATCCAATTTCAATAACTGACGGCGAGACAACAAATCCTTCAGTCTGGTCTTTGACGATCACAATCTCTTTTTCTTTAGCAAAAACGGGAGAAACAAGCTTGTGGTAGCAGTAGTCTTTTTCTCTTGGTAAGAAGGAAAATCCTGTAGGCAATTCAGGTTGAACTCTGCGGATGGTTCCTGGACCTCCGGAGCGGCGACTTTCACTACAATGAATGGAGATTTACTGAGTATGACCTCGAATTCATCAAACCCTGTTCCAAACTTGATGGTAGGAGTGACGTTGCGGGCGTTACGACTTGTCGGCAAGTTGCAGGAAAAGGTAATTGTTCGGAACTCCATCACAGAAACTTCAAAAAGAAAACCCAGGGCTTAGTTATTTGGCCAATACCTTGTAATCATAGTGCAAGCACTACAAATTAATGAAGGTCGATCTGTAGATCGGGCAAGTTTTTATTTAATTGGTAAATTGTTTAAAATGTGAAGGTTTAATTAAAAAGCAAGCACAGCGCGACACAATTCGATTTAATTTGCAGAATAACAAATCAAACTCGAAAGGACACAAAAAGGAACGTAAAGTTTAGAACCCAGTGCGGGACCAACTTTACAACGCACAATGCAAAGGTGGAACTAGTCCACCAACACGCCTATTTCCTACCCCACACAAAGATCAAAAAGTCCTTAATGGCCTTCCGAACCTCTCTGTTCAAAAGGTGATTGAACAGACAGTCCTGAAGTCCAAAAGAGTTGACTGTACTTACCCAAGAAAGAAATGTGTGAAGCATGTCAACAGAAGAAGGGTAATCTGGTCCATAAGAGACATGGACACATCACCGATGTATGGAGATAAGATTTCCTGATTTAAATGGAGAGAGAAGCAATTCCCCAGCGGAGTCGCCAGAAGCTGTCGGCGTTATTTTGGGTGTGGAGTGCCCGTAGGAAGCTGTCGATCGCCAAAATCGAAATACCATCACCCGCTTCGGAAGGACGTTTAATTTTTATATATATATATATATATATATATATATATATATAATTTTTAGAAAAATATGAAATCAAACTGACCCCATATTTTTCATAGTTTAAATGAAAGAGCGCTACACCTCAAGACCTGCATTTATCCCGAAAGATAAATACAAGACTTGAGGGTGAGGCTCGATCAAATAAACTAAGAAATATATGACGTCCGTTTGGTCTGCGAAACCATTTTATTTGCCGACAAGTTCCCCTATTTAATATGAAGAATTAAATAGGGTTTATTTTAAGCTGGGTTTGGAAACATTTCCTATAAGGGCACGCCCCTATAGTTAATTACATCTTAAATGACCAAAATCACTTAAGAAAACTCTCGATAAAAATTAGGAAGTATTATCTTCAACGAGGTTAAAAGGATATAAATTTTCAACGAAATAGGATAAAGATGTGTGAAAGGGGGTTAGCTCGAATTTGGAACACTTATTGTAGAATCCAAAGGAAGAAGAACTAGGGGATGTCACAAATCCGGAGGCGAACCTCGATGATTTCCCAAGCTATCCTATGGTTTGGCTTTGATTTAGGGGAGATATTATTTAAATGATTCATCTGCTGTTGACCTCATTCTTGATGAGGTCTTTTGCTACTCTCTTTAGTACTTAGGATCTAGCCATAGGCTTTTCCTTTGATTAATCTTAGAGGACTAGAAGTGGAACCCACCCTTTAGAAGTTCAAACACCTCTTGACTCACTGCAAACCCCACAAGCTTGATTGTAGACCCCTAATCACCTAGAGGGTTGAAATCAAATGTGGAGGTTTAAAGGATGAGTTCCCTATATGACCTTTTGGCCTTAGGAATACCCCAGGCGGCCCGGTCCGGTGAGGGTCGACTTGCACATACACTACACTCTCACACACATTCCAAGTCCTAAAACCACACTCTCACCCAACTGACTTCCTGAGTCATGTAGGTAATTCATATGGATGGTCCTTAACCCCTAAGCCTCAGGCTAAGAGGGTTAGGAACAAACTAGTGAATGCCTTAAATGAGTCCTCTCATGGCTCATATGGGCTTAATATGGCTTCATGGCTCAACCAAAGTGATCCCATTTTACTCAAATTTGATCAATCTTCATTTTTTCAAAATTTCAATTTTGACCCCCGGGCCCCGTACCCACTAAACCTACCAAATGCCCTTGGAACTACCCAAAATTTGCAAAATCACCTAAATTACCCAAAATTCCTCAAAATCAATCCTAAATATTTCCCACCATTCAAATTGACCATATTTGGCCAAATATACCAAAATTTCCAAAAATACCCCTAAACCCCCCAGAATTACCAAAATACCCTTTTACACCAAAAAATCCAAAAATTCAGAAAATTCCCAGAAAATTCAAGAAAATCCCAAATATTCCCAATTTCCTTTTGTTCAACTACACCATGGGCTAATTTTGCCAATTTACCCCACTTTTACCAAAACCCCCAATTTGACCCATTTTTAACCCAAGTAAACCCAATGTCAAACCAAACCGCCCCAATTGACCTCACATATGGTCCAATTTAGTTCTAAACTTCAAATCAATATCCCCAATATCAATTTAGACCAAATCCAAGTCCAATTTGATTGACATTTGGGCCCAATTTCAATTTGAAGCCTAATGCCCAATTTTGGCCTATGACCTAAGCCTAGCTCAAACCCATCCAATTCAACTCCAATTGGCCCCAAATTTCTAAAGCCTTCCTAACATCCCCATAAACAAAATACTAACTTGATTTGCTCAAAATTTGTACCTAAACTCCACCCAAACCTAACCCAAAACAAAAATCTCTTAAATTGACCTAAGCCCAAACCTAACCCAAATGGGCCCAAATCCCAAAATCGAAGCCCAACCAAAGTTGAAAACTCTTTGTGACACTCCCATGAACATTTCTCAACATTAATTTTACATCAAATCCAACTTTAGCCCAAGTTAGCCCAATTTGGCCCACCTTGGCCCCTTTACCAAAAAAGCCCAAATTCAACTTAATACAATTCAAAATCACTTTAAACTTGTTCCAAATCACTCATGATACATCCCTAAACTAAAGACCAACATTTATTTGGCATGTTCCTTTACAAAACTTTTATCCAAAAGTCCATTTTAAAAATCTAAAAGCCCACTTTCTTAAACCTTTTTAAAAGCCCACTTTCTTAAACCTTTTTAAAAGCCCACTTCTAACAAATTCAAAAGCCCAAATTTCATTCCAAAGCTCACATGAATTTTTCCCTCATCATTCCCTATGATTTAAATCACCCCTAAGTTTCAAAATCATCATTAAAACATTCCATATCAAGCTTCATCCAAATTTCCACCAAAAATGCCAAAATTCATAAAATCCCCTTTCATGAATTTGACCAAATCTTTTCCCAAACCAAATGTAGCCATGGAGCCATGCATAAGCCATATGCAAGCCATGGGAGTTACTTTACACCTCACCATATCATTTATGGCAAGTGGAGGGGGCCTCTTTCTTAATCCTTCATTAAGCCTTTTAACCATACTCATGTCACACTCTAAACCATGCTTAGGCACCTCACCATGGATGGAGAGACCACACCATTTTCTCTTGGCTGACCCAACTGATCCATTTCATTCCAAAACCAGGCCTTGGGTGGTGAACCTAGCCCAAAACCATGGGTTGACTCATTTGAACCCAAAATAGCCTTCCACCCATTCCATTTCAATTCAACTCCTTACACATGTCAAGCCTCAATTGACTGCACCATGGCCAACCCCTCACCCCTCTGAGCCAGATGGTGACCTAACCCTGCCGGCCAGCCGTTTGGGTCGCTGGAAAACACCATGGCCGAGAGCTCCATGTGAGCCAAAATTTTCAATTCTCCCTGGCTGAGCTGTCACAACCCAAATGGACACCATGGCTGTTCTTCTCCTCCCCTGAGCAGCTGATCCCACCCTCCAGTCGCCCTCGGGAAGCCTTCCAGCCACCTCTATTTAAACACCACCACCTCTAGGCCAAATGAGGTGATGAACCAGACCTTAAGGAAATTCTGCCAAAATTGCTCCAGGACCTTCTCTTAACTCAGAGCAGTTGATCCTCAGTGTTCCTTTGCCCTAAACCCCACTAACAGAGCTCAATTTTTGAGTTGAAAATCCACCCAAAAACCAGGACATCTCTGGAACCTCTACCAAATCCAAATTAAACTCACCCACACCTGCACATGACCAAGAGAAGGAGTTCCCCAGGTGAAAGCCCCCTCTCAAGCCACCCGGCTTGCTCCAGCCTCCAAGCTTTGAAATCGGGTCCGGTCACTTTCATACTTAGACAATTCCCAGCAGCTAGAGACTTCATCTGGAGCTTTCCTGGACTCAATCGAAGGTGACACAACTCTCAGATCGAAGCTTCACTTCTCTTAGCAAAGGTATGAACTCATTCTTCCCCCCGAGCTTCCAGTAATTCTCCATTTTGTTTGGGTTAATTTTATAGCCTATAAACCATATGGATGTGTTCGTCTCTTCAAGACGAATCCATAGAGCATAAGAACACAAAAATCCATTGAGAATCGAGAGAGATATTAGGGTTTGAGTGTGGACAGTCACGGGTGCACACCAGTCGTAGACGATGACCTAGGAGCTGTTGGATCGCGCGTGTATCGAGCGGACAATCGAGATCAAGTCGGACGACGCAATGGTACGTGAACCGTGGGCCCCTGGAGAGCTGAGTCAGATGGCGGCTCTGAATCACAGTGCGACGCATGGGCTTTTGGAGCTGCCGAGGTTGATGCAGCGCCGCATGGATAAGTAGGAAATTAGGGTATTTTTGAATTATTTAAATGCCCTGAACTTCAAAAATTCATATCTTTGCATAGAAAAATCACAAAAATAAAATAAAAATATTCTCTTGCTCAGTGAACAGAGGAGAATAACGTGGAAAAGAAATCAAGTTAATTGGATGAGTATTTTATTTTTAATAATTTATTTACTTTTTTTAATATTTTGATTCTCCATTCGCATAGACAATTCACCATGGCATGAGATCATAGGGCTTTTGAAGCCTCCGATCTTGGGAACATTCCCCGAGTTCTTCAAGGTCGGAGGCCATCTCCGTGAAAAGTTATTGAATTTTCAAGTTCATGTCACCGTTTTATGTATTTTAATTCCAATAATTAGCATGTTGTAAAATAAATTCTAGGAAAATTTGGTGATGTTCCTCAGGACCAGAGGACCCTATGAAAAATATATTTTGAGTTAATTCATTCATAATAACCTTAATTGTTCTAAACCCCTAAAATTGAATTTGATTTAATTAGGGTTATCCACACATCAAATTGACTTGAAAATAATTCTCCATTACTCTTTAGGGTCAGAGGAATCTTACATAAAATTTTAAAATCAATTGGACTTGATTAACCCCACCAAATGGGTTGATTAAGCCTCATAAGCAAAATGGAACTTTAAAAATTCATAACTCCAAAAATACTTTTCAAAAATTCACAAAAATGATTTGGAGCTTCTCTGATATTAGGGGAGTTCAGGAAAATTAAAATTGGAATTTTCTAAAAAAGTTGATTTTCACAATATTTTAATATTTTAATAATTAAAAAATAATAAAATCACAAAAATATTAAAAATCATAAAAATGTCACATTTTGACTCCTAATCACTTAGGATCAAACCAAATATTTTTTCTAAGTCCTTAGGATAAGATATTGAATTTTAAAGGCTTAATTTAATTTTTAATATTAAAAAAATAAGTTTTTAACCTTTTTCACTAAAATAATTTTAATAAATCAAAGAAAAATCAGAAAATTATAAAATTTGTTTCTCTGAACTCCTTAAGGTCAGAGAGATTTAAGAAAATATAAAATCCAATTTTCAACTTTAATTTTATTTTATAATTAATTAATACTCTAAAACTCAAAATAATTATAATAAATAATATATAATTCAAAAAATCACAAATATTGGTCCAAGTGGTCCTCTGGTCATTAGGAACATCCCATAATTTTCTTAAGGACATAAACATTTCCTTGGTCATGTTGATGAATTTTCTTTGAAAACCTCTATTTTCTACTAAAAATAATTATATAAATAAATTAAATTCAGAAAAATCACATTTTCTCCTCTAATGTCTTAATTGACATGTGAGTAAGGTGACATAAAAGTTTCAAAGTCATTTGAACTCAATTTAGTGAGTTATGAAATAAATAAGCCTAAAAGGGCATAAATGTAATTAAAAATTTTAACCCTTAATTAAAACCTTAGGTTTAATCAAAATGGGGGGTAAAATATTTGATTTTAATTTTCTCTCGGATGATTGAAACTTAGGGAAATTAAGGGGTAGAAACACATTAAACACTTTGAAAATATCAAAATGAAACATTAATTAATTAAATGATTTAAATTTTGGAAAGAATATATTTAAATTTGGATTATTAAAATAGGGATATTATTAAGAGGATATTTATTCTTTAATTTAAAAAATCCCTAAATAAACCACTTTAACAATATTTAGTTCTTACTTAAAAATTAAGATAATAATCCAAATTAACAATTAAAACTAAAATGAAATTAAATTAAATTAAAATTAAATTAAAATTAAATTAAAATTAAATTAAAATTAAAGTTAAACTAAAATTAACAATTAAAATTAAAATTAAAAATAAACTAAAATTAAAATTAAATAAAATTTAAATTAAATTTAAATTAAACTAAAATTAAATTAAAATTAAATTAAAATTAAATTAAATTAAATTTAAATTAAATTAAAATCAAATTTAATTAAATTTAACAACAAACCTAAATGAAATCATTAAGAATTAAATCAAAATATATCAATAATTTCAACACCTCTTTCTATCTAAGTAAATTTAAAACATGAACATCAACTTGAAATACCAAGATAATTGAAAATATATAGATTTAAATCTAAAATAATTTGAACACTATTCCAAACTTAAAATTTTTAATTAAAACCTCATAATTAAATTAAAACACTTTAAACCATTAACTCAAACTTTAAATTAAGAATGATTAAAATTCTCGATAAACCAACTTGCCCATAAATGTTTTAATTATTATAACTCTTAAATAGAGTATTAAGTGAGATGTCACTTCATTCATCAGGTAATCAAATACCTAAGTTCACTGAGTGTTGACCTCATTTTTGATGAGGTCTTCTCTTCTTCTCTTTAGTACTTAGGATCTAGCCTTAGGCTTTTCCTTTGACTATCTTAGAGGACTAGAATTGGGACCCACCTTCTAGAATTTCAAACCACTTCTTAACTCCCCGCAAACTCCACAAACTTGATCGTAGACCCCTAATCACCTGCAGGGTTGAAATCAAATGTGGAAGTTTAAAGGATGAGTTCCTATAGGACCTTTTGGCCTTGGGATCGCCATGGGTGGCCTGGTCGCAGTGAGAGGGGCGACTTACACACACACTACACTCATACACTACACTTTCACACACCTCCTAAAATCACACCCATACCTAACTCGACCTCCCGACTCATGTAGGTGATTCGCATGGATGGTCCTTAACCCCTAAGCCCTTGGCTAGAGGGTTAGGAACAACATAGTGAATGCCTCAAATGAGTCCCTTCATGGCTCATGTGGGCTTGATGTAGCTTCATGGCTCAACCAAAATGATTTCATTCCACTCAAATTTATCCAATCTTCAATTTTCAAAATTTTCAATTTTCCAAATTTTCAATTTTCCAAATTTTCAATTTTTGACCCCCCGGGACCCTACACCCGCCCAACTTATCCAAAACCCTGGAAATCCTCCAAAAATCATCTAAATTACCCAAAATTCCTCAAAATCAATCCCAAGCATTCCCACATCACTCAAATTGATCATACTTACCCAAAAATACCAAAAATTCCAAAAATACCTCCCAATACCCTCCAAATACCCAAAATACCCCTCTTGACCAAAAAAATTCAAAAATTCAGAAAATTCCCAGAAAATTCCAGAAAATCCCAAATATTCCCAATTTCATTTTGTTCAACTACACCATGGGCCAATTTTGTCAATTTACCCTACTTTTGTCAAAACCCCTAATTTGACCCATTTTAACCCAAAGTGAACCCAATGTCAAACAAAACCTACCCAATTGACCCAAATTCTGGTCCAATTCAATTCTAAACTTCAATTCAACATTCGCAACACCAATCTAGACCAAATCCAAGTCCAATTTGATTGACATTTGGATCCAATTTCACTTTTGGCCTTAAAGCCCGATTTGGACCCATGACCCAAACCTAACCCAAACTCACCCAATTCAACTCCAATTAACCCCAAATCTTTTCTAAATCCTCTTTAGCATCCCCACAAGCAAAACACTAACATGATTTGCCCAAAATTTAGACCCAAACCCCACTCAAATTCAACCCAAAGCTAAAAGGCCCATTTTTGACCTAAACCCAAACCTAACCCAAATGAGCCCAAACCCCAAAATCAAAGCCCAACCAAAGTCAAAACCTCCTTGAAACACTCCCATAAACATTTCTCAACAATAATTTTACATCAATTTCAACCCTAGCCCAACATTGGCTCAACTTGGCCCACTTGGACCTATATTCGCCCATTCTCCAAAGGAACCCAAATTCAACCAATTCAAACCCAAATCACTCCCAATTTGCTTCAAGTCACTCATGATACATCCATGAGCTAAACCCAACAATTATTTGGCCCAACCTCTTTACCAAATTTCATCCCAAAATCCATTTTAAAATTCAAAAGGCCCATTCCTTAAACCATCTTAAAAGCCCATCTAAAACCATTTCAAAAAGGCCCAAAATTGGTCCCAAAGCCCACATGATATTTCTCTACATCATCCATTCAATTAAAATTATCCCTAAGTCATAAACCAATGATCAAATAATTCTAAATCAAGCTTCATCCAAATTTTCACCAAAATATCCAAAATTCTTAAAACCCATTTTCATGAAATTGACCAAACTTTTTCCAAGCCAAATGTGAGCCATTGAGCCATGTACAAGCCACATGGAAGCCATGGAGACCACTTTCCACCTCACCAAGCCATTAATGGCAAGAAGAGGGGATTCTTTTCTAATCCTTCATTAAGCCCTTTTAACCATATTCATGTCACACTCTAAACCATGCTTAGCCACCTCACCATGGATGGAGACTTCACCGCTCCAATCAAGCTGAACCAAATGACTTTCTCTCAGCCCACACCAGGTCATGGGAGGGTGAACCAATCCCATTTGCATGAGTTGACCAAAATGAGCTCAAAATACACTCTCCCCCATTCCATTTTAATCAAGTATTTTTACACATGTCAAACTCCAATTGACTTCACCAAATTCAACCCTTGACCCACCTGACCTTGAGGGTGACCCATGCCTGGCCGGCCAGCCACCAGGCCACCGGAAAACACTATGGCCGAGAGCTCACATGTGAGCCCAACTTGGAATTCTCACTGCTGAGTCGCCCCATCCCAGAGTGGCCATTGGAGCTGTTCTTCTCTTGCCAAGAGCGGTCGATCCCAAGCCCTAACTCTCCACGGGAGGCCCTCCACCCTCTCCTATTTAAACACCACCCCTCTCGGCCATGAGAGGTGCTGAAACAAACCTTAAGGAAACTCGCGCAAAATTGTTCCGGACTCCTCCCCATACACGAGCACTTGATCCCCAGCTGAGATCCCCCTGCCATTTCTTCTCCGCGAGCTCGATTTCGGAGTTGAAATCTAGGCCCAAAACCGGGACACTTCTCCGCGGTGAGCCAATCCCCAAATTGATTGGTTCTACACCTTCACTGGACCGAGGGAAGGTGTCCACCAAGCAAAAGCCCCATCTCCAGGGCCACCCCGGTGCTCCGACCTCCAAGCTTTGTGATCGGCCGTGGTCGAAATCCCACCTGGCGATTCACCGGACCGGGAGACTTCATCCGGAGCTTGCCGGGATCCAATCGAAGGTGCAACAACTCTCGGATCGAAGCCGCACTTCTCCGAGCAAAGGTATGGCCTCACTCTTCTTCCCGAGCTTCGAACATTCTCCATTTTTATTGCGTAAATTTCATCCCACATAAACCGTATAGATGTGTTCGTCTTCTCGAGACGAATCCATAGAGCATAAGAACATGAAAATCCATTGAGTATCGAGTGAGATCTTAGGGATTTAGTGTGGACGGCTCTCGGGTGAGGACGCTCGGGGACGATGAACGGATGCCGTCCATTCAATACACGCGCGGACGGACGGCTCAGATGGCGTCGGATCAGGAGACGGTATGAGAATCGCGGGGCCCGGGCTGCTGACTCAGATGGCGGCGTCGAATGGGAGCGCGCCACGCGGCGTTTCGGAGCTGCCGAGGTTGACGCGGCGCCGCGTGGATAAATAGAAAATTAGGGGTATTTTCTATTTATTTAATTCCCTAAACTTGAAAAATTCATAACTTTGTGTAGAAAAGTCAGAAAAATAAAATAAAAATACCCCCTTGCTCAGTGAACAGAGGAGAATAATGTGGAAAAGAAATTATTTAATTTCATCAAGTATTTTATTTTTAATAATTTATTTACTCTCTGCCTATTTTTAATTCTCCATGCATGTATACAATTCACCATGGCATGAGACCATAGGGCTTTGAAGCCTCCGAATTTGGGAACATTCCCCGAATTTTCCAAAGTCGGAGGCCATCCCTATGAAAAGTTATTGATTTTTCAAATTCATGTTACTCGTTTTGAGTATTTTAATTCCAATAAATAACATATTGTGAAATAAATTCTAGGAAAATTTGGTGATGTTCCTTATGACTGAGAGGACCCTAGGAAAAATAGGTTTTGAGTTAGTTTATTTAAAACAACCCTAATCGGCTTAAACACCCAAAATGGATCTCTAATTAATTAGAGCTAACCATACATCAAATTGACTTGAAATCAATTCTCCACCGACCTTTAGGATCAGAGGAACCCACCATAAAAATTTGAGGTCAATTGGACTCGGTTAGCCCTACTTAATTGGGTTGATTAAGCCATTTTGTCATTTTAAACTTTAAAAATTCATAACTTTCAAAATACTTTTTAAAAATTCACCAAATTGGTTTTGGAGCCTCTCCGATATCAGGGGAATTTAAGAAAATTAAAATTTCAATTTTCTAAAAAAGTTGATTTTTAATATTATTTTAATATTTTAATAATTAAAAAATAATAAAAATCACAAAAATAATAAAATTCACTAAAATGTCACATTTTGAATTTTAATCACTTAGGAACAAACCCCATATTTTTCTTAGGTCTATTTAGTGAGATATTAAATTTTAAAGCTCTAGGGTAATTTTCAAATTAAAAAAATGTATTTTCTAGTATTTTCACTAAAATAATTATAATAAATCACAGAAAAATCAGAAAATTGTAAAATTTACTTCTCTGATTTCCTTGATATCAGAGAGATTTTTGAAAAATATAAAATTCATTTTTCAACATTTATTTTATTTTTAAATTAATTAACACTCCAAAACTTAAAATAATTATAATCAAAATAATATAATTCAAAAAATCACCAAAATTGGTCCAAGTGGTCCTCTGGTCATTAGGAATGTTCCCTAATTTTCTTAAGGACGAAACTTTCCCTTGGTCATGTTATTAAATTTTCCTTGGAAATCTCTATTTTCTACCAAAAATAATTATATAAATAAATTAAATACAGAAAAATCACATTTTCTCCTCTCATATCTTTATTGACATATGAGTGAAGTCACATAAAAATTTCAAGTTCATTTGAGTTCAATTTAGTGAGTTATGAAATTATTAAGCTTAAAGGGTAAAGTGGTAATTAAAATTTTTAATCCTTAATTAAAACTTTAGGTTTAATAAAAAATTAACAAGTAAAATATTTGATCTTAATCTGATTTGGATGATTGAAATTTAAATGATTAAAGGGTAGAAACCCATTAAGCAATTTAAAATGATTAAACCTTAATTAAATAATTGATTAAATTTGGAAGAATAATAAAATTGGAATTATTAAAATAGGGATATTATTAGGAAGAGATTTATTCTTTAATTTAAAAATCCCTAAATTAATTATCTCATTAATACTCAATTCTTAATTAAAATGATAACTCAAATTCAAAACATTAAAAGACTTAATCATTAAACTAAAATTAAATTATTAAACTCTTTTAAAAATTTCAATTAAAATTAAAAAATAAAATTAAATTAAAAATTAAATTAAATTAAGTAAATTAAATTGGATTAAATTAAATTAAATTAAATTAAAATTAAAAGTTGAATTAAATTAAATTAAATTAAATTAAATTAAATAAATAAATTAAATTAAATTAAATGAATTAAATTAAATTAAATTAAATAAATAAAACCAAATTAAATTAAGTTAAACCAAATTAAAAATTAAATTAAATGAATTAAAATTAAATTAAATCAAATCAAATTAAAATTAAATCAAATCAAATTAATTTAATGTAACATCAAATCAAACTAAATTGAATTAAATTGAATTAAATAGAATTAAAACTCAATTAAATTAAATTAAATTAAATTAAGTTGAATTAAATATAACATCTCCAAAGACATAAAGAATTCAAAATAAATCTAAAATAACTTGAACACTATTCCAAATTTAAACCCATTAATGGAAATTAAACTAAATCACAAACCATTTGAACAACAATTTACCTTCAAAAGCTTTAGTTATCATAACTCCTAAACAGAATAATAAATGAAATGTTACTTCACCTATAGGATATTCAAACATCCTAGTTCACTGAGTAAGATAATAACAAAACTTAACTAAACCTCGGACGATTAATTCATTTGTGTAATTGAATTCATTTGGACTTAAAACAATCCTAGAAGTATTGAAAAGATGTTTAAGATTCTTCTTAAGCACTTCCTCGATATGATAGGATATTTATAAGAACAATTGAACTCGATTGTTCTTTGATGAAGAAAATCGTCTTCAAACCAAAACACAAGGAACCTAGACGTCATAGGAAATGACTAGTCTATAGGATTAGGAATTTGGTAGAAAACCATAACCCTTACCTTAGCTTTACTAGGAACTTGCTTAAATATTCTAATTGTGTTTTAAGTGCGGCTTGGGATGACGGGAAGACCCTTCGAGTGCTGTTGTTATGTTATTGCAATTTACTTTCTTGCAATTTACATTATTGCAATTTCATTAATCGCATCGCACTTACTTTTCTTGCATGATAAACAAGCTGTTGCATGAAAACCCACACCTTTAGGATAGTCCCTAAACCGAAACCAAAACTAAGTTAAAAGTCATTCGCAAGATAAAATTCACCGCCACAACATTTCAAAATATAAAATAACTCAAAATTTAATCACAAACGAACACAAAACTACAATTACAATTAAATTAAAACGTCCTGTTGGATGATCGAGAATACCTCGGATGATGTAACCTACGTGTTGCTAACGGGATTTCCCACGGTCTAAATGAAAGTGTGGAACTCATTCAATTGAGTTTAGCAAATTCATTTGGACTAAGTGAATCCGATAAAAATAATGATGCCGGAAGGATGAAACCGTGGGATCTTAACCGGTGTCGTTATAATCAACTTTAAGATTTGTTTTAATTAAAGTATTGAAAACACTTGGAAATTAAGATTTTCTACAAGCCAAAACACTTTTCTCATCCCACGATTTATGACTTCTAAAATTGAACCTCTCGCAACAACAAGGAGCTCGGAGCATGGTGGGCGAGCACGGCCATCGTCATCAATGAAAACCCGAGTCTACTTCGACAAAACTTTCCTAGAATTAAATAACAAAGCCATAGGACTTCGAGGTAGTTTGCCTAGTGCAACATAAATCCTCAACTCTTCGTTAGGCACTTGCATTGCAAATTAAGCCCTAACCGGTCTTAGGATTCCGAGGTGGTCGTCCGTACGACAATAAACCCTCACATCTTCGAAGTCTATTTGTTTGATTTTATCATACAAATATAAGCCACTAATTAATTAAAATTAGCGAAGATCAAAACATTTAAATAAATATTAGGACTTTCCTAAACTCAAGCCAAACAATAAGATAGTCGGGAAATTACCGAAGTTCGCTTCGAATATGTGATTTCTCCTACTTTTCTTCCTTTGGATTCCCAAAACAAAATGTTCCAAATTTGATCCATTCCCTATTGAAATTCCAAAATTCAATCCCTTGAAAACTTAAACTTTGAAATCCTTGAGAGTAGAATTATTGATTATTATCGAGAGTTTTCTTAGGTGATTCCCATCACTTAAGATGTAATTAACTATAGTGGCTTGCCCTTATAGGGAATTTTAAAAGAACCCGAGTAATATAAACCCCGTTTAATGCTTTCATATTAAGCGGGGAATTTGTCGGCTCATAAAATTGGTTCGCGGACCAAACGGATGTCACAAATCTTCTAGTTTATTTAATCGAGCCCCACCGTCGAGCGAGTGTGTCTATCCTTAGGGATAGATACACGGTTCGTGGTGCGGTGCTCGTTTATATAAACTATTTGGGATGTGAGATCGGTTTAATCTCATATCTTAAAACCTTCAAATTTAAAATTATTTTCAAAATCAAATACTACTTTTCAAAATTATTTATTTAAATTAAATTAAAAATTCGCCGACAACTTCTGTTAGGCGACCCCCTTTTTAAAATAAAACACACAACCTAAAAATATGCCGACACTGAGCAAGAAATAAAGTTTAAACTCTTGGATGGTTAATTCACATGTGCAACTAAATTTACTTGGACTCAAAACAATCCCAGAAATATTGAAAAGATGTTTAGGACTCGTCCTAAGCACTTTCTCAATATGACGGGATGTTTTACAAGAACAACTGAATTTAATTGTTCTTTGATGAAGAAAATCATCATTAAATTAAACCAAGAACCTAGATGTCATAGGAAATGACTAGTTATAGGATTAGAAATTTGGTAGACAACTAAAACCCTTCCCTTAGCTTTACCTAGGTATCTGTTGAAACATTTAAATGCCTTAACATGTGTTTTAAGTGTAGCTTGGGATGACGGGAAGATCCTCCAGGTACTCTTTTATTTTATTTATTTTATTACGATTTACTTACATGCAATGTACTTTACTTCTCTTGCATGATAAATAAAACTGTTGCATGAAAACCAAAACCTTTAGGATAGTCCCTGAATTGAAACCAAAATTAAATTAAAAGTCATTGCAAGATAAAATTCACCGCCACAACATTCTAAAATATAAAACAACTCAAAATTTAATCACAAACAGAACAACAAAACTACAATCACACCTAAATTAAAACGTCTCATTGAATGATCGGGAATACCTCGGATGATGTAACCCATATGTTGCTAACGAGATTTCACAAGGTCTAAATGAAAGTTTGGAACTCATTCAGTTGAATTTAGCAAATTCATCTGGACTAAGTGAATTTGATGAAAATAACGGTGCCGGGATGACGGAACCGTGGGATCTTAATCGGTTCTGTTTAAATAACTTTAAGATTTGTTTTAATTAAAATATTAAAAACACTTGGATTTTAAGATTTTATCTAAACCAAAACACTTCCCTCATCTCCTGATTTATGATTTCTAAAACTAAACCTCTGCAACAACAAGGAGCTCGGAGCATGGTGTGCAGCTCGGCCATCGTCATCATCAAAACCCGGATCTACTTCAGCAAAACTTTCTTAGAATTAAATAATCAAGTCATAGGACTTCGAGGTAGTTTGCCTAGTGCAACATAAATCCTCAACTTTTTGTTAGGCATTTGCATAATCATGTTATGCAAATTAAGTCCTAACCGGTCTTATGATTCCGAGGTAGTTGTTTGGTACGACATAAACCCTCACATCTTCGAGGCTGTTTGTGTGATTTTATCATACAAATATAAGTCCTAATTAATTAAAATTGGCAAGATTGAAACATTAAACAAAATCCCAAATTGAAGCCAAACAATAGGATAGTTCGGGAAGTTGCCAAGATTCTTCTTGGATCCTCGGCTTCTCCTACTTTTCTTCCTTTAAACTCCCGAAATTAACTCGTTCCAAATTTGATCCATTCCCTATTGAAATTCCAAAATTCAATCCTTTGAAAACCTTAAACTTTGAAATTCTTGAGAGCAAAACCACTGATCATTATCGAGAGTTTTCTTAAATGATTTCCGTCATTTAAGATGTAATTAACTATAGGGGCTTGCCCTTATAGGGAACTTTAAGAACCCAGGTAATATAAACCCTGTTTAATTTCTTTATATTAAATAGGGGAACTTGTCGGCTTAGAAAATTAGTTCGCAGACCAAACGGATGTCACAAATCTTCTAGTTTATTTAACCGAGCCCCATCATCAAGCAGTATGTCTATTCTTCGGGATAAATACACGGTTTGTGGTGTGGTGCTCGTTTATATAAACTACTTGGGATGTGAGATCAGTTTGATTTCATATCTTAAAATTTTCAAACTTAAAATTATTTTCAAAATCAAATGCTACTTTTCAAATCTTATATTTAAATTAAATTTAAAATTTGCCGATAATTTCTGTAGGCGACCCCCTTTTTAAAATACAACACATAACCTAAAAATATGCCGACACCTGCCAATTTTATTTAATTAGGGCATACATTTGTGTGAAATGATCACACGAATAGCCTAGAAGATGTGGGGGTTTAGGTCGTAATGAACAACAACCTCAGAGTCCTAAAACGAGTTGGGGCTTATATTGTACAATAGAGCTATACAAAGGCCCAAAAAGAAGTTGAGGATTTGTGTCGCACTAGGCGAACGACCTCGAAATCCTATGGATTGTTGTTTAATCACTAAGGAATGGTTTAGCTGATGAAGATATGTTTTGATGTTGAAGATGACCGTGCTGCCCACCACGCTAGCTCCAAGCTCCTTATCGTGACCCTGTGGTTGTAGTTCTCCTAAATATCCTATAAAAGCATGTTTAAAGGTTATACAGTGTGTAGCAGGGTATATAGCACAGGAAGACAATAAAACATGCAGTAGAGAGTATGATACAACGTGCTAAAAAGAACAGTAGCAGGTAGAAAGAGTAGTATGCTGTAAATATAAACAAACCTGTATACCTGAGAGATTCATTATTTTCTTAAATGTGGCAGCTGAAGTGCATCACACAAACGAAAGCCAAGGAGAAAAAAAATATCGTCCAGAAAAACTCGAGAAAGGAGGGCGAATGACTCACGGTAGAAAAACTCAAAAAGAAAAAGAATAAAATCATCAAAACCTCAGGAAAGTCCCGAAAAAAGGACCACGAGTGCTTCATCAAAATCATATAAAATTCCGAAGAAAACCGCAAGCACTCGGGTCGGGGCTAGGCTCAGAAACTGTGTAGTTATTCTCGAGGGTCGTCGAAGGCTACTCGGTCACCCGAGTGTATAGAGCCCGCTACTCAACTAGAAGAGTGTCCTACTAAACCTAACTCAGGAGGGTGTTCCTTAACCCGGTACTGATAATCAACAAGTGGACAACCAAGTTATATAATATAGTTTTAAAATTTATATTTTTAGCATGCATGTGGATTTCAGGCATACAAAATTGATGTTTTGGTTGTAGTGAAAATATATTTTTGTTTTTAATATAGTATCCATTCTTATCAATTTTTGAAAATTAGGGTTGTCTACGAATCGATCACTTCGTCGGGTGTAGGATCACTAACAATCCTAAGAAGGTACGGGTGCCCCGCTTGCTTTATAGCGGTGAATGATACCGTCATCCTACGGTTCATCGGGGCCCTGGAGTGGGTCCTAATGTCGTAGGATGGGATATCATTCCACTCTACCACCGGTGTGCCTTTATCATCAGCACCATATGCCCCAAAACAAAACAAAAACTAAAGCCGAGAAAAACAACGAAAGAAAACAAGTCAAAGAGCAAAAGGGGAAGGAAATGAGACTAACCCACCTCCAAATCCGATTTAAAAGAGGAGGGGCCCAAACGGTAGGAGGGTTAGTCTAAAACACCCCTAGATAAGGCTTGAAAAGTATCCAAACCTCACACAATAAACCAAATAAAAGTGAGCCAAGAAAGACTCCCACTAGTATTTCCAAACCCCCAAATATGACAATTTCTCAACTCCCAACTCGATTCACAACTCAACAAGTTTCATAAATGTAAAAACTTCCAATAAATCCAAGTAGAAGCTCACAGCCAAGACAGGATAGGGCCAAAGAGGCTCACAACCAAGGAAACAGGGGTCAAGGAAGCTCACAACCAAGGCAAAAACAGAAAAAAGAACATCTCAACATAGAGCTTTCAATACATAAGAAAGTGAATGGACAAGCTCACAAACCCTACAAATTAGCTCCAATTCTCTCAAGCAAGACATAGGAAAGATATCCCCAAAAGATAATCCTCAAACACTCGTCCCTATAAGCAAGCCAAGGGGAATCCAAACCATCACAAGGTACAAAAATATTCATCACAAAGCTATAAGTGCAGCTCAACATAGAGCCATGGAATTGAATTACCATAGAGCTGAAACCAAGCCAACACAAGGCCAAACCAGAGCCACTATAAAGCTGGAACTGAGCTAAGCATGAAGCTAAAACTGGCCCAACACAAGGCCAAAGTAGGAAACACCATAAGAGTAAAACCTAGCCAGTATAGGCCCAAACCCAAGCCACAATAGGGTTGGAATCAAGCCAACACCAAGCTAAAGGGAAGGACTACAACAAGGCTAAAACTGAGCAAAGAATGAGGCTAAAATCGGCCCAGCACAAAGACAATGCAGGAAACCACAACAAGGGTAAAACCCAATCAGCACAAGGCCCAAACCCGAGCCACCACGTGGCTAAAATCAAGCCCAGCACAAAGCTAAAGAAAGAAAACCACCACAAGAGTGAAACCAAGCCAGTACAGGCCCAGAACAGAACCACATCAAGGCTGAGATTAAGCCCATCACAAAGCCGAAATTTGAACCAGTACAGGGCTGAAAACCACAACATCAAATAAGCCTCACACATGTATTTAAAACATTTCAAAACAATCCACAAAACCCATCTCAAACCAAAATAAAGTCCCCTTTTCAAACCAAAGGTGTATATGAGATGCCAAAATCAAATCCATAATAGAAGCTAAAAAAAGACCGATCCTCCCACGGCTATCAATCAAGGAAAGGGAAGATACATCAGGATAGGCTCTCGGGTAAGGGCTAAAGTGAGCGAACCGAGCCTTTAAACAAGGCCAAAATAAAGCCTGCAAAGCCTCATATATAACATTCATATAATTGAAACATAGCCTTAGCTTGAATCTGAGAACCGAGCCATTAATAAAAGCTAGACCTGAACCACAATAACATTCTCATGCTTTCCATATATCAAAACATAAAGCTACCACTTGCTTGCAATAAGAACAAACATAGAACCTTTCCAAATCAAGCTAGCTTTCTTCCTAGCATGCCCCTTTCTTTTTTAAGCCAGAAAGAATTTAAGATGATAAAACCAAGCTTTCCATATGCTTGAAAGACCCAATAAGCCTTTCAATACTTCTCATTAGATAAGAATAAATGTCAAGCTATACAATAAATATACCAACTTGCTTGCAAAAGAACCAGCATGGACTTAAAGCCATGTTTTCAATATTTTTGCACTTTCTTTAAATATAAGAAAAAGGAGAAGATAATAACATGCCATTCCTACACCATCTCAAGAAAGTAACCAAGTCTAAATCCTAGAACATGCTGATGCTTCCATTTTACACATGCTTCAAGTAATAAAATGCCCCCCCACCCAAATATTAACATAACAACATACTAGCATGCCACTAGAAAGGGGGAGCAAGAGACCACCATTTAAGCAAGTAAATAAAACATTCCAAGGAACATAAATGCTCAGCCGATATCACAAACAGGGAAAACCAAGCCAACAACACAAGTCACAGCCACCTTGGGCAAAACTGAGAAGAGCAGAGGAGAGAAAAAGGGTTACCAACTAGTGTAGAGCACACAAGGAAAGCAAGAAGTTCAGGGTCCAGTCCAGCAGCACCTCCCATCCTCTAAGAAAATTCGGCCATCACCCAACTTCACCCCAAATGGGGTTATTATATGCAAAAGAGGGGAGGAAGCTGCTAAGCCTTAACTGGAGGATCGACTAGGATCGAAGAAGGCACTAGAAAATGGCGACAAAGTGTCACATGAAGGAGCAGACGACTCGGCGACGGGGTCGTGCAGGGATAGGGATCGAGCAGGAGATGGGGTCAAAGAATGTGCGGCTCAAGAAGGAGAAGCCCGTAGGAGATACGATCGAGCATGGGCAAGAGGAACTTGGTCGGGCGACCTGCTCGAGCGCGGGAAAGGGATCAAACGAAGCTTCCCAATCGTGCGAATGGGAGAGGAACCAAGCTGATCAAACGGGGGAAGGGATTTAGGGCTTAGGATTTAATTTATAAATGTATAAATATATTATTATTATTATTATTATTATAATAATATTAAGCCCCCATTCCACAAATTTCATCTCCGACAGACTATCTTCGTAAAATGAACATCCGTTATTAGGTAAAATCGACGTTCCAGACGTATCAACACAGTCAATTTCATCATCCGGGATTGTTCGGACAACTTCGCTGACTGTCGTGTCGAAAGCGCGTCAAATCTAGTATTTTTTGAAATTCTGACTTGGATGTCGATCATCCTGGTGTTCTGACTCCAACTCCAGTCCACTGCGAAGAAATTGAAGGCGTCGAGGCCGCGAACTGAGAATTTGAACGTCCAGGTGCGTAAGACGTGCACAACGCTGTCCTAATGTCCAAGGATCCTATAGAGACTCAATTTGAGTTCCTGACATCAACTTCGACCAGCTACAGACTAGCGGTATGGAATTTTGTGCAGGATTTCAAAGAGTAATGAAGTGGCTCCAGACTCTCTAAAATGAGGTGGGTCCCATCGCTAAGAAACTAGGATCGTCAGGGAAACTCTTGAGGCTAGAATCCTAAATATAGGAGGAGAACTAAACCTCGACAAAAACTAGGTCAACAAATGGACCCCCAATAGGTATGGTGTGTTGAGCAGGCACACCGCGCGTATTGGCATTGGTCGACAAGATCAACAAAACCAATACAGATTCCTGGTTCAACAGACCTAGAAAGAAGTGTACAGTGAAGTGCAAGCTGTTTCCGCTGAGGAATTAACAAGTGGATATTTGATCAAAATCGAGGAGTAGAAACTCTCGCTGAGGATTGGAGAGTGGATTTGGATTTATCAAGTTTCAGATGTGTATTGAGAATGGGAATTAATATTTAGGTATTGATCTCGAGGTGGGAATCAAAGTATAGGTAAAATTTATGGTGGAAGGAAGAGAAAGGATGTCATGTTCCATTTAAGGGGGTCTTATACCGATCTCGAAAAATATTGAGAATAGGATGCCATATTCCATTAAAGAGGGTCTTACACCAATCTCGAAGATCGAGGATAGGATGCCTTGAATTAATCGAAGGGCTTATTCCCTCTGCCTCAGGAATATCATAGAATATAATGTGAACCATTGCTACGCCATGCGGTATCGGATGCTGAGATCCTCTACCTCAAAAATATAGTGTGATCCATTGCTAAGCAATGCGGTATCAGATGCTCAGATCCTCTACCTAAATAATATAGTGTGAACCATTGCTAAGCAATGTAGTATCAGATGCTGAGATCCTCTACCTCAAAAATATAGTGCGATCCATTATTGAGCAATGTAGTATCAGATGCTGGGATCCTCTACCTCAAAAATATTAGGTCAAGGGTTGACCTGTTAGTCAATGTGGTGGTCATTGAGTCCAAAATTGATCATTTTGACCAAGTCTCAGTAATTTGACTGAAGTTGACCAGTTTGACCAAAATTGACTAATTTAGGGTTTAGGTTTACCAGATTGTCCATTTTGACCAATTTGGTGTCTGAATTGACCAAATGGTTCAATTCGACCAAGTTTGACCAAATTTAACCATTTTAAAGAGGGTTGACCAATTTGACCAAAGTTGACCAGTTTGACCAAATTTGACCAATTGGGTCAATTGAATGTCTCTATTGACCAAAGGGTTATTTTGGTAACTATTAAATCATTTTAATCAAGATTTGACCGGTTAGGTCAAGTGTTGATCTGGTGGTCAATATGGTGGTCAGTGGGTCCATAATTGACCATTTTGATAAAGTTTGACTAATTTGACCAAAGTTGACCACTTTAACTAAGTTTGACCAATTTAGTGTTTAGGTTGACCAAATAGTCCATTTTGACCAATTTAGTGTCTGGGTTGAACAAATTGTTCAACTTGACCAAGTTTTACCAAAGTTAATCATTTTGACAAGGTTTTACCAATTTGACCAAATTTCACTAGTTTAACCAAATTTGGCCAGTTGGGTCAATTGGATGTCTGTATGGACCAAATAGTTAGAGTTATAACTATTATGTCTTTAACCAAAATTTTTTTAGTTAGGTCAAGGGTTGACCTGGTCGTTAATGTGGTGGTCATTGAGTCCAAAATTGATCATTTTGACCAAGTTTGACTAATTTAACTGAAGTTGACCACTTTGACCATATTTGACTAATTTAGGGTTTAAGTTAACTAAATGGTCCATTTTGACCAATTTGGTATCTGAGTTGACCAAATTATTTAATTTGACCACTTTTGACCAAAATTAACCTGTTTGACTAGGATTGACCAATTTGACCAAAGTTGACCAATTTGACCAATTAAGTCAATTGAATGTCTGTATTAACAAAATGGTTATTGTCGTAACTATGTGATCATTTTAATCAAAGTTTGACCACTTAAGTCAAGGGCTGACCTTATGGTTAATGTGGTGGTCATTGGGTCTAATATTGATCATTTTGACCAAGTTTGACTAATTTGAACAAAGTTGACCAGTTTAACCACCAATTTAGTGTTTAGGTTGACCAAATGGTCCATTTTAACCAATTTGGTGTCTGGGTTGACCATATAGTTCAATTTGACCAAGTTTGAACAAAGTTGATCATTTTGACTAGGTTGGCCAATTTGACCAATATTGATCAGTTTGACCAAATTTGATCAATTGGGTCAATGAGATGTCTGCATCCACCAAATGGTTGTTGTGGTAACTATTTGGTACGTTTTAGCCAAGGTTTGACCAGTTATGTCAAGGGTTGATCTGGTGATCGTCGTGGCGGTCATTGGCTCCAAAATTGACCATTTTGATAATGTTTGACTAATTTGACCAAAGTTGACTAGTTCCAAATTTGACCAAAGTTGAGTAGTTCCAAGTTTAACCAAATTTGACCAATTTAGTATTTAGGTTGACCAAATGGTCCATTTTAACCAATTTGGTGTCTGGGTTGACCATATAGTTCAATTTGACCAAGTTTAAACAAAGTTGATCATTTTGACTAGGTTGGCCAATTTGACCAATATTGATCAGTTTGACTAAATTTGATCAATTGGGTCAATGAGATGTCTGCTGTCGGCATATTTTTAGGTTGTGTGTTTTATTTTGAAAAGGGGGTCGCCTGACAGAAATTGTCGGCGAATTTTTAATTTAATTTAAATAAATAATTTTGAAAAGTAATATTTGATTTTGAAAATAATTTTAAATTTGAAGGTTTTAAGATATGAGATTAAATCGATCTCACATCCCAAATAGTTTATATAAACGAGCACCGCACCACAAACCGTGTATCTATCCCTATGAGGATAGACACCTCGCTTGATGGTGGGCTCGATTAAATAAACTAGAAGATTTGTGACATCCGTTTGGTACGCGAACCAATTTTATAAGCCAGACAAATTCCCTCGCTTAATATGAAAGCATTAAACGGGGTTTATATTACTCAGGTTCTTTAAAATTTCTATAAGGGCAAGCCCCTATAGTTAATTACATCTTAAGTGACAGGAATCACCTAAGAAAACTCTCGATAATAATCAATAATTCGCTCTCGAGAATTTCAAAGTTTAAGTTCTCAAAGGATTGAATTTTGGAATTTCAATAGGGAATGGATCAAATTTGGAATATTTTGTTTTTGGAATTCAAAGGAAGAAAAGTAGGAGAAATCATAGATTCGAAGTGAACTTCGGTAATTTCCCGGCTATCCTATTGTTTGGCTTAGATTTAGGAAAGTCCTAATGTTTATTTAATGTTTTAATCTTGCCAATTTTAATTAATTAGGGCTTATATTTATATGACGAGAATCATACGAAATAGCCTCGAAGATGTGAGGGTTTATGTCGTATCGGACGACTACCTCGGAATCCTAAGACCGGTTAAGGCTTAATTTGCGATGCAAATGCCTAACGAAGAGTTGAGGATTTATGCTCGCACTGAGCAAACTACCTCGAAGTCCTATGGCTTGGTTATTTAATTCTAAGACGGTTTTGCTGATGACGATGGCCGTCGTTGCCCACCATGCTCCAGAGCTCCTTGTTGTTGCAGAGGTTTAGTTTTAGAAGTCATAAATCAGGGGATGAGAAAAGTGTTTTGGTTTAGAGAAAATCTTAAATTCCAAGTGTTTTCAATATTTTAATTAAAACAAATCTTAAAGTTGATTATAACGACACCGGTTAAGATCCCACGGTTCCATCCTTCCGGCATCATTATTTTTATCGGATTCACTTAGTCGAGATGAATTTGCTAAACTCAACTGAATGAGTTCCACACTTTCATTTAGGCACGTGGGAAATCCCGTTAAGCAACACGTAGGTTACATCATCCGAGGTATTCCCGATCATCCAACAGGACGTTTTAATTTAATTGTAATTGTAGCTTTGTGTTACGTTTGTGATTAAATTTTGAGTTGTTTTATATTTTGAAATGTTGTGGCGGTGAATTTTATCTCGCAATGACTTTTAATTTAGTTTTGGTTTCGATTTTAGGGACTATCCTAAAGGTGTGAGTTTTCATGCAACAATTGTTTATCATGCGGGAAAAGTAAGTGCGATGCGGTTAAATAAATTGCAATAATGTAAATTACAAGAAAGTAAATTGCAATAAAATAAAAGCATACCCGGAGGGTCTTCCCGTCATCCCAAGTCTGCACTTAAAACACAATTAGAATATTTAAGCAAGTTCTAAGTAAAGCTAAGGTAAGGGTTATGGTTTTCTACCAAATTCCTAATCCTATAGCTAGTCATTTCCTATGACGTCTCAGGTTCCTTGTGTTTTTGTTTGAAGACGATTTTCTTCATCGAAGAACAATTAAGTTCAATTGTTCTTATGAACATCCTATCATATCGAGGAAGTGTCGAAGGCAAATCATAAACATCTTTTCGATATTTCTAGGATTGTTTTAAGTCCAAATGAATTCGATTACACAAATGAATTAATCGTCCGAGGTTTAGTTAAGTTTTGTTATTATCTTACTCGATTAGCTAGGATGTTTGAATGTCCTATAAGTGAAGTAACATTTGATTTAATATTCATGTTTAGGAGTTATGATAACTAAAGCTTTCGAGGGTAAATTGGTGTTCAAATGGTTTGTGATTTAGTTTAATTTCAATTAATGGGTTTAAATTTGGAATAGTGTTCAAGGTATTTTAGATTTATTTTGAATTCTTTATGTCTTTGGTGATGTTATATTTAATTCAACTTAATTTAATTTAATTTAATTTAATTTAATTTAATTTAATTCTATTCAATTTAGTTTGGTTTGATGTTAACTTAATTTAGTTTGATTTGATTTAATTTTAATTTAATTTGATTTAATTTAATTTAATTTAATTTAATTTAATTTAATTTAATTTAATTTAATTTATTTAGTTTAATTTAATTTAATTTATTAATTTAATTTAATTTAATTTGTTTATTTAATTTAATTTAATTTTACTTTTAATTTTAATTTAATTTAATTTAATTTAATTCAATTTAATTTACTTAATTTAATTTAATTTTTAATTTAATTTAATTTTTAATTTAATTTTATTTTTAATTTTAATTGAAATTTTAAAAGAGTTTTATAATTTAACTTTAGTTTAATGATTAAGTCTTTTAATATTTTAAATTTGAGTTATCATTTTAATTAAGAATTGAATATTAATGAGATAATTAATTTAGGGATTTTTAAATTAAAGAATAAATCTCTTCCTAATAATATCCCTATTTTAATAATTCCAATTTTATTATTCTTCCCAAATTTAATCAATTATTTAATTAAGGTTTAATTATTTTAAATTGCTTAATGGATTTCTACCCTTTAATTATTTAAATTTCAATCATCCAAATCAGATTAGGATCAAATATTTTACTTGTTAATTTTTTTATTAAACCTAAAGTTTTAATTAAGGATTAAAATTTTAATTACCACTTTACCCTTTAAGCTTAATAATTTTATTATTCACTAAATTGAACTCAAATGAACTTGAAATTTTTATGTGACTTCACTCATATGTCAATAAAGACATGAGAGGAGAAAATGTGATTTTTCTGTATTTAATTTATTTATATAATTATTTTTGGTAGAAAATAGAGATCTCGAGGAAAATTTAATAACATGACCAAGGGAAAGTTTTTGTCCTTAAGAAAAATAAGGGACATTCCTAATGACCAGAGGACCACTTGGACCAATTTTGGTGATTTTTTGAATTATATTATTTTTATTATAATTATTTTAAGTTTTGGAGTGTTAATTAATTTAAAAATAAAATAAATGTTGAAAAATGAATTTTATATTTTTCAAAAATCTCTCTGATATCAAGGAAATCAGAGAACCAATTTTTGCAATTTTCTGATTTTTTATGATTTATTATAATTATTTTAGTGAAAATGCTAGAAAAATACATTTTTTTAATTTTAAAATTGCCCTAGAGCTTTAAAATTTAATATCTCATTAAATAGACCTAAGAAAAATATGGGGTTTGTTCCTAAGTGATTAAAATTCAAAATGTGACATTTTGGTGAATTTTATTATTTTTGTGATTTTTATTATTTTTTAATTATTAAAAATATTAAAATAATATTAAAAAATTAACTTTTTTAGAAAATTGAAATTTTAATTTTCTTAAATTCCCCTAATATCAGAGAGGCTCCAAAACCAATTTGGTGAATTTTTGAAAGATATTTTGGAAGTTATGAATTTTAAAGTTCAAATTGATTAAATGGCTTAATCAACCCATTTAGTAGGGCTAACCAAGTCCAATTGACCTCAAATTTTTATGGTGGGTTCCTCTGATCCTAAAGGTCAGTGGAGAATTGATTTCAAGTCAATTTGATATATGGTTAGCTCTAATTAATTAGAGATCCATTTTGGGTGTTTAAGCCAATTAGGGTTGTTTTAAATGAACTAACTTCAAAACCTATTTTTCCTAGAGGTCCTCCAGTCATAAGGAACATCACCAAATTTTCCTAGAATTTATTTCACAACATGCTATTTATTGGAATTAAAATACTCAAAACATTAACATGAATTTGAAAAATCAATAACTTTTCATAGGGATGGCCTCTGACTTTGAAAAATTCAGGGAATGTTCCCAAATTCGGAGGCTTCAAAGCCACTATGGTCTCATGCCATGGTGAATTGTGTACATGCATGGAGAATTAAAAATATGCAGAGAGTAAATAAATTATTAAAAATAAAATACTTGATGAAATTAAATAATTTCTTTTCCACATTATTCTCCTCACGTTCACCGAGCAAGAGGGTATTTTTATTTTATTTTTATGATTTTCCTACACAAAGTTATGAATTTTTCAAGTTTAGGGAATTAAATAAATAGAAAATACCCCTAATTTTCTATTTATCCGAGTCGGCGCCGCGTCATCCTCGGCATCTCCGAACGCACACGCGTCGCGCTCCCATTCGACGCCGCCGCTTGAGTCGGCGGCCCGAGCCCCGCGGTTCACGTACCATCTCCTGGTCCGACGCCATCTGAGCCGTCCGTCCGCGCGTGTATTGAATGGACGACATCCGTTCATCGTCCCCGAGCGTCCTCACCCGAGAGCCGTCCACACTAAATCCCTAATATCTCATTCGATACTCAATGGATTTTTTGTGTTCTTATGCTCTATGGATTGGTGTTGAGAAGACGAACACATCCATACGGTTTATGTGGGATGAAATTTACGCAATAGAAATGGAGAATGTTCAGAAGCTCAGGAAGAAGAGTGAGGCCATACCTTTGCTCAGAGAAGTGTGGCTTCGATCCGAGGGTTGTTTCACCTTCGATTGGATCCCGGCAAGCTCCGGATGAAGTCTCCCGGTCCGGTGAATTGCACAGGTAGGATTTCGACCACGACCGATCACAAAGCTTGGAGAGTGGAGCAACCGGGTGGCTCTGGAGATGGGGCTTTTGCTGGTGGACACCTTCCTCGGTCCGAGTGAAGGTATAGAACCAATCAATTTGGGGATTGGCTCACCTGTGGAGAAGTGTCCCGGTTTTGGGCTTGGATTTCAACTACGAAATTGAGCACACAGAGAAGAAATGACGGGGGGATTTCGGTGGGGATCAAGTGCTCTCGTGTATGGGGAGTAGTCCGGAACAATTTTGGCGAGTTTCCTTAAGGTTTGTTTCAGCACCTCTCATGGCCGAGAGGGGTGGTGTTTAAATAGGAGAGGGTGGAGGGCCTCCCGGGGAGAGTTAGGGCTTGTGATCAGCTTGCTCTTAGCAGAGAAGAACAGCTACAATGGCTAGCCTGGGGATGGGGCGGCTCAGCGAAGGAGAATTCCAAAGTTGGCTCACATGTGAACTTTCGGCCATGGTGTTTTCCGGCGGCTCGGTGGCCGGCCGGCCGAGCATGGGTCACCCTCGGAGTCGGGTGGGTCGGGGCGGGACTTGGTGCAAGCAATTGGCAAATGCCATGTGTAAAGAGCTTGGATTGAAATGGAATGGGGGAAGACCATTTTGGGTTCAAATGAGTCAACCCATGGTTTTGGGCTAGGTTCACCACCCGAGGCCTGGTCTTGGGCTGAAAAGGATCACTTGGGTCGGCCAGAGAGAATGGTGTGGTCTCCATCCATGATGAGGTGGCTAAGCATGGTTTAGTGTGTGACATGCTTAAGGTAAAAGGGTTTAAGAAGGATTAGGAAAGGGGGCCCTCCTTTTGCCATTAATGGCTTGATCACATGTCAAGCCTTCCATGGCTTCATGTGGCTTGTCCATAGCTTGCATGGCTCACCTTTGGCTTGGGAAAAGTGGAGTCAATTTCATGGAAATAGATTTAAGAAAAATTTTGGTATTTAGGGGTGATTTGGCATGAGGCTTGATTTGGAATTATTTGATGATGGGATTAGAACTTAGGGAATGGCTTTTATTAAGTGGATGGCAAGTGGAGATGTCATGTGGGCTTTAGGGTAGATTTTGGGCTTTTTGAAATGGTTTTAGATGGGCTTTTAAGATGGTTTAGGAAAGTGGGCTTTTGAATTTTAAAATGGATTTTGGGATGAAATTTTGGTAAAGGCTTGGGCCAAATAATTGTTGGGTTTAGCTCATGGATGTGTCATGAGTGACTTGAAGCAAATTGGGGGTGATTTGGGTTTGAATTGGGTTGAATTTGGGTTCTTTTGGTGAATGGGCCAATATAGGTCCAAGTGGGCCAAGTTGGGCCAATGTTGGGCTAGGGTTGAAATTGATGTAAAATTAATGTTGAGAAATGTTTATGGGAGTGTTTCAAAGAGGTTTTGACTTTGATTGGGCTTTGATTTTGGGGTTTGGGCTCATTTGGGTTAGGTTTGGTTTTAGGTCAAAATTGGGCCTTTTAGCTTTGGGTTGAATTTGAGTGGGGTTTGGGTCCAAATTTTGGGCAAATCATGTTAGTGTTTTGCTTGTGGGGATGCTAAGGAAGATTTAGAAAAGATTTGGGGTTAATTGGAGTTGAATTGAGTGAGTTTGGGTTAGGTTTGGGTCATGGGTCCAAATTGGGCTTTAAGGCCAAAAGTGAAATTGGATCCAAATGTCAATCAAATTGGACTTGGATTTGGTCTAGATTGGTGTTGGGAATGTTGAATTGAAGTTTAGAATTGAATTGGACCAGAATTTGGGTCCATTGGATAGGTTTGGTTTGACATTGGGTTCACTTAGGGTTAAAATGGGTCCAATTGGGGGTTTTGACAAAAGTAGGGTAAATTGACAAAATTGGCCTATGGTGTAGTTGAACAAAATGAAATTGAGAATATTTGGGTTTTTCTGGAATTTTCTGGGAATTTTCTGAATTTTTGGATTTTTGGGTCAAGAGGGGTATTTTGGGTATTTGGAGGGTATTGGGAGGTCTTTTTGGAATTTTTGGGTATGGATGATCAATTTGAGTGATGTGGAAATGTTTGGGATTGATTTTGAGGAATTTTGGGTAATTTAGGTGATTTTGAAAAATTTAGGTAATTTCATGGGCTTTGGGTAAGTTAGGTGGGTGTAGGGTCCCGGGGGTCAAAAATTGAAAATTTGGAAAATTGAAGATTGGGTAAATTTGAGTGGAATGAAATCATTTTGGTTGAGCCATGAAGCCACATCAAGCCCATATGAGCCATGAAGGGACTCATTTGAGGCATTCACTATGTTGTTCCTAACCCTCTTAACCGAGGGCTTAGGGGTTAAGGACCATCCATGTGAATCACCTACATGAGTCTGGAGGTCAAGTTAGGTATGGGTGTGGCTTTAGGAGGTGTGTGAAAGTGTAGTGTATGAGTGTAGTGTGTGTGTAAGTCAGCCCCTCACCAGACCAGGCCACCTGGGCGGTCCCTAAGGCCAAAGAGTCCTATAGGAACTCATCCTTTAAACTTTCACATTTGATTTCAACCCTCTAGGTGATTAGGGGTCTATAGTCGAGTTTGTGGAGTTTGAAGGGAGTTAAGAAGTGGTTTGAAATTCTAGATGGTGGATCCCAATTCTAGTCCTCTAAGATAGTCGAAAGGAAAAGCCTAAGGCTAGATCCTAAGTACTAAAAAGAAGAAGAGAAGACCTCATCAAAAATGAGGTCAACATCTGCATCCACCAAATGGTTATTGTGGTAACTATTTGGCTATTTTAGCCAAGGTTTGACCAGTTATGTCAAGGGTTGATCTGGTGATCGTCGTGGCGGTCATTGGCTCCAAAATTGACCATTTTTGACCATGTTTGACTAATTTGACGAAAGTTGAATTGTTCCAAATTTGACAGATTTAACTTGGGTTTACTTTGAACAATTTTGACCAAACAAGACCATTTTGACCAGTGTTGTCTAATTTGACCAAAGTTGACCAATTTGACTAAATTTGACCCATTGGGTCACTTGGATGTCTGTATTGACCAAATGGTTATTGTGGTAACTGTTAATTTGGTCATTTTAACTAAAGATTGACCAGTTAGGTCAAGGGTTGACCTAATGATCAATGTGGTGTTCATCGGGTCCAAAATTGACCATTTGACCAAGTTTGACTAATTTGAGAATAGTTGACCAATTTGACCAATTTCATGTTTATGTTGACCAAATGGTTCATTTTGACCATTTGGTGTCTCGGTTTGACTAATTTGTCCAAAGTTCACCAGTTTGACCAAATTTGACCAATTTAGTGTTTAGGTTGACCAAAGGGTTCATTTGGACCAATTTGGTGTCTGGGTAGACCAAATGATTCAATTTGACTAAGTTTGACCAAACATGACCATTTGTCAGGGTTGACCAATTTGACCGAAATTGACAAATCTAACCAAATTTGACCAAGTGGGTCAATTGAATGTCTGTATTAACCAAATGGTTATTGTGGTAACTATTTTGTCATTTTAACCAAAGTTTGACAAGTTAGGTCAAGGGTTGACTTAGGATCGGTGTGGTGGTGGTTGCCAAAATTAACCGTTTTGACTAAGTTTGACTAATTTGACCAAGTTGACCAGTTTGACCAAATTTGACTAACTTAGTATTTAGATTGACCAAATTGTCCATTTTGACCATTTGGTGTATGGGTTGACCAAATGGTTCAATTTGACCACGTTGAATCTAAGTTGACCAATTTGACTAAAGTTGACCAATTTGACCAATTGGGTCAGTTGGATGTCTTTATTGACCAAATGGTTATCGTGGTAACACTTAGGTCATTTTAATCAAAGTTTGACCACCTAGGTCAAGGGATGACCTAATGGTCAATGTGATGGTCATTGGGTCCAAAATTTACTATTTTGACCAAGTTTAACATTTGACTAAAGTTAGCTAGTTTGGCCAAATTTGACCAATTTAGTGTTTTGGTTAGCTAGAAGGTCCATTTTGACTGATTTTGTGTCTGGAAATACCAAATGGTTCAATTTGACCAAGTTTGACCAAAGTTGGCCATTTTGACCAGGTTGCCCCAAAGTGACCAATGTTGACTAGTTTGACTAAATTTGATCAATTGGGTCAATTGGATGTCTGTATTGACCAAACGATTATTGTGGTAACTATTTGGTCATTTTAACCAAAGTTTGATCTGTTAGGTCAAGGATTGACCTGGTGGTCATTGTGGTGGTCATTGGGTCCAAAATTTACTATTTTAACTAAGTTTGACTAATTTGAACAAAGTTGACCACTTTGACCAAAATTGATCAATTTAGTGTTGAGGTTGACCAAATGGTCCATTTTAACCAATTTGGTGTCTGGGTTGACTAAATGGTTCAATTTGACCAAGTTGATCAAAGTTAACCATTTTGACTAGGGTTGACTAATTTTACTAAAGTTGACCTATTTGATCAAATTTGACCAATTTGGTCGATTTGATGTCTGTGTTCACCAAATTATTATTGTTTGAACTATTTGGTCTTTTTAACAAGGGTTATACTGGTCTAAATGTGGTGATCATTGGGTCAAAAATTGATCATTTTGATTAAGTTTGACTAATTTGACCAAAGTTGACTAGTTTGACCAAAGTTGACTAGTTTGACAAAATTTGACAAATCTAGTGTTTAGGTTGACCAAATGGTCCATTTTGACCAATTTGGTGTCTGGGTTGATGAAATGGTTCAATTTGACCAAGTTTGACCAAAGTTACCCATTTTGACTAGTGTTGACTAATTTGACCAAAGTTGACCATTTTGGCCAAATTTCACCAATTTTGTCAAATGGATGTATGTATTCACCAAATGACTATTATGGTAACTACTTGGTCATTTTAGCCAAACCTTAACCAATTAGTTCAAGGGTTGACCTGGTGGTAAATGTGGTGGTTATTCGGTCCAAAATAGACCATTTTAACCAAGTTTGACTAATTTGACCAAAGTTGACCTGTTTCACAAAATTTGACCATTTTAATGCTTCGGTTGACTAAATGGATGTTCCATTTTGTCCAATTTGGTTTCTGGGTTTACCAAATAGTACATGACCTAAAGTGGGCCACTTTAACCAGGGTTGACCAATTTGATCAAAGTTGTCCATTTTGACCAAATTTAACCAATTTGGTAATTTGTGTGTCTGTATCGATCAAAAGTTTATTTTGGTAACAATTAGGTCATTTTACCAAAGTTTGGCCAGTTAGGTCAAGGGTTAACGTGGTGGTCAATGTGGTGGTCATTAGGTTCAAAGTTGATCATTTTGACCAAGTTTAACTAATGTGACCAAAGCTGAATAGTTTGACCAAACTTGTCTAATTTAGTGTTTAGGTTAACCAAATGGTCCATTTTGACTAATTTGGTGACTGGATTGACAAAATGGTTCAATTTGACCAAGTTCGACCAAAGTTAATCAGGTTGACCAATTTGACAAAAGTTCACCAGTTTGAACAAATTTGACCAATTGAGACGATTAGATGTCCATAGTGACCAAAATGGTTATTGTGGTAACTATTGGTTTATCCAAAGTTTGACCAGTTAGGTCAAGGGTTGAGCTGGTGGTCAATGTGGTGGTTATCAGGTCCAAAATTGACTATTTTGATCATGTTTGACTAATTTGACCAAAGTTGACCAGTTTGACCAAATTTGACCAATTTAGTCTTTAGTTTGACCAAATGGTCTATTCTGAGCAATTTGGTGTCTGGGTTGACCAAATGATTTAATTTGACCAAGTTTGACCAAAGTTGAGCAGTTTGACCAAGTTGACCAAGTTGACCAAGTTGACCAATTTGAACAAAGTTGACCAGTTTGACCAAATTTGACCAATTGGGTCAATTGAATGTCTGTATTAACCAAAATGTTATTGTGGTAGCTATTAGATCATTTTAACCAAAGTTTGAACAATTACATCGAGGGTTGACCTGATGGTCAGTGTGGTGGTCATTGGGTCCAAAATTGACCATTTTGACCAAGTTTGATTGATTTGACCAAAGTTAACTAGTTTGAACAAATTTGACCAATTCAGTGTAGAGATTGACCAAATGGTCCATTCTGACTAATTTGGTGTATGAGTTAACCAAATTGTTTAATTTGACTAAGTTTGATCAGAGTTGACTAATTTGACCAAAGTTGAACAGTTTGACCAAATTTGACAAATTGAGTCAATTAGATGTCTATATTGGCCAAAATGGTTTTTGTAGTATCTATTTGAACTTTTTAACCGAAGTTTAATCAGTAAGGTTAAGGGTTGATCTGTTGATCAATGTGGTGGTCATTGGGTCCAAAATTGACCATTTTGACGAAGTTTGACTAATTTGTCCAAAGTTAACTAGTTTTACTAAATTTGACCAATTTAGTGTTTAGGTTGGCCAGATGGTCCATTTTGACCAATTTAGTGTATGGGTTGACCAGATGGTTAAATTTGGCCAAGTTTGGCCAAACATGACCATTTTAACTAAGGTTAAACAATTTGACGAAAATTGATCAATTTGACCAAATTTGACCAATTGGGTCAATTGGATGTCTGTATTGACATAATGGTTATAGTGGTAAAAATTAATTAGGTCATTTTAACCATAGTTTAACCTCTTCACCTGGTGATCAATGGGGTGGTCATTGGGTCTAAAACTCACTATTTTGATCAAGTTTGACTAATTTGACAAAAGTTAACTAGTTTGACAAAATTTGACCAATTTAGTGTTTAGGTTGACCAAATGGTACATTTTGACCATTTGGTGTCTAGGTTGAACAAATGGTTATATTTAACCTAGTTTGACCAAAGATGACCATTTAGACCAGGGTTGACCAACATGACCAAAGTTAACCAGTTTAACAAAATTTGACCAATTTGGTCAATTGGATAACTGTATTCACCAAATGGTTTTTATGGTAACTATTTGGTCGTTTTAACGAAACTTTGACCCGTTAGGTCAAGGGTTGACATGTTGATTAACTTGGTGATGAATGGGTCCAAAATTGATCATTTTAACCAAGTTTGACTAATTTAATCAAAGTTGAACAATTTGACCAGCTTTGACCAATTTAGTGGTTGACCAAAAGGTCCATATTAACCAATTTGGTGTATGGGAATACCAAATGGTTCAATTTGACCAAGTTTGACCAAAGATGACCATTTTGACCAGGTTAACGAATATGACCAAAGTTGACTAGTTTGGCAAAATTTGATCAATTGGGTCAATTAGATGTCTGTATTGACCAAATGGTTATTATGGTAACTATTAGGTCATTTTAACCAAAGTTTGATCTGTTAGGTTAAAGGTTGACCTGGTGATCATTGTGGTGGTCATTGGGTCCAAAATTAACTATTTTGACTAAGTTTGACTAATTTGACCGAGGTTGACTAGTTTAACCAAAATTGACCAATTTAGTGTTGATGTTGACCAAATGGTCCATTTTAACCAATTTGGTTTCTGGGTTGACCAAATGGTTCAATTTGACCCAGTTGGACCAAAGTTAACCATTTTGACCATGGTTGACCAATTTTACCAAAGTTGACCAGTTTGACCAAATTTGACCAATTTGGTCAAGTGGATGTCAGTATTCACCAAATGGTTATTATTGTAGTTGACAAGTTTGACCAAATTTGACCAATTTGGTCAAGTGGATGTCAGTATTCACCAAATTGTTATTGTTGTAACTATTTGGTCCTTTTAACAAGGGTTTAACTGGTGGTAAATGTTGTGGTCATTCGGTCCAAAATTATCCATTTTGACTAAGTTTGACTAATTTGACCAAAGTTGATCAGTTTGACCAAATTTGACAAATTTAGTGTTTAGGTTGATCAAATGGTCCATTTTAACCAATTTGGTGTCTGGGTTGACCAAATGGTTCAATTTTCCCTTGTTTGACCAAAGTTGACCATTTTGATCAGGGTTGACCAATTTCACCAAAGTTGACCAATTTCACCAAACTTGACCAATTATGTTAATTGGATGTCTGTATTGAACAAATGGTTTTTATTGTAACTATTAGATAATTTTAACTAAAGTTTGACTAGTTAGGTGAAGGGTTGACTCAGTGATCATGTGGTGGTGATTAGGTACTAAATTGACCAATTGGTTTAAAATTTACAATTTTGACCAAGTTTGACTAATTTGATAAAAGTTGACCACTTTAACAAAATTTGAACAATTTCTTATTTAGGTTGACAAAATGGTCCATTTTGACCAATTTAGTGTGTTGGTTGACCAAATGGTTCACTTTGACCAAGTTTGACCTAAGTTTACTATTTTGACCAGGGTTGAACAATTTAACCAAAGTTGACCAGTTTGTCCATGTTTTACCAATTTGGTCAATTGGATGGCTGTATTGACCAAATGAATATTGTGCCAACTATTAGGTCATTTTAACCAAAGCTTGACCAGTCAGGTCAAGGGTTGACCTGATGGTTAATTTGGTGGTTATGGGGTCCAAAATTGACCATTTTGACCAAGTTTGACTAATTTGACCAAAGTGGACCAGTTTGACCAAATTTGACCAATTTAGTGTTTAGGTTGATCAAATGGTCCATTTTTACTAATTTGGTGTCTAGGTTGACCAAATGGTTGAATTTGATCATGTTTCACCAAAGTTAATCATTTTGACAAAGGTTGACCAATTTGACTAAATTTGAATAGTTTGACCAAATTTGATGAAAGTTGAAAAGTTGGATGTCTATATTAACCAATGGTTATTGTGGTAACTATTAGGCTATGTTAACTAAAAGTTTGACCAGTTAGGCCAATGATTAACTTGGTGGTCAATGTGGTGGTGATTGGGTTCAAAATTGACCACTTTGACGAAGTTTCACTAATTTAACCAAAGTTGACCAGTTTGACTAAATTTGACCAATTTAGTGTTTAGGTTAACCAAATGATTTATTTTGACCACTTTGGTGTTTGGTTTGACCAAATGGTTCCAATTTGGCCTAGTTTGACCAATGTGAACAATTTTGACAAGGCTTGGAAAATTTGACCAGTTCGACCAAATTTGAGCAATTTGGTCAATTGAATGTCTATATTGACGAAATAGTTCTTATTGTAACTATTAAGTCATTTTAAAAAAAAGACTTTGACCAGTTAGGTCAAGAGTGGACCTAGTGGTCAATTTGGTGTCATTGGGTCCAAAATTGACCATTTTGACCAAGTTTAACTAATTTAACCAAAGTTGAGCAATTTGACCAATTTAGTGTTTAGGCTGAGCAAATGGTCCATTTTGACCAATTTGGTCTTTGGTTTGTCCAAATGGGTTCTATTCGACCAAGTTTGACCAAACATGACCATTTTGATCAAGCTTGACCAATTTGACTTAAGTTGACCAGTTTGACCAAATTTGACCAATTGGGTCAATTGGATGTCTCTACTGACTAAATGGTTAACTATCAGGTCATTTTAACCAAAGTTTAACCAGTTAGGTCAATGGTTGATCTGGTGATCAATGTGTTGGTCATTGGGTCAAAAATTAATCATTTCGACTAAGTTTGACTAATATGACGAAAGTTGACAAGTTTGACCAAATTTGACCAATTTAGTGTTCAAGTTGACCAAATGATCCATTTTGACTAATTTAGTGTCTGATGTTGACAAAATGATTCAGTTTGATCAAGTTTGAGCAAACATGACCATTTTGACAAGGGTTGACCAATTTTACCAAAGTTGACCAATTTGACCAAATTTGACCAATTGGGTCAATTGGATGTGTGTATTGACCAAATGGTTATTATGGTAACTATTAGGTCATTTTAAACAAAGTTTGACCAGTTAGGTCGAGAGTTGACTTGGTGAGCAATGTGGTGGTCGTTGGGTCTAAAATTAACCATATTGACAAAGTTTGACTAATTTGATAAAAGTTAACAAGTTTGACCAAATTTGATAAATATAGTGTTTAGGTTGACCAAATGATCCATTTTTACCAATTTGTTGTCTGGGTTGACGAAATGGTTCAATTTGACCAAGTTTGACCAAAGTTGACCATTTTAATCAGGTTTAAAGAATTTGACAAGAGTTAACTCGTTTGACCAAATTTAACTAATTTGGTTAATTGAATGTCTGTATTGACCAAATGGTTATTGTGACAACTATTATGTCATTTTAACTAAAGTTTGACCAGCTAGGTTAAGGGTTGACTTGGTGGTCAATGTTGTGGTCATTGGGTCCAAAATTAATAAATTTGACCAAGTTTAACTAATTTGACCGAAGTTGAACAATTTGACCAAATTTGATCAAATCAGTGTTTAGGTTGACCAAATGGTCTATTTTGACCAATTTGGCATCTGGTGTGTGTTGACCTCATTTCTGATGAGGTCTTCTCCTCTTCTTTCTAGTACTTAGGATCTAGCCTTAGGATTTTCCTTTGACTGTCTTAGAGGATTAGAATTGGGACCCACCACCTAGAATTTCAAACCACTTCTTAACTCCCTGCAAACTCCACAAACTTGACTATAGACCCCTAATCACCTAGAGGGTTGAAATCAAATGTGAAAATTTAAAGGATGAGTTCCTATAGGACTCTTTGGCCTTAGGAGCGCCTACAGGTGGCCCTGTGCAGTGAGGGCCGACTTACACACACACTACACTTATACACTACACTTTCACACACCTCCTAAAACCACACCTATACCCAACTTGACCTCCCGACTCATGAAGGTGATTCACATGGATGGTCCTTAACCCCTAAGCCCTTGGCTAAGAGGGTTAGGAACAACATAGTGAATGCCTCAAATGAGTCCCTTCATGGCTCATGTGGGCTTGATATGGCTTCATGGCTCAACCAAAATGATTTCATTCCAATTACATTTACCCAATCTTCAATTTTGCAAATTTTCAATTTTTGACCCCCGGGGCTCCGGACCCGCCTAGCCTACCCAAAACCCTTGAAATTACCCAAATCCTCCAAAATTTCCAAATCACCCAAAATTCCCCAAAATTAACCTTGAATATTTCCCCTCCACTCAAATTGATCATTCATAGCCAAAAACACCAAGAATTCCAAAAATACCCCCCAATACCCACACACTACACTTATACACTACACTTTCACACACCTCCTAAAACCACACCTATACCCAACTTGACCTCCTGACTCATGAAGGTGATTCACATGGATGGTCCTTAACCCCTAAGCCCTTGGCTAAGAGGGTTAGGAACAACATAGTGAATGCCTCAAATGAGTCCCTTCATGGCTCATGTGGGCTTGATATGGCTTCATGGCTCAACCAAAATGATTTCATTCCAATTACATTTACCCAATCTTCAATTTTGCAAATTTTCGATTTTTGACCCCGGAGCTCCGGACCCGCTAGCTTACCCAAAACCCCTGAAATTACCCAGAATCCTCCAAAATTTCCAAATCACCCAAAATTCCCCAAAATTAACCTTGAATATTTCCCCTCCACTCAAATTGATCATTCATAGCCAAAAACACCAAGAATTCCAAAAATACCCCCCAATACCCTCCAAATACCCATAATGCCCCTCTTGACCCAAAAATCCAAAAATTCAGAAAATTCCTAGAAAATTCCAGAAAATCCCAAATATTTCCAATTTCATTTTGTCCAACTACACCATGGGCCAATTGTGTCAATTTACCCCACTTTTGTCAAAATCCCCAATTTGACCCATTTTAACCCAAAGTGAACCCAATGTCAAACCAAACCTACCCAATTGACCCAAATTATGGTCCAATTCAATTCTAAACTTCAATTAAACATTCCCAACACCAATATAGACCAAATCCAAGTCCATTTGATTGACATTTGAATCCGATTTCACTTTTGGCCTTAAAGCCCAATTTGGACTCATGACCCAAACTTAGCCCAAATTAACCCAATTCAATTCCAAGTAACCCCAAACCTTTTCTAAACCTTCCTTAACATCCCCAAAAACAAAACACTAACATGATTTACCCAAAATTTGGACCCAAACCCCACTCAAATTCAACCCAAAACTAAAATGCCTAATTTTGACCTAAACCCTAACCTAACCCAAATAAGCCCAAACCCCAAATTCAAAACCCAACCAAAGTAAAAAAACCTCTTTGAAACACTCCCATAAACATTTTTCAACATTAATTTTACATCAATTTCAACCCTAGCCCAACATTGGCCCAAATTAGCCCAATTTGACCTACATTGGCCCATTTATCAAATCAACCCAAATTCAACCCAATTCAAACCCAAATCACTCCAAACTTGTTTCAAATCAATCATGACACATCCTTAGACAAAAGTCAACATTTATTTGGCATGGCCCTTTGAAAATTTTTCTATTCAAAAAAAAAAAACCCATTTTCAAACCTAAAGGCCCACTTTCTTAAACTACTTTAAAAGCCCACCCAAGACCATTTCAAAAGCCCAAGTTTTCAATCCAAAGCCCACATGACATTTCTCCACATCATCCATTTAATCAAAATCACCCCTAAGTTTCAAAATCATCATTGAACCATTCTAAATCAAGCTTCATGAAAATTCTCCACCAAAATACCAAAATTCCTAAATTCTACTTCCATGAAATTGACCAAGCTTTATCCTAAGCCATAGGTAAGCCATGAAGCCATGCATGAGCCCCATAGGAGCCATGAGAGCCATGGAATCTACTTTCCACCTCACCAAACCATTAATGGAAAGAGAGGGGATCTCTTTCTTAAACCTTTTTTAAACCCTTTTTACCTTAAACATGATACACTCTAAACCATACTTTGCCACCTAATCCTTGATGTGGACATCACTACCTTTAGTAGGTTGACTCACATGATCCTCCCAGCCCAAAACCAGAACTTGGAAGGGTGCACCAAACCCAAAATGGTGGGTTGACCCACCTGGACCTGAAGGTGACCCATGCCTGCCGGCCAGCCTCCTGGGTCGCCGGAAAACACCATGGCCAAGACCTTGGGAGGAGCCAAAGTTTGGAATTCCCACCTCTGTGTCGCCCCATCCCTGGTGGCCATTGCAGACTGTTCTTCTCTTGCCAAGAGCGAGCTGATCCCAAGCCCTAACGCCCCCAGGAGGCCCTCCGACCTCTCCTATTTAAACCCCACCTCTCTCGGCCATGGGATGAGTGCTGAACAAACCTTAAGGAAACTCGCCAAAATCACTCCGGACTCTCCCCACACCTGAGAGCACTTGATCCCCATCGTCCTCCTCGCCACTAATCCTCACTAATCGAGCTCGATTTTGGAGCTCGATTTTCGAGCGAACGGAGACATTCCTAAATCCTTCACCAAAGTCAAATTAAACTCACCTACACCCGCACAAGGTCGAGAGGAGAAGTTCCCAGGTGAAAGCCCCCTCACCGGGCCACCCATCCGTTTCGGACTCTAAGCTTTGTAATCGGTCGTGGTCGAAATCATACTCGAACAATTCACCGGGCCGGAGACTTCATCTGGAGCTTGTTTAGACTCAATCGAAGGTGACACAACCCTCAGATTGAAGCCACACTTCTCTGAGCTAAGGTATGAGCTAACTCTTTATCCCAAGCCTCTGGAGATTGTCTATTCCAAATGCTTTCATTTCAATGCATGATCACCATATAGATGTGTTCGTCTCTTCAAGACGAATCCATAGAGCACAAGAACACGAAAATCCGTTGAGAAATGAGTCGGTTCTTAGGGTTTTAGTGTGGACGGCTTCTCGGGCTAGGAGGCTTGAGGACGATGAACGGATGCCGTTCATTCGATACACGCGCGGACGGACGGCTCGGATGGCGTCGGACCGTGGAGATGATACTTGAACCGTGGGCCGCGTGGCGCCGAGTCGGATGGCGGCGTCGAACCGAAAGAGCCGCGTGGTCGTTCGGGGATGCTAAGGTTGACGCGGCACCGATTCGGATAAATAGAAAAATAGGGATTTTCTTATTTATTTAATTCCCTAAACTTCAAAAATGCATAACTTTGTGTAGAAAAATCCTAAAAATAAAATAAAAATACCCTCTTGCTCAATGAACAAAGGAGAATAATGTGGAAAATAAATCATTTAATTTCATTAAGTATTTTATTTTTTATGATTTATTTAATCTCTGCATTGTTTTAATTCTCCATGCATATAGGAAATTCACCATGGCATGAGACCATAGGCTTTTGAAGCCTCCGAATTGGGAATATTCCCCGAATTTTCCAAAGTCGGAGGCTACCCCTATGGAGAGTTATTGATTTTTCAATTCTAGGTCACTATTCTGAATATTTTAATTCCAATAATTAGCATGTTGTGAAATAAATTCTAGGAAAATTTTAGGATGTTTCTCATGACCGAGGACTCTAGGAAAAATAGGTTTTAAATTAATCCACTTGAAATAACCCTAATTGGCTTAAACACCCAAAATAGGTCCTTAATTAATTAGAGCTAATCATACATTAAATTGACTTGAAATCAATTCTCCACTGACCTTAGGATCGGAGGAACCCACCATAAAAATTTGAAGTCGATTGGACTTGGTTAGCTCTACTAAATGGGTTGATTAAGCCATTTAGCCAATTTAAACTTTAAAAATTCATAACTTTCAAAATATTTTTCAAAAATTCACCAAATTGGTTTTGGAGCCTCTCTGATATCAGGGGAATTTAAGAAAATTAAAATTGCAATTTTTAAAAAAGTTGATTTTTTGCATTATTTTAATATTTTTAATAATTAAAAAATAATAAAAATCACAAAAATAATAAAATTCACCAAAATGTTATATTTTGAATTTTAATCACTTAGGAATAAACCCCATATTTTTCTTAGGTCCCTATGATGAGATATTAAATTTTGAAGCCTTAAGGTAATTTTAAAATTAAAAAAATGTATTTTCTAGCAATTCCACTAAAATAATTCTAATAAATCAAAGAAAAATCAGAAAATTATAAAAATTGGTTCTCTGGTTTCCTTGATATCAGAGAGATTTTTGAAAAAATATAAAATTCACTTTTCAATCTTTATTTTATTTTTAAATTAATTAATACTCTAAAATTCAAAATAATGATAATAAAAATAATATAATTCAAAAAATCACCAAAATTGGTCCAAGTGGTCCTCTAGTCATAAGAAATGTCCCATAATTTTCTTAAGGACAGAAACTTTCCCTTCGTCATGTTATTAAATTTTCCTTGAAAATTCTTATTTTCCACCAAAAATAATTATATAAATAATTTAAATACAGAAAAATCACATTTTCTCCTCTAATGTCTTGATTGACATATGAGTGAAGCCACATAAAAAGTTCAAATTCATTTAAGCTCAATTTAGTGAGTTATGAAATTAATAAGCATAAAGGGCAAAATGGTAATTAAAATTTTAACCTATAATTAAAAATTTTTAGGTTTAATTAAAAGGGTGGGTAAAATATTTGATATTAAGTTGATTTTGGATGTTTGAAACTTAGGTATTTAAAGGGTAGAAACCTACCAAATAATTTGAAAGTAATTAAAATAAACCTTAATTAAATAAATGTTTAAACTTGGAAGAATAAAAAAATTGTAATTATTAAAATAGGGATATTATTAGGAAGAAATTTATTCTTTAATCTAAGAATCCCTAAATTGATCACCTCAATAATATTCAATTCCTAATTAAAATGATAATCCAAATTCAAAACTTAAAATGCTTAATCATTAAATTAAATTAAAAATTAAAACATTTAAATTAAATCCTTTTAAAATTTCAATTAAATTAATACTTTAACAATTAAAATTAAATCATCCCTAAAGCATAAAAAAATAAAAAATTAAATTAAAATTAAAAAAATATAATTAAATTAAAATTTAAATTTAAATTAAAATTAAAAATAAAACCAAATTAAAATTTAAATTAAATTAAAATAAAATAAAATTAAATTAAATTAAAATTTAAATTAAATTAAGTTAAATTAAGTTAAATTAAATCACATTAAATTAAATTAAATCAAAACATATTAAATTAAATTAAATAAAATAAAAATAAAATCAAGTTAAAATAAAATTAAAATTAAATTAAATAAATAAAATTAAACTAAAATTAAAACTAAACTAAATTAAATTAAATTAAATTAAATTGAATTAAATTGAATTAAATATAACATCATTTAAGATATAAAGAATTCAAAAGTAAATCTAAAACAATTTGAACACTATTCCAAACTTAAAATCATTAATTGAAATCAAATTAAAATCACAAATCACTTGAATATCGGTTAGCCCTCAAGAACTCTTATTGTTATAACTCCTAAATGGTGCATTAAGTGAAGTATTACTCCACTCATAGGATATTCAAATGTCATAGTTCATTGAGCAAGAGGATAAGACTTAATTAAACCTCGGATGATTACTTCACCTGATTAATTAAATTCATTTGGACTTAAAACAATTCTAGCAATATTGAAAAGATGTTTAAGATTCGTCTTAAGCACTTCCTCAATATGATAGGATGTTTATAAGAACAATTAAACCTAATTGTTCTTTGATGAAGAAAATCGTCCTCAAACCAAAACACAAGAACTTAGACATCATAGGAGATGACTAGCTATAGGATTAGGAACTTGGTAGAAAACCATAACCCTTCCCTTAGCTTTACTCGAGGAACTTGCTTTAAATGCTTAAATATTCTAAATTGTGTTTAAGTGCGGCTCAGGATGACGGGAAGACCCTCCGGGTATGCTTTTATTTTATTGCAATTTACTTTCTTGCAATTTACTTTATTGCGAATGCACTTTACTTTTCTTGCATGATAAACAACTCGTTGCATGAAAACCCACACCTTTAGGGTAGCCCCTAAAACTGAAACCAAAACTAAATTAAAAGTCATTACAAGATAAAATTCGCCGCCACAATATTTCAAAATATAAAACAACTCAAAGTTTAATCACAAACAGAATACAAAACTACAATTACAACTAAATTAAAACGTCTTGTTGGATGATCGGGAATACCTCGGATGATGTAACCTACATGTTGCTAACGGGATTTCCCACAGTCTAAATGAAAGTGTGGAACTCATTTAGTTGAGTTTAGCAAATTCATCTGGACTAAGTGAATCCGATAAAAATAACGATGCCGGAAGGATGGAACCGTGGGATCTTAACCGGTGTTGTTATAATCAACTTTAAGATTTGTTTTAACTAAAACACTAAAAAACGCTTGGACTCTAAGATTTCTAAAACCAAACTCTTCTCTTCTCCCTTAGTTACAACCCTCTGCAACAACAAAAAGTTCGGAGCATGGTGGGCAGCACGGCCATCATCATCAGTAAAACCTAAGTCTACTTCAGCAAAACTTTCTTAGAATTAAATAACCAAGCCATAGGATTTCGAGGTAGTTTGCCTAGCGCAACATAAATCCTCAACCTTTTGTTAGGCATTTGCATTGCAAATTAAGCCCTAACCGAGTCTTAGGATTCCGAGGTAGTCGTCCGATACGACATAAACCCTCACATCTTCGAGGCTATTTGTATGATCATGTCATACGAACATAAGTCCTAATTAATTAAAATTGGCAAGATCAAAACATTAAATAAACATTAGGACTTTCCTAAATCCAAGCCAAACAATAGGATAGTCGGGAAATTACCGAAGTTCGCTTCGAATCCGTAATTTCTCCTACTTTTCTTCCTCTGAATTACCAAAACAAAATGTTCCAAATTTGATCCATTCCCTATTGAAATTCTAAAATTCAATCCCTTGAAAACTTAAATTTTGAGATTCTTGAGAGCAGAACTACTGATTATTATCGAGAGTTTTCTTAGGTGATTCCCGTCACTTAAGATGTAATTAACTATAGGGGCTTGCCCTTATAGGGAATTTTAAGAACCCAAGTAATATAAACCCCGTTTAATTCATTTATATTAAGCAGGGGAATTTGTCGGCTTATAAAATTTGTTCACAGACCAAACGGATGTCACAAATCTTCTAGTTTATTTAATCGAGCCCCATCACCAAACAGTGTATCTATTCTTCGGGATAGATACACGGTTTGTGATGCGGTGCTCGTTTATATAAACTATCTAGGATGTGAGGTCGGTTTGATTTCATATCTTAAATTATTTTCAAAATCAAATACTACTTTCTAAATCATATATATATATTTAAATTAAAATTAAAATCTAAAATTCCCCGACGATTTCTGTAGGCGACCCCTTTTTAAAATAAAACGCACAACCTAAAAATAAGCTGTACAATTTCTAGCGACTCCGCTGGGGAAAATTCCTCTCTCCATTTTTAATCAGATAGTTCTGATTTCAAAAATCGGTAGTGTATCGATGTCCCTAGTGGATCAAACTACCCTTCTTTCCGTTGGAATACTATGTTCATTTCTACCTTGAACAAGTACATCCAACATTCTCTCGGATTTAGGAGCCACTGTTTAGACACCCCTAAATAGAGAGGTTCCGAGATTCTTTTACCTCATTTCTGAGGTGGGGTGGACCCCCAATAGGTATTAATTTAGGAGCGGTCTTGCAGGTCAAGAAGTTTCTACAAGACTTTCTCTTCCTTTTCCAGTTCCTAATCAATTCCTTTTACCCTTCCTACAACGCTCCTTCTTTTAATAATTCTCCTTCCTAACAAGCAAATCTTCTCAAAAAAACAATTTTCTTTTAATATCACAAATACGCTAAGGTAAACGAAAATGTGTTCGGACTCTTTCTTTTTCGTCATAAGTTCTACGACAAGAAGAAACACGATTCGGAGACTAACACTTGGAATCTGCCCTGCAGAAATGGAAGCCCCAAAACTGATTTTCTCCTTCGTCAACGGACTCGACCTGGCTGTGTTCAAGGACGAACTGCCTGATAATGGAATCATTCGATTCAGACAAGGATTCGGGGACACCGATATCAAAATCCCCGACGTCACTCTCTTTTCACTCACAAGCAAAGTACCGGAAACTGAGAAGCCATTGATTGAGTTTAACCTCAAGTCAACTCATGAATTCCCTCCTCTGTAAAAGATTCCAACTGAAAGGAGTACTGTTGTTCGTAGAAGGACTGTTGTTGCTACCCCCACTGGTCTAGTTGTTTCTGCACCTACCCCAGCTTCTGCCAAATTAAAGGGAAAGGAAATTCAGAACTATGGAAAAGCTAAGAACTGATATTCGGTGATTAGCAAGAGAAAGAGAAGAGAAATTCAGAGATGAAGTTGACTCGACAGAGTTCATGGATGATGAATATGCAGAAATTAACATGATTGAAACACGAGCTTCGTTACCTTCACAAGGTGCCCCTGCAGCCGCAGAAAGAGAGGAGCCGGAAGTAATGAGGAGGCAGCTTCAAGAGGAAGATGATACGATCGCCCAAATGTCAAAAAGGATGGAAGAGATGGCTGTAGCCCTAGCCACTCTCCAGAGTCAGGTTCAAACCCAAAGAGAAACACCCCCAGAAGTTATTCATATTGTAGACGGAGGAAAGGAGATTACGTCCGTCAACGGGGATGATCAATTAAAGAAGGATGCAACACAAAGCATGATTCTGGAAAAGGATATCAAGAGCATGGTGGAACAGCAAATACGAGAAGCCTTGGCACAATCAAAGAGCGGGACATCCATTCAGACGGGTAGACCTTACCCTGAAGAATTCGACGCTGTCCAATATCCGAAAGGCTTCGTACCACCTCTGTTCAAGACCTTTGATGGAGCCGGAAACCCTCGGCGGCATGTTGCACATTTTCGTGCCAATTGTTGCAATGCCGGCGGAAGTGATGCTTTACTCTTCCGACGGTTTGTCGGCGACTCGTTAGGGATCGCCTTTGATTGGTATGCGGGGTACGGAACGGTTCGGTGAAGACATTTTCGAATTGGAGAACCTCTTCATCGAAGCGATTTGCCGGAGCTCGAGCACCACATCACTATAGGTGATTTAGTGGTAGAGAAGCGAAACCGAATGAAACTTTGGTGGACTACGTACTTCGATGGAGGAATCTAAGTATGAAGTGTGAGCCGCGGCTACGAGAACAGACATGCGATCGGCATTTTACTTAAGAGCATTCATGGCCCGATAGCACTTCTCCTCAAGGGATTTACTATTAAGACTTTCGAGAAGTTGTTAAGCAAGGCCAGAAGCTTGCAAGAGGAGGCGAAGCAATTAAGTTTCACCGACAAGGCAGACAAACAGAAGCCCATGAAAATTTCCGGGTTGACCAATTTCAGGGTTAACCAAAGTTGACCATTTTGATCAGGGTTGACCAATTTCATTAAAGTTGACCAATTTCACTAAATTTGACCAATTGTGTCAATTGGATGTCTGTATTGAACAAATGGTTTTTGTTGTAACAATTAGGTAATTTTAACTAAAGTTTGACTAGTTAGGTGAAGGGTTGACCTAGTGATCTTGTGGTGGTGATTAGGTATAAAATTGACCAATTGGTTCAAATTTTATAATTTTAACCAAGTTTGACTAATTTGATAAAAGTTGACTACTTTGACAAAATTTGACAAATTTCATATTCAGGTTGACAAAATGGTCCATTTTGACCAATTTAGTGTGTGGGTTTACCAAATAGTTCATTTTGACCAAGTTTGACCTAAGTTTACCATTTTGACCAGGATTTACCAATTTGACCAAAGTTGACCAGTTTGTCCATATTTTACCAATTTGGTCAATTGGATGTCTGTATTAACCAAATGAATATCGTGGCAACTATTAGGTCATTTTAACCAAAGCTTGACCAGTCAGGTCAAGGGTTGACCTGGTGGTCAATTTGGTGGTTATGGGGTCCAAAATCGACCATTTTGACCAAGTTTAACTAATTTGACCAAAGTTGACCAGTTTGACCAATTTGACTAATTTAGTGTTTAGGTTGATCAAATGATCCATTTTAACTAATTTGGTGTCTGGGTTGACCAAATGGTTCAATTTTATCATGCTTCACTAAAGTTAATCATTTTGACCAATGTTGACCAATTTGACTAAATTTGAATAGTTTGACCAAATTTAACAAAAGTTGACAAGTTGGATGTCTGTATTGACCAATGGTTATTATGGTAACTATTAAGCCATGTTAACTAAAAGTTTGACCAGTTAGGTCAAGGATTGACTTGGTGGTCAATGTGGTGGCCATTGGGTTCAAAATTGACCACTTTGACGAAGTTTCACTAAGTTAACCAAAGTTGACCAGTTTGACTAAATTTGACCAATTTAGTGTTTAGGTTGACCAACTGGTCCATTTTGACCACTTTGGTGTTTGGTTCGACCAAATGGTTCCAATTTGACCTAGTTGACCAATGTTAACAAATTTGAAGGCTTGACAAATTTGACCAAATTTGACCTGTTCGACCAAATTTGACCAATTTGGTCATTTAAATGTCCATATTGACGAAATGGTTCTTGTTGTAACTATTAAGTCATTTTTAAAAAACTTTGACCAGGTAGGTCAAGGGTGGACCTAGTGGTCAATTTGGTGTCATTGGGTCCAAAATTGACCATTTTGACCAAGTTTGACTAATTTGACCAAAGTTGAGCAATTTGACTAATTTAGTGTTTAGGCTAAGCAAATGGTCCATTTTGACCAATTTGGTGTTTGGTTTGTCCAAATGGGTTCTATTCGACCAAGTTTGACCAAACATGACCATTTTGACCAAGCTTGACCAATTTAACCTAAGTTGACCAGTTTGGGCAATTGGGTCAATAGGATGTCTCTACTGACCAAATGGTTATTATGATAACTATTAGGTCTTTTTAACCAAAGTTTAACCAGTTAGGTCAATGGTTGACCCGGTGATCAACATGTTGGTCATTGAGTCCTAAATTGATCATTTTGATATGACAAAAGTTGATAAGTTTCACCAAATTTGATCAATTTAGTGTTCAAGTTGACCAAATCGTCCATTTTGACTAATTTAGTGTCTGATCTTGACAAAATGATTCAGTTTGACCAAGTTTGAGCAAACATGACCATTTTGACAAGGGTTAACCAATTTTACCAAAGTTGACTAATTTGACCAAATTTGACCAATTGGGTCAATTGGATGTGTTTATTCACCAAATGGTTTTTGTGGTAACTATTAGGTCATTTTAAACAAAGTTTGACCAATTTGGTCGAGAGTTGACCTGGTGAGCAATGTGGTGGTCATTGGGTTTAAAATTAACCATATTGACAAAGTTTGACTAATTTGGCAAAAGTTAACCAGTTTGACAAAATTTGACTAATATAGTGTTTAGGTTGACAAAATGACCCATTTTGACTTATTTAGTGTCTGGGTTGACGAAATGGTTCAATTTGACCAAGTTTGACTAAAGTTGACCATTTTAACCAGGGTTGACCAATTTGACAAAAGTTAACTCATTTGACCAAATTTAACTAATTTGGTAAATTGAATGTCTGTATTGACCAAATGGTTATTGTGACAACTATTATGTTATTTTAACCAAAGTTTAACTAGTTAGGTTAAGGGTTGACTTGGTGGTCAATGTTGTGGTCATTGGGTCCAAAATTAACCATTTTGACCAAGTTTAACTAATTCGACACAAGTTGAACAATTTAACCAAATTTGATTAAATTAGTATTTAGGTTGACAAAATAGTCCATTTTGACCAATTTGGCATCTGGTGTGACCAAATGGTTCAATTTGACCATGTTTGACCAATGCTGACAAAGTTGATCAATTTGACCAAAGTGAACCAGTTTGACCTAATTTGACCAATTGGGTCAATTGGATGTCTGTATTAACCAAATGCTTATTGTGGTAACTATTATATCATTTTAATAAAAGTTTAGCAAGTTAGGTTAAGGCTTGATCTGGTCGTCAATGTGATGGTTATGGGTCCAAAATTGACCATTTTAACCAAGTTTGACTAATTTGAGAAAAGTTGATCATTTTGACAAAATTTGACCAATTTTGTGTTTAGGTTGACCAAATGGTCCATTTTGACCAATATGGTGTCTGGGTTGGCCAGAAGGTTCAATTTGACCACGTTTGACCAAAGTTAACCATTTAGAACAAGGTTGACCAATTTTATCAAAGTTGACCCGTTCACCAAATTTAACCAATTTGGTCAATTGGATGTCTGTATTCACCAAATGGTTATTGTTGTAACTTTTACATCTTTTTAGCAAGGGTTGAACTGGTGGTAAATGTGGTGGTCATTGGGTCCAAAATTGATCATTTTGACTAAGTTTAACTAATTTGACCAAAGTTGACCAGTTTGATTAAATTTGACAAATTTAATATTTAGGTTGATCAAATTGTCCATTTTAACTATTTGGTGTCTGGGTTGACCAAATGGTTCAATATGACCATGTTTGAAAAAGGTTGACCATTTTGATCAGGGTTGATCGATTTGATTAAAGTTAGTCAGCTTAACCAAATTTAACCAGTTGCATCAATTGGATGTCTGTATTAACCAAATGGTTATTATGGTATATATTATATCATTTTAACCAAAGTTTGACCAGTTAGGTCAAGGGTTGACTTGGAGATCGATATGGTTATTGGGTCCAAAATTGACCATTTTGATCAAGTTTGACTAATTTGACCAAAGTTCACCAGTATGATCAAACTTGACTAATTTAGTGTTTAGGTTGACCAAATGGTCCATTTTGACCAATTTAGTGTCTAGGCTGACCAAATGGTTCAATTTGACTAAATTTGACCAAAGTTAACCATTTTGTCAAGGTTTACCAATTTGACCAAAGTTGACCAGCTTGAACAAATTTGTCCAATTGGGTTAATTGGATGTCTATATTGACTAAATGATTTTTGTGGAATCTATTGTCATTTTAAAGAAATTTGACCAGTTAGGTCAAGGGTTGATCTGGTGGTCAATGTGATGGTCATTCTGTCAGAAATTGACCATTTTGACCAAGTTTAACTATTTGACCAATGTTGAACAATTTGACCAAATTTGACCAATTTAGTGTTTAGGTAAACTAAATGATCCATATTAACCAATTTGGTGTCTGTGTTGACCATTAATTCAATTTGACCAAGGTTGACTAAAGTTGACCATTTTGACTAGGTTGACCAATTTGACCAAAGTTTACTAGTTTGACCAAATTTGACCAATGTGGTCAACTGTATGTATGTTTTTACTAAATGGTTTTTGTGGTAACTATTAGGTAATTTTAACCAAAGTTTGACCAGTTAGGTCAAGGGTTGACCTGGTGATCAATGTGGTGGTCATTGGGTCCAAAATTAACCATTTTGACCAAGTTTCACTAATTTTGCCAAAGTTGTCAAGTTTGACCAAATTTGACCAATTTAGTGTTTAAGTTGACCAAATGGTCCATTTTGACCAATTCTCTGTCTGGGTTTGATCCCCGATAAATGCAACTGCGCCAACAACTTGGTACCGTCCGGTAAATGCGCTGATGATTTAGATATGAAACTTATGATTTTATAATATGGGATACTACACAAATATATGTATCGTTTATCAAGTAATATATGACTTTCTGATTAAGTCTCGAGATATTGAACCCACAGGGAAAGTATGAAAATTTTTAAAGAAATCAAAATGTTATCTTTTTACTTTCTGTAATTGTTTTTGAAAAAGTATGTCTTGATTTTGAAAAGTTTTGAAAGTTGATTTGTCTTTTAAATTTTTTTTAATAAAATGTTAAGCAATGAAATTAAAATTATAATAACTAATAACACTGGATGTAAAATACTATTAACTAGAATATCTTTTTCTTTCCTTTTATGAAGTAGTAATAATTCTTAAATTATTGTTGTGGAAGTATTTAAATTTGTTGTGACAGATAGAAGCAAATGTGTTCTTTATCCTTACTCGGTTCTATAAAGAACATATGTTAATTTGAAATTTTTATTATTTTGAACATGGGTAGGGAGGGAAGATACCAGTCTCGCACTCTATAGTTCCCTCGATTCCCACCACCTGGGGGCTAACTTCTCATAACAAAACTCAAAATTTCAAACCAAATTAGGGGGTTTTAGCCTTTCACTCTAAAATCCTCTAATTTTATTCCCTTTCATAAAAATATCTTCTAATATTACATTCAATTATATGGACTACAATTCTCACCCATATAATTGCATGTGATTCTTACTAACTTGTATGAGACAATACCGCATTGGATCTTACATAATCTCAAGAAATTCTACAACTTAACAGGCCAAATTAAGAAGTAAATAAAGTTTTCAGAATCAATCTTCACAACTTCTTCCAACTTTTAAACACTTATACTTTCCACAAAAATTCTTTATAAATTAATTACTTCTCTATTTAAGAAAAAAAGATAAAGTAAACTACTCAGAATGCATTGGGAAAATACAAAAACACATTGATTTGAAATTAAAAACAATAAGAAAAATAACAAATGAAAGAAAGTATTAATAAAAAGCTTAAAAGTAAACACTTATCTGAAAATCCTCTCCACAAGACCAAGGAAGTTCCTCTGAAACTTTGACTCTTCGCTAAACTACTCCTCAGAGCAAGTCTCCCAACTCCGATGACTCAGAATACAGACTTCAGACTTCAATAAAAAACTAAACTAAAAGAAAGAAAAGATGTGGGAAGAAGAAGACTTCATTCCGACCATTTTCTCCTTTCTATTCTCTACTCCTACTCTTAATAAAAACTCTTAAAATGCAGTGTAAGAACAATGGAAGTACCCTTCAAAACGCAGTGGAAGAGCCTTCTAAAGCCTCCCCTTCAAAATGCAGTGGAAGAGCCTCCTAAAGTCTCCCCTAATATTTCCTAAGAATCTCTTTAAATAGTAAACCAAAAGGTGCCTTGGTGTCTCTTCAAAATGTGTCCAGATTCAATGTATCTACCAAGGAACACACCCCTTCTTTCAAACTTGCCACCCAAAGGAAGTTAAGGTAGTTACCACCAAGAGTTGCATCCCATCCCCTTTGAAATTGGCGCCAAATTCATTTGAATTTCGAATTTTAACATTAACGGCTAAGCGCCGGCCCACCGACGCTTAGCCGCCAGTGCCAAAATTTAGATTTTTCATTATTTTTGCTCCAAATTTAATCCAATTTTGCTCCTTTCATCATGACAATTCATTTTCATCATACCTACAAGAAAAATACAAAATACCTTCCCTTAAAGTGCAATATCATTAAAAATAGGTATAAAAATGTGCATAAAATTACTATATATTTTATGTGTATCAAAATTCCCCAAACATAAAATGTTACTTGTCCTCAAGTGACAGTTAATCTCATAGAATATTTTAGCATGCAAATTATGTAATGAGTTTCTTAGGAAGATAACAAAGTTTTGTTCTAGAAAAGGAATAGTCCAATTTAGAAAAAATTTCAGTAATTAAAACCAACTTAAAGTTTAGAAAGTTCTTAAGTAAAGAAAAATGACAAATATAAGTCTCTATTTATTTCAGAAATGTTTGTAGATTATTCAAAATATATGATTCAAACATTTATTTTTCTCTCTTAAAAATCATTATTTGAAAAATAATTTTACTTTACTATATTATAACCTTAAGTTTTAGATTTTCTCTGAACTTATATCTTAAACTTTAGGTATGAAACCAATTTTTGATTAGGCCCTTAAATCCTCAAGCTTCTCCTCCCTTTTCATATACTATTTTTCACTTTTTCTTTTCTTTTTTTATTTTTTTATTTTTTTCTTATTTTTATTTTTTTTAAATGACAAGGATTACTATATCTGGATAGACTTTTAATGATTTTGAATTCCATCATTCCATTTAAAATAAAGATCAGATTTATGTCTTTCACTTAAAAATCATAATAATAATATTTGAATATTACTCTTCAATAAAAAAAATTTAAGCTTTGAAGAATAAATGTCAAATATTCTATTTATCCAAAAATACAAAACTTTTTACTAAAGATAGTTTAACTTTATTTAACACTTCTTCATTAAGAAAATTTTAACTTTAAGTTTTTCATGATTACTATAAATTTTAACTAAATTCTTTTATTCATTTCTAAATTCAAAATTTTATTCCCCTAATATAACTTCATGTACATAATTGTTCTCAATAAAAAAAAGATTTATTTTTAAGTATTCTTGAGAATCAAATAAAATTTTAGGTTTTTGAAAATCTTTGTTTTTTTAAAATTCCCCCCAAACATTAATTTTTTAATTAAGATAAAACATTTAAGCATAAGAAATGATATATGGGTGAGAAATAAAAACTAACATATCATGCTTGCAGGAATTTTTAATATCCTAATATGCAAGTATAACAATTTAAATAACATGAGTAAGATGAAATCAAATTTAGTTTTTTTTCAAAACTATATATATATATATATATATTTATAATAAAAAAAGTAAAAATTTCAGAAGACTTCTACAGTAGTGGAGGTTTTCAAAGAAAATACACACCAACTAAAATAACACACTGATACAGATAACAAATTATAGTGGAATTTAAAAAAAAATTAAACATATAGTTTCCTAAGTAGAAGTTCCTAATAGTGGTTTATAATCTCCTAACAGTTTTTGAATTAAGGTACACACTATTAAAAACTCTGCTATAACATACACATAAAAACATTTACTATTACACACTATCACAAAGCAACATATGAATCCACAATAAAACAACAACAATGCCTGAATATGCATAACAGATAAATAGTACAACTACAATCTGCATACTATCAAGGTTCACATCACGACACAATCATCAAACAAAACACTAGATAAAGTACATAGTAACACATTATAACAACACAATAACTAAAACAAACAACATACATCTACTGTTCATCCTCATCATCATCATCTTGCTCGTTCCAATCCCTGGATGGCACATAAGGTATGTAGAATGGATGAGGTGTCATCTCAGCACTCTGATCACCTCTAATCGATCCTATCCAAATATTGCGATAACTCTCCTCATATTCATCATGTTTTATAATATCTCTCTCCACATTATCCAGACTTACCATCCATATGTTTCATATGCTCTCGAGTAAGACTCACTTTTTTCAAAATCTTTCTTAATAAACCGATCCGTGAATCGAGTAGATGAAGAAGCATGTGAAGTAGTAGCACGAGAAGTAGATGCGACGAAGCGATACGTAGAAGCCCTACCAAATCCTCCTCTCCAACCAAACTCTGAATGTACAGTGTAAGCACCAACATTTACACTGGTAATTCATCTCAATGGCTGAAGTACCTCTTCACAGGTATCAAACTTCACTCCAGATCGTTCACATAGTGAATGAATCAAGGAAGGAAATCCCATACCTGCAGTCATGGTTGATCTAGCACAGTTCAAAACATAATAAAAAATTATACCTCCAATGTCAATAGGCTTCCCTTGCTGAATACAATGGTTCAACACAACTCTTTCTCTCGTTATTTCACTAGTATGACTCGAAGGTAACAACTTAGATGAGATAGAATAATGCCATGCCTTAGAAATGGCATTCAATTTGGAAGCAAGAAAGCTCACTCTTCTATCATTTGTTATTTTCCATAATCCTCTTCCATCAGTCAGAAATTCGATCTCATCTAATTCCCATTCCGAAGGATGATAGTTAGAATTAAAACAGAACATGTCACCCAGAAGAAAAGTTGACCTCATGCCTCCTAACCATCACTTGATTTTCTTTTGCAGCAGGCAAATTTGCATAAAATTCTCTAACCACAGAAACAACAACAACAGCGGAGAAGCAACAGTAATTCTCCCAGTTTCTTCTAGCAATCATATCTTCAATCACCTCTCTTGGCTTACTAAACACACTCTCAGGAATCAACTTACGTGACTTCAATGCATCGACGTATCGTTCCTCAGCCCTTATACTAACAAATTTGTCAGAATCAAACTTCGTCTTTTCTCGTGCACGCTTTGACTTTGGAGCCATCTCTAAAAATTCACGAAAAATTCATAATAAATTCCAAAATCAAACTAAACTTGCTAAATTATCTTTCAAAAGATATTTTCACTAAATTCAAGAAATTTCTCAAGTTTTTCCTCAAACTTTCACCATGAATAGTGATTTTAAGATTTTCCATGATGTACTCAAAATACATGGTGAAAATAAAAAATTTTACTTAGGAGTAGTGCTCTTACCTCAAGGAATCCAAATCTAACAATTTTTGTTGAGATCGGCTCTTAAATGATCCTCAATATGATGCCCTAGGCTCCTCTTTCGCGATAAACCAAAGGTTGAAGACAATGTGGTGGTTGAAAATGACAATTTTTGGGTTTTTAACTTTTGGGAACCAATTTTCGCGAACTGGCGCCTAAGTGCGAACTCTCGGCGCTTAGCCGCGAAATCTGGCGCTTAAGCGCCGGCATTCTGGTGCTTAGCCGCCAGTACCCAAATTTTCATAATTAAGGTATATGCACTAAATCACTTGGTCAATCACCCTTAATTACTCCAAAATAATTATTTCTCCCCACAAATCTTCCAATTCTCCAAATCAAAATTTAATAACCATTGATTCCACACAAATTTTACAAAAACACAAACTTATATTAAAACAAACATAACACTTAATACAATACTAGAATTTCTATCCAAACATAAAGGATGAAATTCTCTAAAGATAAGAGACATTAATCTCAAACTGATAAGTATACATCTCTAGGATGTAACCATCACATCATCAGGCTTAGTTAATATTTAAATAAAAACACTAAACAAACCAAACATGAAATCACAAGAACACTAAACATAACACATAAGAACATTAAACAAACAAAACACACTTAATTCCATTCTCCATTAGGAGGAATATTTCCCGGACCACTATTATCTCATTTGACCCTTTTGGAATATAAATTTGATAGAACAGGCGATAATTGTTTATTCTTACATCATCTTCTTCAATCTATTTGTTCTTCATAAACATCACCTTTTCTATTTCTTCCACGTACCTTGAATGATTGAATTGCATCTTGAGTTGCCATCCCATGTGTTCCAAATGTAAGTTAGTATCATTGATCTTTGCTTCCATTGAAGTCACTCGGGCTTCAATATTTGCAATCATTTTTACAATACCCTAAATACTAACAGCGAGATATCCATTAAATAACTCTTTAGCACTATCACTAATGAACTTGGTTTTGTCAGAATCTTGCTTCTTCTTCATCTCATTCTCCTAGGAAGACATTATGCACTCAAAATTTTCTTCTTAAAACTTCAGAAATTAAAATAGGACTTGGGGCAAGTGTTTCTCTTAAGTCAGGTCCTTTTTTATAGACTTGGGAAATGTTAGAACAGCCCCAAGACATTTAGAAACTCCAAAATAACTCACAAAACTTCTCACCCACGATCTAGGCTTCTAGATCCACATTTTTCACGTTTTTTATAACTGCGGCGCCTAAGCGCCAACTAGTCAGCGCTTAGCCGCCAGTGTACAATTTAACACATGTCTGCTAAGTGTCCAAATTTTCATTATGACTTCTCTAAATCATCAATTAAGGTCAAATAAACTCTACTAAAGTTTAAAAACTCCAAATTACTATCGCTAAAAACATAAAAACAAACCAATCAAAGTAAACAAAACACACTAAACAAACATAAAGCAAAACACACCGATAAATATGGGTTGCCTCCCACAAAGCGCTTATTTTAACGTCTTCAACCTGACATACCCAGAACTCATTCTGAGTGACCCAACATCAAATTCTCATCAGATTTAGATTTATTGACTGATAAATATGATTTTAGTCTATGTCCGTTAACTTTAAATGTTTTTCCAGTCTTAGGATCTTGAATATCTACAGCTCTATAAGAATAAACTTTTATCACAATAAATGGGCCCATCCACCTGGACTTAAGTATTCCAGAAAATTTTCTCAATCTAGCATTATACAACAAAACTTGTTGTCCTGGTACAAGATTTTTGGTAAGAATCTTCTGACCATGCCATAACTTCATCTTTTCCTTATAAATCTTAGCATTTTCATAAGGTTCATTCCTTATTTCATCAAGCTCATTCAATTGCAATAATCTCTTTTCAGCAGCATCTTTCAAATTATAATTGAACTCTTTAATAAGCTCAATATGCTTTATGCTCGAGTTCAATAGGTAAATGACAAGCTTTTCCAAAAATCAGCCTATATAGGGACATTCCTATAGATGTTCTGTAAGCAATCCTATAGGCCCACAAATCATAATCCAGTTTAATTGACCAATCCTTTCTATTTGGATTAACAGTTTTTTCCAATATTCTTTTAATTTCACGATTGTATAATTCAACCAAACCACTTGTCTGCGGATGATAAGCAGTAGCAATGCGATGATTGATATGATATTTCTTTGCTAACTTCCCAATAATCGCATTTCTAAAATGACTTTCCCCATCAGTTATGATTACTCTTGGTATTCCAAATCTGTAAAATATATTCTTTTCTAAAAACATTGCAACACTTTGAGCATCACATCCAGGTAAAGCAATAGCTTTAATCCATTTGGAAACATAGTCTTCTGCTATCAAAATATAAATATTTCCGAAAGATGGTGTAAATGGTTCCAGAAAATTTAGTCCCCAAACATCAAATATTTCAACTTCCAACATATAATTGAGGGGCATCTCATTTCTTCTAGAAATATTGCTTACACGCTGACATTTATCACAATTTTTAATATAAACATTCACATCCTTAAAAATTGTAGGCCAATAAAATCCTGATTGTAATATTTTATATGCAGTTTTATCACTTCCAAAATGTCCCCCATAATCAGAATCATGATATTTTTGAATAATTTCATAAGTCTCTTCCAATGGTACACATCTTCGAATTATAAGATTCTTTCCTTATTTATATAAAAATGGGTCATCCCAAAAAATAAGTCTTAGCATCAGACAAAAATTTCTTCTTTTCATGATATGTCAAACCATAGGGTATAATATTACTAACAATAAAGTTTACTATGTCTGAATACCATGAAACATGCCATTCTTTAACAGTGAAAAGTTTTTCATCTGGAAAATGTTCATTAATTTCTTCAATATCACAGAGAGATTTTTCAATTTCAAGCCTGGACTAATGATCAGCAATTTGATTATCAGAACCCTTCCTATCTACTATTTCAAAATCAAATTCTTGCAAAAGAAGAATCCATCTTATCAGTCTCGGTTTTGCATCATTTTTCTTCATTAGGTCTTTAATATTAGAATGATCAGTATGCACAACACATTTAGTTCCAATTAAATATGATCAAAATTTATTAAAGGCAAATACTATAGCTAATAACTCTTTCTCAGTAGTGGTATAATTAATTTGATCTTCATTAAGAGTTTTACTAGCATAATAAATTACTTTGAAAATTTTATCATATTTCTGACCCAAAACAACACCAATAGCATAATCACTAGCATCACACATTAATTCAATAGGTTTTTCTTAATTTGGTGAAATTATTATAGGTACAGTGATTAATTTTTCTTTTAATTTTTCAAAGGCTTTACGACAGTCATCATCAAAATTAAAACTGCATCCTTTTCCAGTAAACAGTATAAAGATTTTGTAATCTTTGAAAAGTCTTTAATGTAACGCCTGTAGAATCCAGCATGTCCTAAAAAACTTCTAATTCCCCTTACATTGGTTGGGCAAGGTATATTAGATATAACTTAAATTTTTACAGGATCTACCTCCAAACCTTTTTCTGAAATCCGATGTCCCAAAACAATTCCTCCTGCTACCATAAATTGACATTTTTCCCAATTAAGGACCAAATTAGTTTCTTCACAGCATTTTAGAACTTTAGATAAATGTTCTAAACATGATTCAAATGAAATCCCAAACACTGAAAAGTCATCCATAAAAACTATCACAAAAAATAACTATCATACATCTCTGAAATGTAGTAGGGGCATTACATAAACCAAAGGGCATTCTTCTAAAAGAAAACGTACCATAAGGACCAATAAATGTAGTTTTCTCTTGATCCTCAGGAGCAATTTGAATTTGGTGGTAACCAGTATATCCATCCAGAAAACAAAAGTATTTATGCCCAGTCGATCCATCCAACATTTGATCTAGAAAGGGAGTGGAAAATGATCTTTCCTTGTGGCAAGGTTTAATTTTCTATAATCAATGCATATTCGCCACCCCGTAACTTGTATTATTGGTATCATTTCATTCTTTTCATTAACGATCACAGTTACTCCTCCTTTCTTAGGAACACGATGAATAGAACTAATCCATGCACTATCAGAAATAGGGTAGATAATTCCGGCATCCAACCATTTTAAAATTTCTTTCTTAACAACGTCTTTCATAATAGGATTTAATCTCCTTTGTGGATCAGCCCGCAGTTTGCAATTATCTTCCATAAGAATTCTATGCATACAAATTTGATTGATTTCTTTAATTTCAGCAATTGTCTATCTAAAGGCTTTCTTGTGCTTCTTCAAAATTTCAAGCAAACTCTCTTCATCTTTTTCAGTTAATTGAGAGGAAATTATAACAGGCAAGGTTGAGGATTCACCTAGAAAACATACTTCAAATGATCAGGAAGCATTTTTAACTCAAGTTTAGGAGGTTTTTCAATTGATGGACCATAAGATTTATCTTTCTCAGTCATATCCAACAATTCAAAACTTTCACGAACAAACTTTAAATCTTCCTCTTGAAAATCTTCAAAATAAAATAACTCCTCTTCTTGCTTATAGTCAAATTCTTCTCTTTCAGCTTTCTTTTCGCAAGTTGATTTGAAATGTCATTCACTTAAATATTCAATAACATCCATCCAATAACACTCATCTTCTTTACCTCTACCAGGATATTTCATCGATTTGGAAATATTAAATGTAACAGTCTGATCATTAACCCTCATCGTTAATTCCCCTTTTTGCACATCTATTATGGTTCTGCCTATAGCTAGAAAAGGTCTCCCCAAAATTATGGGTATCTCTTTATCTTCCTCCATTTCTAACACAATGAAATCCACAGGAAAAATAAATTGATACACTTTTACCAAAATATCTTCTATAACTCCTTTAGGATATGTGATCGAACGATCTGCTAATTGCAGAGTTACAGTAGTTGGGGTTATTTCTCCTAGTCTCAGTCTTTTGAATATTGATAGAGGCATAAGGTTAATGCTTGCACCCAAATCACATAAAGCTTTTCCACAGAATCTTTCTCTGATTGCACATCGAATTGTGAAACTACCAGGATCTTTATGTTTTTGAGGAAGCTTTTTCTGAATTATCGCACTGCACTCCTCACTAAGTGCAACATCTCATTTTCTTTAAACTTCCTCTTTTTATTAAGAATATCCTTCATAAATTTCGCATAGCTTGACATTTGTTCTAGGGCTTCAGCAAATGGAATATTAATGGTAAGCTTCTTTAATATCTCCAAGAATTTTGAAAATTGCTTATCCAACTTTGGTTGACGAAGTCTCTGAGGAAATGGAGGTGGTGGTTTTTCTAAATCAACCTTAGGCGGAGAAATAGGTCTTTCATAACCTTTTGCAGCATCCTCTTTAAGTTTTTCAATCTCTTCTTTCTCTACTTCAGTTTCTTTTTGAACTCTACCTTCCAATTCTTTTCCACTTTTCAGTTGAATTGCCTTCACTTGTTTTTTATTCTTTTCTCTTGGATTCACTTCAGTATTACTTGGAAGCATTCCTTGGGATTTATTACTTAAGGCATTTGCAATTTGTCCCAATTGATTTTCAATATTTCTGATGATTGCTCCTTGAATTTGTAATTGATTTCCCATATGTGATACTACTTCTTCCATAGACAACTTCTTCTCCTTATTTTGTAAAGCATTGTTATAACCTAAAGGATAAGTTAATCTATTATTATTATTACCTTGGATGTTGCAACTCCCCAATGGGTTTACTTGGGTGTTCCCCCATTGTTGATTAACACCACCTTGATTATTGTTATTCCAGTTAAAATTTGGATGATTCTTCCAACCTGGGTTATAATACTTGGAATATGGGTTGTTAGGTTTGATTATAACATTCACAGTTTCTGGTGAAGAATAAGAATCAACCATTTAGCCTAATGAATTTTCTTCAATCATGAGATTTGGAGAAAAATTCATCCCAAATTGGTCTATCTTCCTTGATACAGGAGCAACTTGATTTGCTAACATTGTAAAAGCATCATTTTCATAAACACTGGCTACCTTCTTAGGATTTAACATTTCAGAAGGCCATTGAAAATTATTGATAGCCATTTCTTCAATTAAAGCATAAGTATTAGAAAATGGTTTAGACAATAATGATCCACCAGCAGCAGCATCGCTGATTGATCTAAGAGATCCAACTAATCCATTATAAAAAGTTTGAATTATTAACCGATACGGTATCGCATGATGTGGACATTTCCGAGGAGATCTTTAAATCTTTTCCATGCTTCATATATTGATTCCCTTCAAACCGACAAAAAGATGTTATATCATTTCTCAACTTAGCGAGTCTTAGATGGTGGAAAATATTTAGCAAGGAACTTTTGTGACAGTTCACCCCGAGTTCTAATTGATCCAGGTGCTAACGAATGTAACCACATTTTAGCTTTATCCCTTAGTGAGAAAGGAAAAAGTCTAAGTCTAATCGCATCATCCGAAACACCATCATATTTAAAAATAGCACAAAACTCTAGAAAATTAGCAAGATGCAATTAGGATCTTCAGTCATTGCTCCCCCAAACTGATTATTAGACACCATTTGGATAATAGCAGGTCTAGAACGAAGTTCATCTACTGTAGGGTTAACATAATCTCTTAAAGGTCTTATGCTTGATGGATGCCAACATTTTGATCTTGATGATTTGCCATTTCTTGAATATTTTTATCTTTTTTTGTATTTTTAATTTTTTTTATTTTTCTGATAGTTCTTTCTAATTCAGAATCATAAGGCACAAGTCCTTCAGAACCTGAATTACGTATACAACAATAAAACAAAACAAAACACAACACACTAACAAAAACGAAGAAAAGTAAAAAATTTAAAATTTCTTAATTCTCTTTAAAATGCAATGTAAATTAATTTTCCGCGGCAACGATGCCAAAAACTTGATCCCGATAAATGCAACAGCGGTAAAAACTTGGTACCGTCCGGTAAATACGCTGATGATTTATATATGAAACTTATGATTTTATAATATGTGATACTATGCAAGTATACGTATCGTTTATCAAGTAATATAGGACTTTCTGATTAAGTCCCGAGTTATCGAACCCACAGGGAAAATATGAAAATTTTTAAAGAAATAAAAAAATTATCTTTTTACTTTCGTTAATTGTTTTTGAAAAAGTATGTCTTGATTTTGAAAAGTTTTGAAAGTTAATTTGTCTTTTAAAATTTCCTTAATAAAATGTTAAGCAATGAAATTAAAATTATAATAACTAATAACACTAGATGTAAAATACTATTAACTAGAATATCTTTTTATTTCCTTTTATGAAGTAGTAATAATTCTTAAAGTATTGTTGTGGAAGTATTTAAATTTTTTGTGACAGATAGAAGCAAATGTGTTCTTTACCCTTACTTGGTTCTATAAAGAACATATGTTAATTTGGATTTTTTATTATTTTGAACATGGTTAGGCAGAGAAGATACCAGTCTCTCACTCTAGAGTTCCCTCGATTCCCACCATAGGGGGGCTAACTTCTCATAACAAAACTCAAAATTTCAAACCAAATTAGGGGGTTTTAGCCTATCACTCTAAAATCCTCTAATTTTACTCCCTTTCATAAAAATATCTTCTAATATTACATTCAATTATGTGGACTACAATTCTCACCCATATAATTGCTTGTGATTCTTACTAACTTTTATGAGATAATACTGCATTAGATCTTTCATAATCTCAAGAAATTCTATAACTTAACAGGTCAAATTAAGAAGTAAACAAAGTTTTCAGAATCAATCTTCACAACTTCTTCCAACTTTTAAACACTTATACTTTCCATAATAATTCTTTATAAATTAGTTACTTCTCCATTTAAAAAAGAAAAAGATAAAGTAAACTACTCAGAATACATTGGAAAAATACAAAAATACATTGATTTGAAATTAAAAACAATAAGAAAAATAACAAACGAAAGAAAGTATTAATAAAAAGATTAAAAGTAAACACTTATCTGAAAATCCTCTCCACAAGACTAAGGAAGTTCCTCTGAAACTTTGACACTTCGCTAAACTACTCCTCAGAGCAAGTTTCCCAACTCCGATGACTCAGAATACAGACTTCAGACTTCAATAAAAAACTAAACTAAAAGAAAGAAAAGAAGTGGGAAGAAGAAGACTTCACTCCGACCCTTTTCTCCTTTCTATTCTCTACTCCTACTCTTAATAAAAACTCTTAAAATGTAGTGGAAGAACAATAAAAGTACCCTTTAAAACGAAGTGGAAGAGCCATTTAAAGCCTCTCCTTCAAAACGCAGTGGAAGAGCCTCCTAAAGCCTCCCCTAATCTTTCCAAAGACTCTCTTTAAATAGTAAACCAAAAGGTTCCTTGGTGTCTCTTCAAAATATGTCCAGATTCAATGTATCTACCAAGGAATGCACCCCTTGATTCAAACTTGTCACCCAAAAGAAGTTATGATAGTTACCACCAAGAGTTGCATCCCATCCCCTTTGAAATTGGAACCAAATTCATTTGCATTTTGATTTTTAACTGTGGCGGCTAAGCACCGGTTTAGCGACGCTTAGCTAGTTGTGCCAAAATTTTGATTTTTCATTATTGTTGCTCCAAATTTGATCCAATTTTGCTCCTTTCATCTGTTGACCTCATTTTTGATGAGGTCTTCTCTTCTCTCTTTAGCACTTAGGTTCTAGCCTTATGCTTTTCCTTTGACTATCTTAGAGGACTAGAATTGGGACCCACCCCTTTAGAAGTTTGAACCACTCCTTGCCTCCTTTCAAAACCTACAAGCTTGATTGTAGTCCCCTAATAACCTAGAGGGTTGAAATCAAATGTGAAGGTTTAAAGGATGAGTTCCCTATAGGACTCTTTGGCCTTAGGACCACCCTGGGTGGCTTGGTCTGGTGAGGGTTGACTTACACACTCACTATACTCACACTCTACACTCTCTCACACACAATCCAAATCCTGAAACCACACCCATACCCAACTTGACTCCTTGACTCATGTAGGTAATTCATATGGATTGACCTTGACCCCTGAGCCCCTGGCTAAGAGGGTTAGGAACAACATAGTGAATGCCTCAAATGAGTCCTCTCATGGCTCATATAGGCTTAACATGGCTCCATGAATCAACCAAAGTGCTTCCATTTCACTCATATTTGATCAATCTTCTTTTTTTTAAAATTTCAATTTTTGACCTCGGGGACCCTACACCTATCAAACTACCAAAAGCCCTTAAAATTGCCCAAATCCTCCAAAATTTCCAAATCACCCAAAATTCCCCAAAACTAACCTTGAACATTTCCCTCCACTCAAATTGATCATCCATAGCCAAAAATACCAAAAATTCCAAAAGTACCCCCCAATACCCTCCAAATACTCAAAATACCCCTCTTAACCCAAAAATCCAAAAATTCAGAAAATTCCCAAAAAATTCCAGAAAATCTCAAATATTTCCAATTTCATTTTTTCCGACTACACTATGGTCCAATTTTATCAATTTACCCCAGTTTTACCAAAACCCCCAATTTAGCCCATTCTTAACCCAAGTGAAACCAATGTCAAACCAAACCTACCCAATTGACCCCAATTTTGGTCCAATTCAACTCTAAATTTCAATTCAATATCCACAATATCAATCTAGACCAAATACAAGTCCAATTTGATTGACATTTGGGTCCAATTTCACTTTTGAGCTTAAGGCCCAATTTGGACCCATGACCCAAACTTAGCCCAAACCAAACCAATTCAACTTCAATTGACCCCAAACCTTTTCTAAACCTTCCCTAACATCCCCATAAATAAAACACTAACATGATTTGCCCAAAATTTACACCCAAACCCCACTCAAATTCAACCCAAAACAGAAAAGCCCAATTTTGACCTAAACACAAACCTAACCCAAATGAGCCCAAGTCCCAAAACCAAAACCCAACTAAAGTTGAAACCTCTTTGAAACACTCCCATAAACATTTCCCAACATTAATTTTACATCAATTTCAACCCTAGCCCAACATTGGCCCAAATTAGCCCAATTTGACCTACATTAACCCCTTTACCAAAGAAGCCCAAATCCAACCCAATTCAAACCCAAATCACTCCAAACTTGTTTCAAATCAATCATGACATATCCTTAGACAAAACTCAACATTTATTTGGCATGGCCCATTGCAAATTTTTCTATTCAAAAGCCCATTTTTAAATCTAAAGGCCCACTTCCTTAAACCACTTTAAAAGCCCACCCAAGACCATTTCAAAAGCCCAAGTTTTCAATATAAAGCCCACATGACATTTCTCCACATCATCCACTTAATCAAAATCACCCCTATGTTTCAAAAGCATCATTAAACCATTCCAAATCAAGCTTCATGAAAATTCTCCACCAAAATACCAAAATTCCTAAATTCTACTTCCATGAAATTGACCAAGCTTTATCCTAAGCCATAGGCAAGCCATGAAGCCATTCTTAAGCCACATGCAAGCCTTGTGAGTTGTTTACATGTGACCTTACCACATTGGGCAAAAGGAGGAGGTCCTTTAAGCACTTCCTAAAAGCCATTAACCTTACTTATGATTCCCCTTAACCCAAATATAATCCAAATATTCTTGGATGGAGACTTCTCCACTAAAGACCAGCTGACCCAACTGATTCACCCAGCCCAAAACTAGGTCTTGGGGAGGTGAACCAAACCCAAAATCATGGGTTGACCAATTTGAGCCAAAATACACCCTTACCCCATTCCACGTTGATTCAAACCCTTTACACATGGCAGCCACCAATTGACTTCACAAACATCAAGCCCTGACCCACCTGAACCTGAGGGTGACCCATGCCCGTCGGCCGACCACCTGGATCGCCGGAAAACACCACATCCGAGAGCTCGCATGTGAGCCAACATTGAAATTCCCCCTTCGCTGAGTTGCCCCAAGTCCGGTGGCCACCATGGCTGTTCTTCTCTTGCATAGAGCAGCTGATCGTAAGCCCTAACTCCCCCGGAGGCCCTCCACCCTCTCCTATTTAAACACCACCTCCTCTCGGCCATGAGAGGTGCTAAAAACAAACCTTAAGGAAACTCTGCCAAAATCATTCCATACCACTCTACACACATAGAGCATTTGATTCCCACTGGATTCCAGCCCCAATTCCCTCCAGCTGAGCTCAATTTTGAGTTCAAATTTCAGCATAAAAACCAGGACACTTCTTCACAGTGAGCCAATCCCCAAATTGATTGGTCCTACACCTTCACCAGACCAAGAGAAGAGGTTTCCCTCTAAAAGCCCCCTCACCAGGCCAGCCATTGCTTCCAGCCTCCAAGCTTTGTGATCGGGCTTGGTCGAAATCATACCTAGACAATTCACCAGGCCAAGGGACTTCATCTGGAGCTTGCTTGGACCCAATCGAACGTAACACAACTCTCAGATCGAAGCTTCACTTCTCTGAGCAAAGGTATGGACTCACTCTTTCTCCCGAGCTTCCAGAGATTCTCAATTTAGTTTGGGTGAATTTTAATACATGTTTACCGTATGGATGTGTTCGTCTCTTCAAGACGAATCCATAGAGCATAAGAACTCGAAAATCCGTTGAGAATTGAGTGAGAAATTAGGGTTAGAAGGTTGACTGTCACGGGTTCACACCAGTCGTAGACGATGACTGGGAGCCGTTGGATCGCGTGTGTATCGAGTAGACGGCCAGGATCGCGCCAGACAGAGTAATGGGACATGAACCGCGGGCCCCTTGAGCGTTGAGTCGGATGGCTGCGCTGAATCAAAACACGCCGTTGGCCTTTCAGAGACGCCAAGGTTGAGTCAGCGCCGCGTGGATAAGTAAGAAATTAGGATTTTTCTTATTTATTTAATTACCAGAACTTTGAAAATCCGTTGAGTGTTGTATTTTTTAGGTTGAGTGTTGTATTTTTGAAAGAGAGTCGCCTACAGAAATTTGTCGGCAAATTTTAGATTTAATTTAAATAAATAATTTGAAAAAGTAGTATTTTATTTTGAAAATAATCTTAAATTTAAAAAATTTTAAGATATGAAATCAAACTGATCTCACATCCCGAATAGTTTATATAAACGAGCACCGCACCGCAAACCGTGTATCTATCCCGAAGAATAGACACACTGCTTGATGATGGGGCTTGGTTAAATAAACTAGAAGATTTGTGACATCCGTTTGGTCTGCAAACTAATTTTATAGGCCGACAAGTTCCCCTACTTAATACAAAGAAATTAAGCAGGGTTTATATTACCTGGGTTCTTAAAATTCCCTATAAGGGCAAGCCCCTATAGTTAATTACATCTTAAATGATGGGAATCACTTAAGAAAACTCTCGATAATAATCAGTAGTTCTGCTCTCAAGAATCTCAAAGTTTAAGTTTTCAAGGGATTGAATTTTGGAATTTCAATAGGGAATGGATCAAGTTTGGAACATTTTGTTTTGGGAATTCAAAGGAAGAAAGGTAGGAGAAATTACAGATTCGAAGTGAACTTCGGTAATTTCCTGACTATCCTATTGTTTGGCTTGAATTTAGGAAAGTCGTAATGTTTATTTAATGTTTTGATCTTGCCAATTTTAATTAATTAGGACTTATATTCGTATGACATGATCATACAAATAGCCTTGAAGATGTGAGGGTTTATGTCGTATCGAACGACTACCTAGGAGTCCTAAGACTGGTTAGGGCTTAATTTTGCATGAAATGATTATGCAAGTGCCTAACGAAAATGTTGAGGATTTATGTTGCACTAGGCAAACTACCTCAAAATCCTATGGCTAGGTTATTTAATTCTAAGAAAGTTTTGCTGAAGTAGACTCAGGTTTTGCTGATGACGATGGCCGTGCTGCTCACCATGCTCCGAGCTCCTTGTTGTTGCAGAAGATTGTAACCAAAAGAGAAGAGTTTGGGTTTTAGAAATCTTAAAGTCCAAGTGTTTTTTATGTTTTAATTAAAACAAATCTTAAAGTTGATTATAACATCACCGGTTAAGATCCCACGGTTCCATCCTTCCGACATCGTTATTTTTATCGGATTCACTTAGTCCAGATGAATTTGCTAAACTCAACTAAATGAGTTCCACATTTTCATTTAGACCGTGGGAAATACCGTTAGCAACACGTAGGTTACATCATACGAGGTATTCCCGATCATCCAACAAGACGTTTTAATTTAGTTATAATTGTAGTTTTGTATTATGTTTGTGATTAAATTTTGAGTTGTTTTATATTTTGAAATGTTGTGGCGGTGAATTTTATCTTGTAACGACTTTTAATTTAGTTTTGGTTTCAGTTTTAGGGACTATCCTAAAGGTGTGGGTTTTCATGCAACAGTTGTTTATCATGCAAGAAAAGTAAGTGCATTTATAATAAAGTAAATTGCAAGAAGGTAAATTACAATAAAAAAAAGCGTACCTGGAGGGTCTTTCCGTCATCCCAGGCTGCACTTAAACACAATTTAGAATATTTAAGCATTTAAAGCAAGTTCCTAGGAAAAGCTAAGGGAAAGGTTATGATTTTCTACCAAGTTCCTAATTCTATAGCTAGTCATCTCCTATGACGTCTAGGTTCTTGTGTTTTGGTTTGAGGACGATTTTCTTCATCAAAGAACAATTAAGTTCAATTGTTCTTATAAACATCCTATCGTACTAAGGAAGTGCTTAAGACGAATCTTAAACAACTTTTCAATACTTTTAGGATTATTTTAAGTCCAAGAGAATTTAATTATACAATGAAACAATCATTCAAGAGTTCAAGTTTTGTTATCTTGCTCAGTGAACTAGGACATTTGAATATCCTATGAGTGAAGTAATACCTCACTTAACACTCCATTTAGGAGTTATGACAATAAGAGCTCTTGAGGGCAAACCGATGTTCAAGTGATTTGTGATTATAATTTAATTTCAATTAATGGGTTTAAGTTCGGAATGGTGTTCAAGTTGTTTTTTAGATTTATTTTTGAATTCTTTGTCTTAAGTGATGTTATATTCAATTCAATTAAATTTAATTTAATTTTAATTTGATTTGGTTTGGTTTAGTTTTAATTTTAATTTAATTTAATTTATTTAATTTAATTTTAAATTTATTTTAACTTGATTTTATTATTATTTTTTATTTAATTTAATTTAATTTAACTTAATATGTTTTAATTTAATTTAATCTAATGTGATTTAATTTAATTTAATTTAATTTAATTTAATTTAAATCTTAATTTAAATTTTAATTTAATTTAATTTAATTTTATTTTAATTTAATTTAAATTTTAATTTGGTTTTATTTTTTAATTTTAATTTAAATTTAAATTTTAATTTAATTTTATTATATATATATATATATTTTTAATTTTAATTTAATATTTCATTTTATTTTTTTATGCTTTAGGGATGATTTAATTTTAATTGATAAAGTATTAATTTAATTGGAATTTTAAAAGGGTTTAATTTAAATGTTTTAATTTTAATTTAATTTAATGATTAAGCATTTTAAGTTTTGAATTTGGATTATCATTTTAATTAGGAATTGAATATTATTGAGGTGATTAATTTAGGGATTCTTAGATTAAAGAATAAATCTCTTCCTAATAATATCCCTATTTTAATAATTCCAATTTTTTATTATTATTCTTCCAAATTTAATTAATTATTTAATTAAGGTTTATTTTAATTATTTTCAAATTGCATGGTAGGTTTCTACCCTTTAAATACCTAAGTTTCAAACATCCAAAATTAACTTAATATCAAATATTTTACCCATCCTTTCAATTAAAGCTAAAAATTTTTAATTATAGGTTGAAATTTTAATTACCATTTTACCCTTTATGCTTACTAATTCCATAACTCACTAAATTGAGCTCAAATGAATTTGAAATTTTTATGTAACATTACTCATATGTCAATCAAGACATTAGAGGAGAAAATGTGATTTTTCTGTATTTAATTTATTTATGTAATTATTTTTGGTGGAAGGTAAGAATTTTTAAGGAAAATTTAATAACATGAACAATGGAAAGTTTCTATCCTTAAGGAAATTATGGGACATTCGTAATGACCAGGGGACCACTTGGACCAATTTTGGTGATTTTTTGAATTATATTATTTTTATTATAATTATTTTGAGTTTTGGAGTATTAATTAATTTAAAAATAAAATAAAGATTGAAAACTGAATTTTATATTTTTCAAAAATCTCTCTGACATCTAGGAAACCAGAGAACCAATTTTTGTAATTTTTTGATTTTTATTTGATTTATTAGAATTATTTTAGTGGAAATGCTAGAAAATACATTTTTTAATTTTAAAATTACCTTAGGGCTTTAAAATTTAATATCTCATCATAAAGACTTAAAAAAAATATGGGGTTTGTTCCTATGTGATTAAAATTCAAAATGTGACATTTTTGTGAATTTTATTATCTTTGTGATTTTTATTATTTTTTTAATTATTAAAAATATTAAAATAATGCAAAAAATCAACTTTTTTGGAAAATTACAATTTTAATTTTCTTAAATTCCCCTGATATCAGAGAGGCTCCAAAACCAATTTGGTGAACTTTTGAAAAGGATTTTGAAAGTTATGAATTTTTAAAGTTTAAATTTGGCTAAATGACTTGATCAACCCATTTGGTAGGGCTAACCAAGTCCAATTGACTTCAAATTTTTATGGTGGGTTCCTCTGATCCTAAAGGTCAGTGGAGAATTGATTTAAAGTTAATTTGATGTATGATTAGCTCTAATTAATTAAGGTTCCATTTTGGGTGTTTAAGCCAATTAGGGTTATTCCAAGTGGATTAATTCAAAGCCTATTTTTTCTAGAGTCCTCTGGTCATAATAAACATCCTCAAATTTTCCTAGAATTTATTTCACAACATGCTAATTATTGGAATTAAAATATTCAGAATAGAGACCTAGAATTGAAAAATTAATAACTCTTCATAGGGGTGGCCTCTGACTTTGGAAAATTCAGGGAATGTTCCAAAATTTAGAGGCTTCAAAAGCCCTATGGCTCATGCCATGGTGAATTGTATACATGCATGGAGAATTGAAAATGTGCAGAGAGTAAATAAATTATGAAAAATCAAATACTCAATGAAATTAAATGATTTCTTTTCCACATTATTCTCCTCTGTTCACCGAGCAAGAGGGTATTTTTATTTTATTTTTCTGATTTTCCTACACAAAGTTATGCATTTTTGAAGTTTAGGGAATTAAATAAATAAAAAAATACCCTAATTTCCTACTTATCCATGCGGCGCCGCGTCAACCTCGACATCTCCGAAGCTCCACGCGTCGTCTCTTGATTCGGCGCCGCCATCTGACTGGGATGCCACGCGGCCCTCGGTTCATGTCCCGTTGCTCTGTCCGGCGCGATCCTGGCCGTTCTCTTGATACACGCGCGATCCGACGGCTCCTGGTCATCGTCTACGACTGGTGTGAACTCGTGACCGTCAACCTTCTAACCCTAATTTCTCACTCGATTCTCAACGGATTTTCGTGTTCTTATGCTCTATGGATTCGTCTTGAGGAGACAAACACATCCATACGGTAAACATGTATTGAAATTGACTCAAATTAAATAGAGAATCTCTATAAGCTCGGGAAGAAGAGTGAGTCCATACCTTTGCTCGCGAGAAGTGAAGCTTCGATCCGAGAGTTGTGTCACCTTCGATTGGGTCCAAGCAAGCTCCGGATGAAGTCCCTTGGCCCGGTGAATTGTCTAGGTATGATTTCGACCAAGCCCGATCACAAAGCTTGGAGGCCGGAAGCAATGGCCGGCCTCGGTGAGGGGGCTTTTGCTCGGTAAACTTCTTCTCTTGGTCCGGTGAAGGTGTAGGACCAATCAATTTGGGGATTAGCTCACCGTGAAGAAGTGTCCTGGTTTTTATGCTGAAATTTGAACTCGAAAATTGAGCTCAGCTGGAGGGAATTGGGGTTGGAATCCAGTGGGAATCAAATGCTCTATGTATGGAGAGTGGTCTGGAATGATTTTGGCATTGTTTCCTTATGGTTGATTCAACACTTCTTCCATGGCCGAGAGAGGTGGGGTTTAAATAGGCATGGCTGGAGGCTCTCCCAGGGGGAGTTAGGGCTTGGGATCAGCTGCTCTGGTGAGGAGAAGAACAGCCATGGTGGCCATTGGGCATGGGGCAACTCAGTAAGGTGGAATTCCAAAGTTTGGCTTCTCCCCATGTCTCGGCCATGGCGTTTTCCGGTGGCTCGGTGGTCGGCTAGCTGTGCACTCGGTCACCATCTTGTTCGAGTGGGTTAGTGGCTGGGGTTTAGTGTAGGCAGCTAGCCAATGCCATGTGTAAAGGGCTTGGATTAAAATGGTATGGGGGAGAGGCCATTTTGGCTCCAAATGGGTCAACCCATCCTTTTGGGCTAGGTGCACCACCCAATGCTTGGTTTAAGTCGAAGGGAAAGTTATTTGGTTCAAGCATAATCGGTAGGGTCAAGTCACCATCCAAGCACAATTAGGCATAAGCATGGTTAAGGGGAATCATAGGAGTGGTTAATCACCTTAAGGGAATGTGGAAAGGATCTCCTCCTTTTGCCCAATGTAGTAAGGTCACATGTGAGCAACTCACATGGCTTGCATGTGACTTAAGAGTGGCTTCATGGCTTACCTTTGGCTTGGGAAAAAGCTTGGTCAATTTCATGAAAATGGATTTTAGAAACTTTGGTAATTTAGGGGTGATTTGATGGTATTTGGCATATGGCTTGATTCAGAACCATTTGATGATTGATTTAGGACTTGAGGGATGATTTTAATTGAATGCATGATGAAGAAGAGTGTCATATGGATTTTGGGTGAATTTTGGGCCTTTGAAATTTAGTGAAGATGGGCTTTTAAAAATGGTTTAGGGAAGTGGGCTTTTGGATTTTAAAATGGATTTTAGGATGAAAGTTTGTTAAAGGCTTAGGCTAAATAATTGTTGGGTTTGGTTTAGGGGTATGTCATGAATGATTTGAAAAGAGTTTGGAGTGATTTGGGTTTGAATGGAGTTGAATTTGGGTTCATTTGGTAAAAGGGCCTATGTAGGTCAAATTGGGCTAACTTGGGCCAATGTTGGGCTAGGGTTGAAATTGATGCAAAATTAATGTTGGGAAATGTTTATGGGAGTGTTTGAAAAAGGTTCCAACTTTGGTTGGATTTTGATTTTGGGATTTGGGCTCATTTGGGTTAGGGGTGGATTTAGGTCAAAATTGGGCCTGTTGGTTTTAGGTTGAATTTGAGTGGGGTTTGGATCCAAGTTTTGGGCAAATCATGTTAGTGTTTTGTTTGTAGAGATGTTAGGGAAGGTTTAGAAAAGATTTGGGGTTAATTGGAGTTAAATTGGTTTGGTTTGGGCTAGGTTTGGGTCATGGGTCCAAATTGGGCTTTAAGGCCAAAAGTGAAATTGGATTCAAATGTCAATCAAATTGGACTTGGATTTGGTCTATATTGGTGTTGGGAATGTTGAATTGAAGTTTAGAATTGAATTGGACCAAAATTGGGGTCAATTCGGTAGGTTTGGTTTGATATTGGGTTCACTTTGGGTTAAAATGGGTCAAATTGGGGATTTTGACAAAAGTGGGGTAAATTGACAAAATTGGCCCATGGTGTAGTTGAAAAAAATGAAATTGAAAATATTTGGGATTTTTCGAAATTTTCTGGGAAATTTCTGAATTTTTGGTTTTTTGGGTCAAGAGGGGCATTTTGGGTATTTGGAGGGTATTTTTAGAATTTTTGGTATTTTTGGCTATGAATGATCAATTTGAGTAATGTGGAAATGTTCAAGGTTAATTTTGGGGTATTTTGGGTGATTTGGAAATTTTGAAAAAATTTGGGTAATTTCAAGAGTTTTGGGTAGGCTAGGCGGGTGTAGGGTCCTGGGGGTCAAAAATTGAAAATTTGGAACATTGAAGACTGGGTGAATATAAGTGGAATGAAATCATTTTGGTTGAGCCATGAAGCCATATCAAGCCAACATGAGCCATGAAGGGACTCATTTGACGCATTCACTATGTTGTTCCTAACCCTCTTAGCCAAGGGCTTAGGGGTTAAGGACCATCCATGTGAATCACCTACATGAGTCAGGAGGTCAAGTTGGGTATGTGTGTGGTTTTAGGAGGTGTGTGAAAGTGTAGTGTACAAGTGTAAGGTGTGTGTAAGTCAGCCCTCACCAGACCAGGCCACCCAGGGCAGTCCTAAGGCCAAAGAGTCTTATAGAACTCATCCTTTAAACTTCCACATTTGATTTCAACCCTCTAGGTGATTAGGGGTCTACAATCAAGTTTGTGGAGTTTGCAGAGAGTTAAGAAGTGGTTTGAATTTCTAGGTGGTGGGTCCCAATTCTAATCCCCTAGGATAGTCAAAAGAAAAAGCCTAATGCTAGATCCTAAGTACTAAAGAGAGAAAAGAAGACCTCATTAAAAATGAGGTCAACAAATGGACCCCCAATAGGTGTGGTGAGCTGACGGAGCACACCGCACGTATTGGTGTTGACCGAAATGATCAACAAAACCAACACAAAAGTTCAAGTGACAAACTTAGGACAAAGTAGAAGAGTTTCCGTTGGGGAGTGTCAAGTATATCTCTGAGACTGGAGATTCCTGAACTTTCGCTGGGGAAAGGAAAAGGAGGTGAATCCCAAATCACATAATTTGGGGGAATTTCAATTTAGATTTCATTTTGTTTCAGTTTAAGTTTTGATGTGTGGGCTCAGATTTTAGTTTGAGTTTTAATTTAGATTGAGGTTTTGTTAAAATTAATTTGAAGGGATTTGAACTTGAAACGAAAATTGGAATTTTGTGGTTTTAGATGTAACATCTTCAACCTCAAAAGAAAATTGAATCGATTGGATTGATCATTACAATGAGGAGAGATCTCAGAGCAATGCGGTATTGGATGTAAAATCCTTAACCTCAAGAGTTTGATTTTGATGTATTTCATTGCGATAGGGAAAGAATCCTAAAGCGATGCAGTCTCGGATGTAAAATCCTCAACTCTAAGAATTTGATTTTGATGTATTTCATTACGATAGGGAAAGAATCTAAAGCAATGCAGTATCGGATATAAAATCCTCTACCCCAAAAATTTGATTTTGATGTATTTATTGCGATAGGGAAAGAATCCTAAAGCAATGCAGTCTCAGATGTAAAATCCTTAACCCCAAGAATTTGATTTTGATGTATTTCATTGCGACAGGGAAAGAATCCTAAAGCAATGCAGTCTCGGATGTAAAATCCTCGACCTCAAGAATTTGATTTTGATGTATTTCATTGCGATAGGTAAAGAATCCTAAAGCAATGCAGTCTCGGATGTAAAATCCTCAACCCCAAGAATTTGATTTTGATGTATTTCATTGCGATAGGGAAATAATCCTAAAGCAATGCAGTAAAATCCTCAACCCCAAAAGTTTGATTTTGATGTATTTCATTGCGATATGGAAAGAACCTAAAGCAATGCAGTCTCGGATGTAAAATCCTCAACCCCAAGAATTTAATTTTGATGTATTTCATTGCGATAGGGAAAGAATCCTAAAGCAATGTAGTATCGGATGTAAAATCCTCTACCCCAAAAGTTTGAATTTTGAATGGTAACTGATTTTGCAAAGATTTGTAATGTTGATTTGAAAAGTGTGGAATTTTGGTGTTTCGAGAATTTCATGAAAGTTGTAAAAGATTTTAGTGGAAAGAAACAGATTAGGAGGGAATATGTAGATGTTACATATCCCATTCCAAAAGAGTTGATCGAAAGTTGCTGGTTTGGATTGGATACAATTCCTCGCCATCGGATTCGAATCGAAAACCTGACTCCGTGTCAATGGAATCAACCGCTTCCATCCAAGACAAGGGAGAGAGTAGAACGGATTGGATTTCAGATTTGGAAGATTGAGTTTGAATTTGATTGACATTTGATTTAAAATTTGTGTTTATTTTGTTTGTCCTTTAACGATTCAAATTTGCTTTATCATTCATTTAATGTTCGTGCGAATTTGGAGTTTATCATTTTTTTATTTAGATTTTTAAGGAAAGTTTTCTTTTATTCTATTTGTTTCTTTTCTATTCTTTGTTCGAAGTTCGTTTAACTTTAATGGCGTTTCCCAGTCAATTTGCACAAAAGAGGTGAAGGCCAAAATGTGACATGGTCACTTTCATTCCAATCATGTCGAAGATACATCATACAACTCGATCTGGAATACGTCTCATACAATCCATGTAGACTCCAAAATGGACTATGTATGATCTTTGTCGATCCATCCAACAAGGCATCTGTCAGAAATCCATGTCTGAATAGTGAGGTACATGGTTAATAACATTACCTTCCAAGCCATCCTTGGCAAGGATGCCGTATGGATGTACGTTGGAGGTGTGATATTTTCCATGTAACTCACGACTCGTAAGGCCGGAGGCTCTCTAGCTCTGGGTCTGGCTGGAAGTGGTAAGGTGCTTTCCTGTCATCCATCCTTCTGAAAGTAACTGAGATTCGCTTCATTGGTACTCCCGGTATTCAATGTTTAGTGACATCTCCTCCGTTGCCCTTTAGTATCATGACGGAACCTACCGGTAATGGTTTCTTCACTGGCCCTCGAAACTCACCTGGGCCTACTATCCGGAGGTCAGATCCGAACATGATATTACACTCGTTCAGAAAAGAAAGCATGCGAAAGGTCCGACAAAGTCGTGGTGATCTATGTGCGGGGGTATGCAGTCACCCTGCTTGTAGATGTTAATGATGCGACTGTTGGGTATGCAATCTGCTGGTAGTACCCTCCACGTTATCATTCTCTTTACCATCCTTTTGATGACTAATGGCATTGGATCTACCTTGCCATGACGAAGTATCCTCGGTGGGTTTGCCCTCCTGTCTTCTGCGAAGTTGTAGCAGCATCCACATTGTATTGTAATTCTCCCTTTCCACGGCATCCATCTCCAGGGTTCTGAGTAGGTGTTTTCTCTTAGGCGGCCTGCTCGACCCATTCTTTTCAAATCCTAGATGCAGTCCACGATTTGTTGTTGTTCGTATTTTGAGAACACGTTTGTATGTAGCTCGAGGCCTTCTAGTATATTGATCCTCCTGCCTCTAATTCTCTCGAAGTATTCAAAAGTTTTCTTCTCGACATTCTGCATTCTTTCTAGCTCGTATTCTGGAATAATCTGCAAATGGTGAGGCCTGGTGACATACTGTGGGATATATGGCTCAATCCCTTCGCGTTCTACTGCATACCTCGGCTCCTCAGGGATGGTCTCCATCAGGACATCCTCCGGGGTTGCTTCTGCAACAAGGTTATGCATTACTGGTGGCTTTATCTGGCAGCATGGTAGCCTTCCTTCTTCTGATCTTCTTGAGATTTCCCTGGTTTCTTCTGTTATCTTCAGAGCTAGCCTCCTTTCTTCAGGTTCCCGGTGAACCGGTATCCTTGAAGTATATGCACTGGTAGTAGCGACTGCCTCGTCGCGCTGGTCCGTCGCTAGTTTGGTTAACATCTTGAGAATACGGCGATTTTTATTTCTTCGCCGAGTTCGTTGTGAGAGTAGCTCTTCGTACTTTCCGAATATCTGTGGGCACGGTGCCGACAAGCTCTGCCCTCTGTCGTAGCGACTACGGACTTGATTCTCTTGTCCTCCTCGGTGTTTGTTTTCCTTTTCTTCTTCTTGGGTTGGTGGCTTGGGCCACCCACTTTCATTCTCGTCCGATCGGGCGATTCCTCTCGGTCGGCCGAGACCCGGTCACTTTCCTCATATTGCGGGCTCGCCGGTGCGAAGTCCGAGTCGATCTCTATTATCGCTCCATCTTTCACCCTCTTTTCGTCGAGTGCAAGGCTTACGCCATTTCTAAAGTTCAGGACCAACCGCCCGTTCGACATTTCCCTGCGAAAAGACAAGGAAAATGATCAGGGGCTGTACTAAGAACAAGAACATTAAGAAAAAGTTTATTAAAGACAGAGTTTTCTTTCTTTTTTTATTCCTTTTGTATTTTTAAATTCAACAAAAATGAAGTGGGAAAAAATCAGGAAAAAGATTTTGATTTGGAAGAGAGAACAATGAAGACTTTATTATCATGATTTTATTTATTTTAGCACATTTTTTATTATTTTTGGGTTCGGACCCAGTCATAAGTAATTACTTCGCCCGTGCTTCTAGGGATGAAGAATTCATTCCTTCGAAACATCGGGTAGCGTAATACTTCTTCAAGTATCGTCCGTTGATCGGAAGCATATGTCGTTCTCCTTGGCAATTCACTAGCCGGTAGGAGCCTCCCGAGTATACTTGCTTCAACCACAAACGGTCCTTCCCAAGTGGGTTCAAATTTTCCTCCTATCTTGCGGTGTGCGAGAATAGGTCTCTTGAGAACGAGAACTAAGTCACCAACTTTGAAGGTTCTTGGGCGGACCCGGTCCGTCATGGGCTTCGAACCATCTTAGCTTGGTATAGTTCTAAATTCTACTCGCGCCTGCAAGTCTTTTCTTTTCCGAGCTTTCTAATTCCTCTAGTCGTAATTTGGCATTCTCTTCTCGTCATGATTTTGTTTGCAATCGCAATTCCGAGTGAAGGAAGCTGGACCTCTAAGGGTAACATCGCCTCGGACCCATACACCGGAGCGTAAGGTGTAGCTTGAGTAGGAGTTCTGAAGGTTGCCCGGTAGGCCCATAAGGCTTCTAATAACTTCTTGTGCCAATTTCTCTTATTTTCGTCCAAAGTTTTCTTTAAAATTTGAACGAGAGTGTCGACATTATTTTTAGGTTGAGTGTTGTATTTTTAAAAAGTGGTCGCCTACAGAAATTGTCGGCGAATTTTTAATTTAATTTAAATAAATAATTTGAAAAGTAGTATTTGATTTTGAAAATAATTTTAAATTTGAAAATTTTAAGATATGAAATCAAGCCGATCTCACATCCCGAATAGTTTATATAAACGAGCACCGCATCACAAACTGTGTATCTATCTCGAAGATTAGACACACTGTTTGGTGATGGGGCTCGATTAAATAAACTAGAAGATTTGTGACATCCGTTTGGTCTGCAAACCAATTTTATAAGCCGACAAATTCCCCTGCTTAACATGAAAGTATTAAACAGGGTTTATATTACCTGGGTTCTTAAAATTCCCTATAAGGGCAAGCCTCTATAGTTAATTACATCTTAAGTGACGGGAATCGCCTAAGAAAACTCTCGATAATAATCAATAATTCTGCTCTCAAGAATTTCAAAGTTTAAGTTTTCAAAGGGATTGAATTTTTGAATTCAATAGGGAATGGATCAAATTTGGAACATTTTTGTTTTGGGAATTCAAAGGAAGAAAGGTAGGAGAAATCACAGATTCGAAGCGAACTTCGGTAATTTCTCAACTATTCTATTGTTTGGCTTAGATTTAGGAAAGTCTTAATGTTTATTTAATGTTTCAATCTTGCCAATTTAAATTAATTTAGACTTATACTGTATGATAAAATCATACAAATAGCCTTGAAGATGTGAGGGTTTATGTCATATTGGATGACTACCTAGGAATCCTAAGACCGGTTAGGGCTTAATTTACATGACATGATCATGCAAATGCCTAACAAAGAGTTGAGGATTTATGTTGCACTAGGCAAACTACCTCGAAATCCTATGGCTTGGTTATTTAATTCTAAGAATGGTTTTGCTGAAGTAGATCCGAGTTTTGCTGATGACGATGGTCGTGCTGCCCACCATGCTCCGAGCTCCTTGTTGTTGCAGAGGTTTAGTTTTAGAAGTTATAAATCAGGAGATGAGAAAAGTGTTTTGGTTTAGAGAAAATCTTAATTTCCAAGTGTCTTTAATATTTTAATTAAAATAAATCTTAAAGTTAATTAAACAGAACCGATTAAGATCCCACGGTTCCATCATCCCGACACCGTTATTTTCATTGAATTCACTTAGTCCAGATGAATTTGCTAAACTCAACTGAATGAGTTCCACACTTTCATTTAGACCGTGGGAAATCCCGTTAGCAACACGTGGGTTACATCATCCGAGGTATTCCCGATCATTCAACGAGACGTTTTAATTTAGTTGTAATTGTAGTTTTGTGTTATGTTTGTGATTAAATTTTGAGTTATTTTATATTTTGAAATGTTGTGGCGGTGAATTTTATCTTGTAATGACTTTTAAATTTAGTTTTGGTTTCAGTTTTAGGGACTATCTTAAAGGTGTGGGTTTTCATGCAACAATTGTTTATCATGCAAGAAAAGTAAGTGCGATGCGATTAAATAAATTACAATAAGGTAAATTGCAACAAAATAAAAGCGTACCTGGAGGGTCTTCCCGTCATCCCAAGCAGCACTTAAAACACAATTAGAATATTTAAGCAAGTTCCTAGGTAAAGCTAAGGGAAGGGTTATGGTTTTCTACCAAGTTCCTAATCCTATAGCTAGTCATTTCCTATGACGTCTAGGTTCTTGTGTTTTGGTTTGAGGACTATTTTCTTCATCAAAGAACAATTAAGTTTAGTTGTTCTTATAAACATCCCGTCATATTGAGGAAGTGCTTAAGAAGAATCTTAAACATCTTTTCAATATTGCTAGAATTGTTTTAAGTCCAAATGAATTTAATCATACAAATGAATTAATCGTCCGGGAATTCAAGTTTTGTTATCTTGCTCAGTGAACTAGGACATTTGAATATCCTATAGGTGAAGTAACATTTCTTTTAACGTTCTGTTTAGGAGTTATGATAATCAAAGCTTTCGAGGGCAAATTGGTGTTCAAATGGTTTGTGATTTAATTTAATCTCAGTTAAAGGGTTTAAATTTGGAATAGTGTTCAAGTTGCTTTATTTTTATTTTTGAATTCTTTATGTCTTAAGTGATGTTAAACTTTAATTTAATTTGATTTGGTTTAGCTTCAATTTTAATTTAATTTATTTAATTTAAATTAATTTTAATTTTAACTTGATTTTATTTTTTTTATTTTAATTTAATTTAATTTAATTTAATTTAATTTAGTATGATTTAATTTAATTTAATTTAATTTGATTTAATTATTTTTTTAATTTAATTTAATTTAATTTAATTTAATTAATTTTTAATTTAATTCAATTTAATTTAATTTGTTCAATTTAATTTAATTTAATTTATTTGATTTGATTTAATTTAAATTAATTTAATTTGTTTGATTTAATTTAATTTAATCTTTAATTTAATTTTATTTTTAATTTTAATTTAATTGAAAATTTAAAAAGAGTTTAATAATTTTAACTTTAATTTAATTTTAATGGTTAAGTCCTTGAACATTTTAAAACTTAAATTTAAATTATCATTTTAATTGGGGATTAAATATTATTGAGATGATTAATTTAGGGATTCTTAAATTAAAGAACAAATCTCTTCCTAATAATATCCTTATTTTAATAATTCCAATTTTATTATTCTTCCAAATTTAATCAATTATTTAATTAAGGTTTATTTCAATTATTTTTAAATTGTTTAATAGGTTTCTACCCTTAATTATTTAAATTTCAATCATCCAAATTAGATTAAGATCAAATATTTTACTTTTTCATTTTATTAAGCCTAAAGTTTTAATTAATGGTTAAAATTTTAATTACCATTTTGCCCTTCAAGCTTACTAATTCCATAACTCACTAAATTGAGCTCAAATGAATTCAAAATTTTTATATGACTTTACTCATATGTCAATAAAGACATGAGAGGAGAAAATGTGATTTTTTAGTATTTAATTTATTTATGTAATTATTTTTAGTGGAAAATAGAGATTTCCAAGGAAAATTTAATAATATGACCAAGGGAAAATTTCTGTCCTTAAGAAAATACTTGATGAAATTAAATGATTTCTTTTCCACATTATTTTCCTCTGTTCACTGAGCAAGAGGATATTTTTATTTTATTTTTCTGATTTTTCTACACAAAGTTATGGATTTTTGAAGTTTAGGGAATTAAATAAATAGAAAAATACCCTAATTTTCTATTTATCCACGCGGCGCCGCGTCAACCTCGGCAGCTCCGAAACGCCGCGTGTCGCCTTCTGATTCGGCGCCGCCATCCAACTCAGCGCTCCGGGGGCCTGCTGTGTCGTTCGGTCTGCTCATCCGGCGCGATCCTGGCCGTCCGTCCACGCGTGTATTAAATGAACGACATCCGTTCATCGTCCCCAAGCCTCCTAGCCCGAGAACCGTCCACACTAAATCCCTAATATCTCACTCAATACTTAACAGATTTTCATGATCTTGTGCTCTATGGATTCGTCTTGAAGAGACGAATACATCTATATAGTGATCATGCATTGAAATTAAGGCATTTGAAATGGAGAATCTCCAGAAGCTCGGGATAAAGAGTTAGCTCTTACCTTTGCTCGGAGAAGTGTGGCTTCGATCCGAGGGTTGTGTCACCTTCGATTGGGTCCAAACAAGCTCCGGATGAAGTCCCTTGGCTCAGTGAATTGTCCAGGTATGATTTCGACCAAGCCCGATCACAAAGCTTGGAGTCCGGAACAAGCTGGGTGGCTTGGAGATGGGGCTTTCAATGGGAAACTTCTCCTCTTGGTCTAGTGAAGGTGTAGGGCCAGTCAATTTGAAGATTGGTTCACTGTGGCAAAGTGTCCTGGTTTTTGAGTGAAATTTCAGTTGGGAAATTGGGTTCTGTTGGTGGGGATTAGAGGCAAATCGACACTTGGGGATCAACTGCTCTAAGTATGGAGTAGGGTTTGGAACAATTTTGTCAGAGTTTCGGCAAGGTTTATGCAACTCTCTTTCATGGCCGTGAGGGGGTCGGGTTTAAATAGAGGTGGCTGGAGGGCCTCCGAGGGAGAGTTAGGGCTTGGGATCAACTGCTCTTGGCAAGAGAAGAACATCTATATTGGCCACTGGGGATGGGGCAGCTCAGCAGGTGAGAATTTCAAGTTTGGGCTCACATGTGAGCTCTCATCCTGGTGGTTTCCGGCGGCTGTGGTGGCTGGTCGGCCAGGGTCAGGTCACCCTCAGGTTCAGGGAGGTCAGGGCTGGGGCTTAGTGTATTCAATTGGAAGTTGCCAAGTGTAAAGTGGTTGGATCAAAATGGAATGGGGGCATGGCTAATCTTGGTTTAATTTGGTCAACCCATGTGTTTGGGTTGGGTTCACCTCTCCATGACCTGATTTTAGGCTGAGAAAAAGTGGTTTAGGTCAGCTTAATCAGTGGGGAAGGGTCACCATCCAAGTACAATTAAGCTTAAGCAAGGTTTAGTGGAATCATGGGAGTGGCTAATCCTCTTAAGGGAATATGGAAAGAGCTCCCTCCTCTTGCCATCTTGGGTATGGTGAGGTGGAAAGTAGATTCCATGGCTCTCATGGCTCCCATGTGGCTCATGCATGGCTTCATGGCTCACCTTTGGCTTGGAAAAAGCTAAGTTAACTTTCATGAAAGAGGTTTTTAGGAATTTTGGTAATTTAGGAGTGATTTGATGGGATTTGGCACATGGCTTGATTTGGAATCATTTGATGGTTGATTTGAACTTAGGGATGATTTTAATTAAGGGTATGATGAGAAGAATTTTTCATATGGGCTTTAGCATGAAATTTGGGCTTTTAGGAAGGTTTAAGAAAGTGGGCTTTTGGTTTAAAAATAAATTTATGGATGGGAATTTTGTGAAGGATTGGGCCAAAAAAATGTTTTGTTTAGTTCATGGATGTGTCATGAGTGATTTGAAGCAAGTTGGGAGTAATTTGGGTTTGAATTGGGTTGAATTTGGGCTTCCTTGGTGAATGGGCCAATATGGGTCAAATTGGGTTAACTTGGGCCAATGTTGGGCTAGGGTTGAAATTGATGTAAAATAAATGTTGGGAAATGTTTATGGGAGTGTTTCAAAGAGGTTTTGGCTTTGGTTGAGTTTTGATTTTGAGGTTTGGGCTTATTTGGGTTAGGTTTGGGTTTAGGTCAAAATTGGGCCCTTTAGCTTTGGGTTGAATTTGAGTGGGGTTTGGGTCTAAATTTTGGGCAAATCATGTTAATATTTTGTTTATGGGGATTCTAAGGAAGGTTTAGAAAAGGTTTGGGGTTAATTGGAGTTGAATTGGGTGAGTTTGGGTTAGGTTTGGGTCATGGGTCCAAATTGGGCTTTAAGGCCAAAAGTGAAATTGGATCCAAATGTCAATCAAATTGGACTTGGATTTGGTCTAGATTGGTGTTGGGAATTTTGAATTGAAGTTTAGAATTGAATTGGACCAGAATTTGGGTCAATTGGGTAAGTTTGGTTTGACATTGGGTTCACTTAGGGTTAAAATGGGTCAAATTGGGGGTTTTGACAAAAGTAGGGTAAATTGACAAAATTGGCCCCTGGTGTAGTTAAACAAAATGAAATTTGGAATATTTGGGATGTTTTGGAATTTTCTGAGAATTTTCTGAATTTTTGGATTTTTGGGTCAAGAGGGGTATTTCGGGTATTTGGAGGGTATTGGGAGGTATTTTTCAAATTTTTGGTATTTTTGGGTATGGATGATCAATTTGAGTAATGTGAGAATGTTTGGGATTGATTTTGAGGAATTTTGGGTAATTTAGGTGATTTTGCAAATTTTGGGTAGTTTCAAAGGTTTTGGGTAGGCTAGGCGGGTGTAGGGTCCCGGGGGTCAAAAATTGAAAATTTTGAAAATTGAAGATTAGGTGAATGTAAGTGGAGTAAAATCATTTTGGTCGAGCCATGAAGCCATATTAAGCCTATGTGAGCCATGAGAGGACTCATTTGAGGCATCCGCTATGTTGTTCCTAACCTTCTTAGCCAAGGGCTTAGGGGTTAAGGACCATCCATGTGGATCACCTTCATGAGTCAGGAGATCAAGTTAGGTATGGGTGTGTTTCTAGGATGTGTGTGAAAGTGTAGTGTATAGGTGTAGTGTGTGTGTGTAAGTCATCTCTTCACTGGCACCGGGCCACCCGTGGCGGTCCTAAGGCCAAAGAGTCCTATAGGAACTCATCCTTTAAACTTCCACATTTGATTTCAACCCTCTAGGTGATTAGGGGTCTACAATCAAATTTGTGGAGTTTGCAGGGAGTTAAGAAGTGGTTTGAATTTCTAAGTGGTGTGTCCCAACTCTAATCCTCTAATATAGTCAAAGGAAAAGTCTAAGGCTAGATCCTAAATACTAAAAAGAAGAAGAGATGACCTCATCAAAAATGAGGTCAACAGAGAGTTTTATTAAAAGCCTCAGCCAGGCCGTTTGCTCTTGGATAGTAAATTGTTGAATACTGCCAGTTGATTCTGTGTCTCCTGACGAAATTGTTGATTTGTGTGCTTCTGAATGCTGACCCATTATCTGAGATGATCCTGCGCGACACTCCGAAATGGTAGACAACTTGGTTCTTGAAAACCGTAGCACGTGGTGTGCTTTCACTTCTCCGAGTGGAACCGCCTCGCCCACTGGAAAAGTAATCCGTAGCCGCAAGAATGAAGCGATGTCCTTTTGAAGATGGTGGTTCTATTGGACCCACTATATCCGTGCCCCAACATTCGAATGGCCACGACGCAATTGTCGGATGTAGCACATTTGGAGGTTGGTGTAGAACCACTCCGTGCACATGGCATTGGTGACGTGCTCTTGGCGATTTTCATGCGGTCGGTCATCATCGAGGGCCGATAGTACCCTAGTCTTTTAATTTTCATTTTCATCTTCGGACCCGACTGGTGAGCGCCACGAGTCCCGAATGCACCTCTTTAACAATTTCACGGGCCTCGGACCCGCTTAGGCACCTTAGCCACATTTGATCGAAAGACCTTCCGTATAACGTGTTGTTTACTAATGCGTAGGACGAGTTCTTTTCTTGATCCGATGGGCTAACGACCTATCGTCCGGTAGTTTTCCCGTTTGCGAGTAGTTCATTAATGGCTGTCGCCAATCTTCTGTGTTTTCTGTCACTGCTGCAACTGATTCTTTTTCTTTTTCTGATTTGTGTATTGTGTCTATTTCGAGCTGTGATAGGACCTGACGTCCATGAACTGACACTTCTACTGATTCATCTTGCAAACAGGCAAATTCTTTTAAGAAGTGGGCTAACGCATCTGCTAAAGCTTTTTCTTTTCTGGGAATTTTGTAGATCGTCACATTCGGAATCTATTCCAACAACTGTATGGCATACTGGAAGTATTGCTCAAGTCTTGGCTTTAAAATTCTGTACTGTCCGGCGATCCGTTGAATGATTAACTCGCGAATCCCCGTAGATGTTGATGTTTGTTATCCCCATTTGAATAGTTAATTCCAATCCTGTTATGAGGGCTTCATATTCTGCTTCGTTGTTTGTACATGGCTCTGTTAAGTGGTAGGAGTATCTTAACATCTCCCGTTCCGGTGTTATAAAGATTAGTCCGATTCCTGCCTTACCGGGCACTATCACCTGCGATTCTTCGTCTTTGTGTGCTGAAGATGCTCTATCAAAATATAATTCCCAACGTCGATCATCAGGGTCTTCTAAGCTCATTATTTGTTCGTCTGGCAAGTCCTCATTGAGAGGAGATTCTGCCGACAAAGGGTGTGCTGCGAGGAAATCTGCTAGGATTTGTTCCTTTACGGCACGAAGAGGCACGAAAGTTATATCGAATTGCAATAATATCATTGACCACCTGGCAAGTCTGCTGGAAAGCATTGGACGGGTCATCAAGTATTGCAATTGATTAAATTTCGAGATCAGGTTGACCTTATGAGAAAGCATGTAGTGCCTGAGCTTTTGAGCGGCGAAGATCAGGGCCAAACAGTGCTTTTCAATTGCGGGATACTTTATTTCCGTCGGAAGTAAATGACGGCTTAGGTAGTAAAGAGCATTTTCTTTACCCTCATCATTGACCTGAGCTAACAGGGCTCCGAGAGAGTCGTCTAAAGCCGCGGTATAAAGTATCAACGGTCTACCTGAGACTCGGGGCTGCTAAGACGAGGAGGTGTCATTAAATATTGCTTAATGTCCTCAAAGGCCTTTTGGCATTTCTCTTCCCAAATAAATTTGGCGTCCTTTTTAACTAATGCCGAGAAAGGCTGACACCTACCTGACAAGTTTGAGATAAAGCGTCGAAGATATGCCGGCTTCCCTTGAAAAGATCGTAGTTGTTTTAAGGTTTTGGGAGGCGGCATTTCTAAGATAGCTTTAATCTTTTCCGGGTCGATTTCAATTCCACGATGTCGGACAACGGATCCTAAGAATTTCCCGGAGGTGACGCCGAAGGCGCATTTTAAGGGATTCATCTTAAGGTTAAATTGTCTTTATCGTTCGAAAACAATTCTCAAGTCATACAGGTGGTTTTCCTTTACTTTACTTTTGATGACCACATCGTCCACATAGCATTCAACTTGATTGTGGATGAGATCATCAAAAATTCTTGTCATCGCTCTCTGGTAGGTTGCTCCTGCGTTCTTCAGTCCGAATGGCATCACTGTGTAGCAGTATAGTCCGATCGGTGTTCTGAAAGCTGTGAGCTTTTCATCTTCTGGAGCCATTTTTATTTGGTTGTATCCTGAAGATCCATGCATGAATGAGAATATTTCATGTGTTGAAGCAATGTCGATCATTAATTCTGGGATCGGTAGAGGAAATTCATCTTCTGGACATGCCTTGTTTAAATCTCTGAAATCCACACAAATTCTGATTTGACCATTCTTCTTCCTCACTGGTACCACATTAGCTAGCCAAGTCGGGTATTGTTCTTCACGGACAAATTTAGCTTCTATTAGCTTTTTAACTTCAGCTATGACTTGTTGCTCGATTTCTAGATGCATTCTTCTGGGATCTTGTCTGACTTGGACAGAAGTAGGATCCACTCCTAGCTTGTGGACTGCGACCTCTGGAGCTAATCCTGGCATCTCATCGTAGTTCCAAGCAAAACGAGTCTTTAAATTCTATTAATAACTTGATTATTTCTTCGGAGTCTTCTTTATGGAGTAAGGAGCTAACAAAGGTAGGTCTAGGCTCTTCGCTAGTACCTAAGTTAACTTCCATTAACTCATCTATTGTAGATTTGATCTCTTCTTCGAACTCTGGTGGAGCGTTTCCAATTAATAAATCTTCAAACTCTTCTATAGTTTCCATGCAGTTTTCATTAGACTCGCAAGTGACAACCAAGCAAAATTCAATATCGTCAACTGATCCTGCTGTGCCGAATCCAAGACCATGTTTTGAATTGGGTGGACGACCAGAGTTATTCCATAATTTTTCAAAATGTTGTGATTGAACTTTTGTCCATTGTCGAGGTAAGAAACCACATTGAATTAAATTTTGAACACAGGGAGAGTACTACTCAAAAGGTAATTCCATTAATTCTGATGAAGTGACATCTTCAAATTGTACATTATTTTTAGTTTTGGAGGAAGGAGCACCACGGTAGAATTTGATGGGCTTTGCACCGCCGCTACGTACCTCTTTGACCACCATACCCTCGATCTTATTAGAATGGATCGGGGTCAGGGTCATAACATGTACATAGTGGTTAATCTTCTACATCGATTTATATTCCTCGTTCTTTTCATCTTCGAGAGAGATCTTGAATTGCAGCTTCTTCCGACTTATTGTCGCTGCTACTTGCTTGATCTCTTTTTCTTCTTCAGAACTATCTTCCCAATCAACATTCATGGCTGGTTTCCTTTGTCCAACTGTCCTAACATCTCTGCCATGACCTCGTCCCCGGCCTCGACCTCGGATGCGAGTTGTGGAGAAACCTTCACCGTCTAGCTGTAAGGAAGCGGTGAGTGACTGTTGGACTAGAACTTCAGGTTCTTCGTCGTCCCGAACTTCCTTTGCTTCATTCGTTATGGTATCTCTGGAGAAGATTGTTTTCTTCGGGGGTGCGTAATAAGCTGCATCTTCATGGATTCCAATCTCTTCTACGGAGAATGGTTGTAAGTCACCTTTGATGCACTGTTCCCCTCCATCGTAGTATTTGACTCACTGATGTAGAGATGATGGTACCGTCTGGTTTTCATGTATCCATGGTCGGCCCAGTAGAGCATTGAATGACGTTTCTGAATCGATTATGTGAAATTTCGCGGTTGTCTTTGCTAAGTCACCGGTCTTCATTAGCAGTGTTATTGATCCGAGGGATCTTTTTACTTTCTGGTTGAATCCTCTTAATAACATTTTGTCCGCTTCGAGCTCGCGAGCATCAATTTGCAAGTATGCTAGCATTCAAAGATTCATTATATTGATTGATGCTCCTGGATCCACCAATACTCTGGAGAGCATAAACTTCCCGATTGTAACTGAAATGTACAACGGTCGGTTGTGGTCTCGTCGTCCCAAGTAGTAGGTCATTGTCCGTGAAGGTAACACCTCGCTGTTCCTTTAACAAGCAAACCTCATCTAAGGAATCTCCGGTCATTTGAGCTAAGCAAATTTTTGGATTAAGTAAGGCCTTGATCAGAGCTTCTCTCATCTCCTTTGATAAGATGAGAGCGTCATAGATGCTTAGTTTGGCCGGTAGTTTCCTAAGATCGGCTAGCACGTTGTAGTCCACTTTATTTCCATGTGTCTCGATTTCTTCCCGAATGGGTATTTCTTCTGTCGGGGTTGGTTCTTCCCGAACAACCGCCTGCTTTCCTTTGTCCTTTGGACCCATTCTCGGAGGTAGAACTCTTCCACTTCTTAAGTTGACTTCTGTAATTTCTTCCGAATCTAGTATTGAGTTTGCCGGTGTTTCCTCCCGAATCGGAATGACGGGTTCTTCGGATTAGCTTCAGAATCTGAAGGCTCTAGCTCTATTGTGACTGGAGCTCCTCGAAACTCATAAATAGATTTATTGCTTGTTGAAATCTCGTAACCTCCCTGGTGGATGTCTTCTTCGTCATTGTGATCGTCGAGATTGTGTATGATTTGAGAATTGTTACTTGTATCGGAATCGATGTCCGGATTAGGTTGGTTGTCGCTAGTTACGTAATCGTTAGAAACAGTCAAAATGTAGCCAACACCATAACCCTTATCATTATAAGATCCCACCAGAGTGAGCAAATAATCATACAGAGTCTGAGGTTCGAGGGTTTTCTCCCCCGAATCGGAAATAACTATCCTAGGATAAGCAGCCCCTAGTCTAGCCTTAAGAGTCTCGGTCTTCTCTTCTTCATCAATTTTCTTCTTTTCTTCAATCGTCTCTTGTTGAGGTGGTTCTTCTATCGCAAGTGATAGTGCCGACTTGACAGGTTTCGAACTCTGAATTGAGGCTCGCACCAAAGCGGTTTGGATGTGATCCAAAATCTTCTTCGAAGACTTTGTCCAAGCGGTAGTTCATCCATCATCAGTCGCATAGGGATCTATCGGAACAATGAGATCTGTTGAGATAACATTGACGGAACCTCCTTTCTGGGGTTCCTTCATGTATTCCTTCGGAATCGTTATGTTCCCTTTTCGAAGATTATCGTTGAGCCAACTTTTGAAGGTAATAAAATCTTCTATCTTATGTCCAAGCATCCGGTGGTAAGGGCAAAAGTTGGGATCACCTTTCTTGTCGACTTCTTCTGGTCTCTTAGGTTCCGACGTACTGGAAATCCGGAGTCTTCATGAGACTCGCAGAACATTTTCGGCACTCGCCTCATTCTTGAATGGATATTCCCCGCTCGAAGCTCCTTTAGCGTACGTTGTGGACGAGGCGGTTGTTCATACTCGTTAAGATGATCGATAGCCGGGCTCGGGTTTCGGTACTACGTTGAGTTTGCTCGCGGCCGTTCAGGTGGTATTTGCATTGGTCGCTTGCCTTTATCGATCGCCGCGATGATCCCGGACTTCTTTCAAAAGTTTTCACGGCTTCGTTTATCTCGTTTTGTCGGTGAAACTTAATCGCTTCGCCTCCTCTTGCAAGCTTCCGGCCTTGCTTAACAACTTCTCGAAAGTCTTAATGGTAAATCCTCGAGGAGAAGTGCTATCGGGCCATGAATGCTCTTAAGTAAAATGCCGACTGCATGTTGTTCGTGTAGCTATGGCTCACACTTCATACTTAGATTCCTCCATCGAAGTATGTAGTCCACCAAAGTTTCGTTCGGCTTCTGCTTCTCTACCACTAAATCACCTATAGTGATGTGGTGCTGAGCTCCGACAAATCGCTTGATGAAGAGGTTCTCTAGTTCTGAAAATGTCTTCACCGAACCGTTTGGTAATTCCGCATACCAATCAAAGGTGATTCTCGACAAGCCGTCGACAATTTGTCGGAAGAGTAAAGCATCACTTCCGCCGGCATTGCGACAGAATCGGCATGAAAATGTGCAACATGTCGTCGGGGGTTCCCGGTTCCATCAAAGGTCTCGAACAGCAGGTGGTAAGAAGCCTTTCGGGTATTGGACGGCGTCGAATTCTTCGGGGTAAGGTCTACCCGTCCGAATGGATGTCTCGCTCTTTGACCGTGCCAAGGCTTCTCGCACTCCGCTCGTTCCACCATGCTCTTGATATCCTTTTCCGGAATCATGCTTTGTGTTGCATCCTTTTTTAATTGATCATCCCCGTTGACGGATGTAATCTCCTTTCCTCCGTCTACAATGTGAATAACTTCGGGGGTGTTTCTCTTTGGGGTCGAACTCGACTCGGAGAGTGGCTAGGGCCGCAGCCCATCTCTTCCATCCTTTTTGCCATTTGGGCGATCGTATCATCTTTCTCCCGAAGCCGCATCCTCATTACTTCCGGCTCCTCTCTTTCGTGCCGCAGGAGCACCCTGTGAAGCTGACGAAGCTCGTGTTTCAACCATGTTAATTTATGCATATTCATCATCCATGAACTCTGACGAGTCAACTTCATCTCCGAATTTCTCTTCTCTTTCTCTTGCTAATCGCCGAATATCGGTTCTTAGCTTTTCCATAGCATCTTCTAATGGTCTTTTCTGTACATCTTTGAGTCCCCTTCACTGCGGTAGCGCTTTCTTCGGATTCAAGTCTCCTGACGAGACTTTCCTTCTCAGGTTGTTGTTTTAATCTTAATTGTCCGGTAGTGGGACGCCATACCATCCTCCTAGCAGCGAAGTGTCCGGGACTCGGATGGTCCGTCACCAAATCGTCGGAAGGTGGTTTCCTCCCTAATTTGTAGTCCCGAAACAACGACAGGTGGACTAGCTTTCATTCTCTTATTGGCTTTTCCGCAGACGATAAGCATGTTCTACTTGCGGCCCAAGACGGGACTTGGCTGGCACCCGCCCTATCCTTCTTAAAATCTCTGACACAGGGCATTTTTCTTTCTTTGCTAACTTTTCTATCAGGGTTTGCAGTCGAGCAAATGGCGTAATTCTAGCCCTTTTCTTACTGCCGTCGTTGTAATATGCGGGGTGAGGCAATGCAGAAGCAATTTTGCGGACATTTTCTTCATCCTCTGCGGCGGAGAGGGGATGGAACATACTTCCTCCCAAGAGTGGTATGTATTCAGGCAGCGGTGTATATTCGAGCAGTTCTGGGATTTCCTCTAGGAAAGCAACTTCAGCAGCTCTGGCTTCTCTAGCAATCCTTCTACTTCTGTTCCTTCTCTGAGTCCGTGTCAGTGATGGAATTCTCGAGCTGGACCCGATTTCAAAAATAGAAGGTTTCACAGGAAGATCTGTACCCTCCACGGTAACAGGTTCATCACAGTTCTGAATTTCCTTTCCCTTTAATTTGGCGTAATCCGGGGTAGGTGCGAGGACAACTAGACCGGTGGGGTAGCAACAACAGGTCCTTCTGCGAACAACGAGTACTCCTCTCGACTGGAATCTTTTGCAGAGGAGGGAATTCAGTGAGTTGACTTGAGATTAAACTCAATCAACGGTTTCTCAGTTGCCGGTACTTTGCTTGTGAGTGAAAAGAGAGTGACGTCAGGGATTTTGATGTCGGTGTCCCCGAATCCTTGTCCGAATCTAATGATTCCATTATCAGGCAGTTCGTCCTTGAACACGACCGAGTCCGGATCCGTTGACGAAGGAGAAGATCGGTTTGGGGCTTCCATTTACGTGGTAGGCATTCCAAGTGTTAGTCCCCGAATCGTGCTTCTTCTTGTCGTAAAACTTATGACGAAAAAGAAAGAGTCCGAACACATTTTTGTTTATCTTAGTGTATTTGTGGTATTAAAAGAAAATTTTTTTTTCGAAAAGATTTGTTCGTTAAGACAGAGAGTTATTAAAAGAAGGAGAGTTGTAGGATGGATAAAAGGAATTAATTAGGAACTAGAAAAGGAAGAGAAAGTTTTGTAGAAACTTCTCGACCCGCAAGATCGCTCCTAAACTAATACCTATTGGGGGCCCACCCCATCTCAGAAATGAGGTAAAAGGATCTCAGAACCTCTCTGTTTAGGGGTGTCTAAATAGTGGCTCCTAAATCCGAGAGAATGTTGGTTGTACTTGTTCAAGGTAGAAATGAACATAGTATTCCAACGGAAAGAAGGGTAGTTTGATCCACTAGGGACATGGATACACTACCGATTTTTGAAAGCAAAACTATCTGATTAAAAATGGAGAGAGGAATTTTCCCCAGCGGAGTCGCCAGAAATTGTCGGCTTATTTTTTAGGTTGAGTGTTGTATTTTTGAAAGAGGGTCACCTACAAAAATTTGTCGGCGAATTTTAGATTTAATTTAAATAAATAATTTGAAAAAGTAGTATTTTATTTTGAAAATAATCTTAAATTTGAAAAATTTTAAGATATGAAATCAAACTGATCTCACATCCCGAATAGTTTATATAAACGAGCACCGCACCACAAACCGTGTATCTATCCCTAAGAATAGACACACTGCTTGACGATGGGGCTCGGTTAAATAAACTAGAAGATTTGTGACATCCGTTTGGTTTGCGAACTAATTTTATAGGCCGACAAGTTCCCCTGCTTAATACAAAGAAATTAAGCAGGGTTTATTTTAGCTGGGTTCTTAAAATTCCCTATAAGGGCAAGCCCTTATAGTTAATTACTTCTTAAATGATGGGAATCACTTTAGAAAACTCTCGATAATAATCAGTAGTTCTGCTCTCAAGAATCTCAAAGTTTAAGTTTTCAAGGAATTGAATTTTGGAATTTCAATAGGGAATGGATCAAGTTTGGAACATTTTGTTTTGGGAATTCAAAGGAAGAAAGGTAGGAGAAATTACAGATTCGAAGCGGACTTCGGTAATTTCCCGACTATCTTATTATTTGGCTTGAATTTAGGAAAGTCCTAATGTTTATTTAATGTTTTGATCTTGCCAATTTTAATTAATTAGGACTTATATTCGTATGACATGATCATACAAATAGCCTTGAAGATGTGAGGGTATATGTCGTATCGAACGACTACCTCGGAGTCCTAAGACCGGTTAGGGCTTAATTTTGCATGAAATGTTTATGCAAGTGCCTAAGGAAAATGTTGAGGATTTATGTTACACTAGGCAAACTACCTCGAAATCCTATGGCTAGGTTATTTAATTCTAAGAAAGTTTTGCTGAAGTAGACTCAGGTTTTACTGATGACGATGGTCGTGCTGCCCACCATGCTCCGAGCTCCTTGTTGTTGCAGAAGATTGTAACCAAAAGAGAAGAGAAGAGTTTGGTTTTTTGAAATCTTAAAGTCCAAGTGTTTTTTATGTTTTAATTAAAACAAATCTTAAAGTTGATTATAACATCACCGGTTAAGATCCCACGGTTCCATCCTTCCGGCATCGTTATTTTTATCGAATTCACTTAGTCCAGATGAATTTGCTAAACTCAACTAAATGAGTTCCACATTTTCATTTAGACCGTGGGAAATCCCGTTAGCAACACGTAGGTTACATCATCCGAGGTATTTCCGATCATCCAACAAGACGTTTTAATTTAGTTATAATTGTAGTTTTGTATTCTGTTTGTGATTAAATTTTGAGTTGTTTTATATTTTGAAATGTTGTGGTGGTGAATTTTATCTTGTAATGACTTTTAATTTAGTTTTTGTTTCAGTTTTAGGGACTATCCTAAAGGTGTGGGTTTTCATGCAACAGTTGTTTATCATGCAAGAAAAGTAAGTGCATTTATAATAAAGTAAATTGCAAGAAGGTAAATTACAATAAAATAAAAGCGTACCTGGAGGGTCTTTCCGTCATCCCAGGCTGCACTTAAACACAATTTAGAATATTTAAGCATTTAAAGCAAGTTCCTAGGAAAAGCTAAGGGAAAGGTTATGGTTTTCTACCAAGTTCCTGATCCTATAGCTAGTCATCTCCTATGACGTCTAGGTTCTTGTGTTTTGGTTCGAGGACGATTTTCTTCATCAAAGAACAATTAAGTTCAATTGTTCTTATAAACATCCTATCGTACTGAGGAAGTGCTTAAGACGAATCTTAAACATCTTTTCAAGACTTCTAGGATTATTTTAAGTCCAAGAGAATTTAATTATACAATGAATCAATCATTCAAGAGTTCAAGTTTTGTTATCTTGCTCAGTGAACTAGGACATTTGAATATCCTATGAGTTAAGTAATACCTCACTTAACACTCCATTTAGGAGTTATGACAATAAGAGCTCTTGAGGGCACACCGATGTTCAAGTGATTTGTGATTTTAATTTAATTTCAATTAATGGGTTTAAGTTTGGAATGGTGTTCAAGTAGTTTTTTAGATTTATTTTTGAATTCTTTGTCTTAAGAGATGTTATATTCAATTCAATTAAATTTACTTTAATTTTAATTTAATTTGGTTTGGTTTAGTTTTAATTTTTAATTTAATTTTATTTATTTAGTTTAATTTTAATTTTACTTTAACTTGATTTTATTATTATTTTTTATTTAATTTAATTTAATTTAACTTAATATGTTTTAATTTAATTTAATTTAATGTGTTTTAATTTAATTTAATTTAATTAAATTTAATTTAATTTAATTTTATTTTAATTTAATTTAAATTTTAATTTGGTTTTATTTTTTAATTTTAATTTAAATTTTAATTTTAATTTAATTTTATTATATATATATATATTTTTAATTTTAATTTAATATTTCATTTTATTTTTTTATGCTTTAGGGATGATTTAATTTTAATTGATAAAGTATTAATTTAATTGGAATTTTAAAAGGGTTTAATTTAAATGTTTTAATTTTAATTTAATTTAATGATTAAGCATTTTAAGTTTTGAATTTGGATTATCATTTTAATTAGGAATTGAATATTATTGAGGTGATTAATTTAGGGATTCTTAGATTAAAGAATAAATCTCTTCTTAATAATATCCCTATTTTAATAATTCCAATTTTTTATTATTATTCTTCCAAATTTAATTAATTATTTAATTAAGGTTTATTTTAATTATTTTCAAATTGCATGGTAGGTTTCTACCCTTTAAATACCTAAGTTTCAAACATCCAAAATCAACTTAATATCAAATATTTTACCCATCCTTTCAATTAAACCTAAAAATTTTTAATTATAGGTTAAAATTTTAATTACCATTTTGCCCTTTATGCTTACTAATTCCATAACTCACTAAATTGAGCTCAAATGAATTTGAAATTTTTATGTAACATCACTCATATGTCAATCAAGACATTAGAGGAGAAAATGTGATTTTTCTCGTATTTAATTTATTTATGTAATTATTTTTGGTGGAAGGTAAGAATTTTCAAGGAAAATTTAATAACATGAACAAGGGAAAGTTTCTGTCCTTAAGGAAATTATGGGACATTCCTAATGACCAGGGGACCACTTGGACCAATTTTGGTGATTTTTTGAATTATATTATTTTTATTATAATTATTTTGAGTTTTGGAGTATTAATTAATTTAAAAATAAAATAAAGATTGAAAACTGAATTTTATATTTTTCAAAAATCTCTCTGACATCAAGGAAACCAGAGAACCAATTTTTGTAATTTTCTGATTTTTCTTTGATTTATTAGAATTATTTTAGTGGAAATGCTAGAAAATACATTTTTTAATATTAAAATTACCTTAGGGCTTTAAAATTTAATATCTCATCATAAAGACTTAAAAAAATATGGGGTTTGTTCCTATGTGATTAAAATTCAAAATGTGACATTTTTGTGAATTTTATTATTTTTGTGATTTTTATTATTTTTTTAATTATTAAAAATATTAAAATAATGCAAAAAATCAACTTTTTTGGAAAATTACAATTTTAATTTTCTTAAATTCCCTCGATATCGAGAGGCTCCAAAACCAATTTGGTGAACTTTTGAAAAGGATTTTGAAAGTTATAAATTTTTAAAGTTTAAATTTGGCTAAATGACTTGATCAACCCATTTGGTAGGGCTAACCAAGTCCAATTGACTTCAAATTTTTTTGGTGGGTTCCTCTAATCCTAAAGGTCAGTGGAGAATTGATTTCAAGTTAATTTGATGTATGATTAGCTCTAATTAATTAAGGTTCCATTTTCGGTGTTTAAGCCAATTAGGGTTATTCCAAGTGGATTAATTCAAAGCCTATTTTTTCTAGAGTCCTCTGGTCATAATAAACATCCTCAAATTTTCCTAGAATTTATTTCACAACATGCTAATTATTGGAATTAAAATATTCAAAATAGAGACCTAGAATTGAAAAATCAATAACTCTTCATAGGGGTGGCCTCTGACTTTGAAAAATTCAGGGAATGTTCCCAAATTCAGAGGCTTCAAAAGCCCTATGGTCTCATGCCATGGAGAATTGTATACATGCATGGAGAATTGAAAATGTGCAGAGAGTAAATAAATTATTAAAAATCAAATACTCAATGAAATTAAATGATTTCTTTTTCACATTATTCTCCTCTGTTCACTGAGCAAGAGGGTATTTTTATTTTATTTTTCTGATTTTCTTACACAAAGTTATGCATTTTTGAAGTTTAGGGAATTAAATAAATCAAAAAACACCCTAATTTCCTACTTATCCACGCGGCGCCGCGTCAACCTCGGCGTCTCCGAAGCTCCACGCGTCATCTCTTGATTCGGCACCGCCATCTGACTGGGATGCCACGCTGCCCGCGGTTCATGTCCCGTTGCTCTGTCCGGCGCGATCCTGGCCGTCCGCTCGATACACGCGCGATCCGACGGCTCCTGGTCATCGTCTACGACTGGTGTGAACTCGTGACCGTCGACCTTCTAACCCTAATTTCTCACTCGATTCTCAACGGATTTTCGTGTTCTTATGCTCTATGGATTCGTCCTGAGGAGACGAACACATCCATACGGTAAACATGTATTGAAGTTAACTCAAATTAAATAGAGAATCTCTGTAAGCTCGGGAAGAAGAGTGAGTCCACACCTTTGCTCTGAGAAGTGAAGCTTCGATCTGAGAGTTGTATCACCTTCGATTGGGTCCAAGCAAGCTCCAGATGAAGTCCCTTGGCCCAGTGAATTATCTAGGTATGATTTCGACCAAGCCCGATCACAAAGATTGGAGGTCGGAAGCAATGGCTGGCCTCGGTGAGGGGGCTTTTGCTCGGTAAACTTCTTCTCTTGGTCCGGTGAAGGTGTAGGACCAATCAATTTTGGGATTAGCTCACCTGTGAAGAAGTGTCCCGGTTTTTATGCTCGAACTTTGAACTCAAAATCGAGCTCACTCGGAGGGAATTGGGGCTGGAATCCAGTGGGAATCAAATGCTCTATGTATGGAGAGTGGCCTGGAATGATTTTGGCAGAGTTTCCTTAAGGTTGATTCAACACTTATTCCATGGCCGAGAGAGGTGGGGTTTAAATAGGCATGGCTGGAGGCTCTCTCAGGGGGAGTTAGGGCTTGGGATCAGCTGATCTGGTGAGGAGAAGAACAGCCATGGTGGCCATTGGGCATGGGGCAACTCAGTAGGGTGGAATTCTAAAGTTTGGCTTCTCCCCATGTCTCGGCCATGGCATTTTCCGGCGGCCTCGGTGGTCGGCCGGCCGAGCACCGGTCACCGTCTTGTTCGAGTGGGTCGTGGCTGGGGTTTAGTGTAAGCAATCGTCAATGCCATGTTTAAAGGGCTTGGATTAAAATGGTATGGGGGAGAGGCCATTTTGGCTCCAAATGGGTCAACCCATCATTTTGGGCTAGGTTCACCACCCAATGCTTGGTTTAGGCTGAAGGGAAAGTGATTTGGTTCAGCATAATCAGTAGGGTCAAGTCACCATCCAAGCACAATTAGGCATAAGCATGGTTAAGGGGAATCATATGAGTGGTTAATCACCTTAAGGGAATGTGGAAAGGATCTCCTCCTTTTGCCCAATGTTGTAAGGTCACATGTGAGCAACTCACATGGCTTGCATGTGGCTTAAGAGAGGCTGCATGGCTTGCCTTTGGCTTGGGAAAAGCTTGGTCAATTTCATCAAAATGGATTCTAGAAACTTTGGTAATTTAGGGGTGATTTGATGGGATTTGGCATATGGCTTGATTTGGAACCATTTGATGATTGATTTAGGACTTAAGGGATGATTTTAATTGAATGCATGATGAGGAAGAGTGTCATATGGATTTTGGGTGAATTTTGGGCCTTTGAAATTTAGTGAAGATGGGCTTTTAAAAATGGTTTAGGGAAGTGGGCTTTTGGAATTTAAAATGGATTTTATGATGAAAGTTTGGTAAAGGCTTGGGCCAAATAATTGTTGGGTTTGGTTTAGGGGTATGTCATGAATGATTTGAAATGAGTTTGGAGTGATTTGGGTTTGCATGGAGTTGAATTTGGGTTCATTTGGTAAAAGGGCCTATGTAGGTCAAATTGGGCTAACTTGGGCCAATGTTGGGCTAGGGTTGAAATTGATGCAAAATTAATGTTGGGAAATGTTTATGGGAGTGTTTGAAAAAGGTTCCAACTTTGGTTGGATTTTGATTTTGGGATTTGGGCTCATTTGAGTTAGGGGTGGATTTAGGTCAAAATTGGGCCTCTTTGTTTTAGGTTGAATTTGAGTGGGGTTTGGATCCAAGTTTTGGGCAAATCATGTTAGTGTTTTGTTTGTAGAGATGTTAGGGAAGGTTTAGAAAAGATTTGGGGTTAATTGGAGTTAAATTGGTTTGGTTTGGGCTAGGTTTGGGTCATGGGTCTAAATTGGGCTTTAAGGCCAAAAGTGAAATTGGATTCAAATGTCAATCAAATTGGACTTGGATTTGGTCTAGATTGGTGTTGGGAATGTTGAATTGAAGTTTAGAATTGAATTAGACCAAAATTGGGGTCAATTGGGTAGGTTTGGTTTGACATTGGGTTCAGTTTGGGTTAAAAGGGGTCAAATTGGGGATTTTATCAAAAGTGGGGTAAATTGACAAAATTAGCCCATAGTGTAGTTGAACAAAATGAAAGATGAGAATATTTGGGATTTTCTGGAAATTTCTGGGAAATTTCTGAATTTTTGGATTTTTGGGTCAAGAGGGGCATTTTGGGTATTTGGAGGGTATTTTTGGAATTTTTCGTATTTTTGGCTATGAATGATCAATTTGAGTAATGTGGAAATGTTCAAGGTTAATTTTGGGGAATTTTGGGTGATTTGGAAATTTTGAAAAAATTTGGGTAATTTCAAGAGTTTTGGGTAGGCTAGGCGGGTGTAGGGTCCCGGAGGTCAAAAATTGAAAATTTGGAAAATTGAAGACTGGGTGAATGTAAGTGGAATGAAATCATTTTGGTTGAGCCATGAAGCCATATCAAGCCCACATGAGCCATGAAGGGACTCATTTGAGACATTCACTATGTTGTTCCTAACCCTCTTAGCAAAGGGCTTAAGGGTTAAGGACCATCCATGTGAAACACCTACATGAGTCAGGAGGTCAAGTTGGGTATGGGTGTGGTTTTAGGAGGTGTGTGAAGGTGTAGTGTACAAGTGTAAGGTGTGTGTAAGTCAGCCCTCACCAGACCAGGCCACCCAGGGCAGTCCTAAGGCCAAAGAGTCTAATAGGAACTCATCCTTTAAACTTCCACATTTGATTTAAACCCTCTAGGTGATTAGGGGTCTACAATCAAGTTTGTGGAGTTTGCAGGGAGTTAAGAAGTGGTTTGAATTTCTAGGTGGTGGGTCCCAATTCTAATCCTCTAGGATAGTCAAAAGAAAAAGCCTAATGTTAGATCCTAAGTACTAAAGAGAGAAAAGAAGACCTCATTAAAAATGAGGTCAACATACACCAACCTCCAAATGTGCTACATCCGACAATTGCATCGTGGCAATTTGAGTGTTGGGGCACAGATATAGTGGGTCCGATAGAACCGCCTTCTTCAAGAGGACATCACTCATCCTTGCAGCTACAGATTACTTTTCTAAATGTGCAGAAGCAGTTCCACTCTGAGAAGTAAAGGCACACCACGTGCTACAATTTTTCAAAAATCAAGTTGTTTACCGTTTCGGAGTACCGCGCAGAGTCATTTCAGTTAATGGGTTCGCATTCAGAAGTACAAAAATCAATAATTTTGTCAGAAGACATGGAATCGATTGGCGATATTCAACGATCTACTACCCAAGAGCAAACGGCTTGGCCGAGGCTTTTAATAAAACTCTCGTTCAGATTTTAAAAAAAAACTTTGGACGACAACAAGAGAAATTGGCACGAGAGGTTGTTAGAAGCCTTATGGGCCTACGAGACAACTTTCGGGACTCCTACTCGACCTACACCTTACACTTTGGTGTACGGGTCTGAGGCAGTTTTACCTTTAGAGGTTCAACTTCCATCACTCAGGATCGCAGTTGTAAATAAAATTACTACAGAAGAAAATGCCAGATTACGACTAGAAGAACTGGAAAACCTGGAAGGGAGAAGGCTTGCAGCGCAACAAAATTTGGAACTGTACCAAGCTAAGATGATCCAGGCCCATGATAAACTGGTCCGCCCAAGAACTTTCAAAGTTGGTGACTTAGTTCTTGTTCTCAGAAGACCTATTCTTGCACATCGCAAGATAGGAGGCAAATTTGAACCAACTTGGGAAGGGCCGTTCGTAGTTGAGGCTCCTATCAACTTGTGAATTGCTAAGGAGAACAATAAATGCTTCCAATCAACGGACGATATTTGAAGAAGTATTACGCAACTTGATGTTTCGAAGGGTGGCCTCTAAAATAGAAATTTATCCCTAGAAACACGGGTAAAGTAATCACTTTGTGATAGGGTCCGAACCCAAAAACATAAAAAAATGGATAAAAAAATATATGTGCTAAAAATAAAATATGTGAAAATCAAATAATAATGTTTTACCCTTCTTTTCAAATTAAATCTTGTTCCTGATCTTTCTTCATCTTTTCCTACTTTCCTTAAAAAATTAAAATTGGAGTAAGTGAATAAGAATCTTCAGTGATAAATACTTTCTTAATATTCTTGTTCTTAGTACAGCCCCTGATCCTTTCCTTGTCTTTTGCGCAGAGAAATGTCGAACGGGCGGTTGGTCCTAAACTTTAGAAATGGCGTGAGTCTCGCACTTGATGAAAAGAGGGTGAAGGATGGAGCGAGTGATAGAGATTGACTCGGACTTCACACCGGCTCGGCTTACTAATACGAAGAAAATGATTGGATCCCGATTGATCGAGAAGAACTTCACAGCCAAACAGTGATGAAAGTGGGAGGCCCGAGCCACCAATCCAACAACAAGAAAAGAAAAACAAACGCCACAGAAGATAAGAAAATTATGTCCGTGGTTGCTACAGCAGAAGGTAGGCTTGTCAGTGCCGCACCCGCAGAAATTCAAGGAGTAAGAAGAGCTACTCTCACTGCTACCCAGCGACGAAATAAGAATCGTCGTATTCGCAAAATGTTGACCAAGTTAGCAGAAGATCAACATGGACAGACAGTGGGTACTATTAGTGCAAATGCCCCAAAGAGACCGGTTTGCCAGGAACCAGAAAGAAGAAAGCCAACTCCAAAAAGGTTGGAACATATGAAAGAAATACCATGGAGAGCAGAAATAGAGTCGGTGCCTCAACGCCGGGCAGATATACCAGACCCGAGGAGTCTTGTTGCGAAAGCAACCCCGGAGGATGTCCCTACAGAGACTATCCCCGAGGAGCCGAGACATGTAGGAGAACGTGCTGGGGTTGAGCCATACATCCCACAGTACGTTACCAGACACCGAGGACTTCAGATAATTCCAGAATATGAGCTGGAGAAAATGCAGCTAGTTGAAAAGAAGACCTTTGAATACTTTGAAAGGATTGGAGGCAGAAGAATCAACATTTTGGAAGGCCTCGAGTTACACACAGGTGTATTCTCAGAATACGAGCAACGGCAGATTGTGGATTTCATTCTAGAACTTCAGAAGATGGGTCGAGCAGGCCGTCTGAGAGAAAAGACTTATTCAGAACCCCTGAAATGGATGCCAGGGAAAGGAAGAGTCACAATATAATGCGGATGTTGCTATAACTTCGCAGAAGACAGAAAAGGGAATCCACTAGGGATACTCCGTCACGGTGAGGTGGATCCCATGCCGAGAATAATTAAAAGGATGGTGAAAAGAGTGATAACGTGGAGGGTACTGCCAGCAGACTGCATACCCAACAGTTGCATCATCAACATCTATCGAAGGGCGACCGCATACCTCCACACATAGACCACCACGACTTTGTCGGACCTTTCGCACGGTATCGTTCGTCAACCGAGTGCAATATCATGTTCGGATCTGACCTCCGGATAGCAGGTCCGGGTAAGTTCCGAGGGCCAGTGGAGATACCACTTCCGGTAGGTTCCGTCATGATATTACAAGGAAATGGAGCAGACATCGCAAAACATTGCATACCAGGAGTACCAGTGGAGCGGATCTCCGTCACTTTTAGAAGGATGGATGATAGAAAGGCACCATACCATTTCCAGCCAGATCCAGAATTGGAGAGTCTCCGACCCTACGAGCTGTGAGTTACATGGGAGATAACACACCTCCAAAGCACATCCATGCGGCATTCCTGCCAAGGGTGGCTTGGAAGGTGATGTTATTGACCATGTACCTTACTATTCAGACATGGATTTAGCATATACTTTTTGGATGGATCAACAAGAATCATACATAGTCCGTTTTGAGTCATTGATTGTATGAGGAATATTTCAGATCGAGTTGTATGATGTGTCTTCAACAAGATTGGAATGAAAGTGACCATGTCACATTTTGCCTTCACCTCTTTTGTGCAAATTGACTGGGAAACACCATTAAAGTTAAATGAACTTCGAACAAAGAACAGGAAAGAAAAGGAAAATAAATAAGAGACTTTTTTTCATAAAAATTCGAACATTAAAAAGAATTTCAAATCCACATGAACTTCTACAAACATTATCTGCACTTTACTATATGTTTTCACAATCTCTGCATTCATAAATCTCAGCAATATGTTCAGTCTCTGCATTCATAAAACTCTGCATTCCCAAATATCAGCAAAATCTTTCTCAAATCTCAGCATAAGCCAAATCTCAGTAAAATTCTTCATAGTCATAGCATAAATCAAATATCAACAAAATTTTTCACAACCACTGCATAAACTGAATCTCAAAAATTCCCCATGGACCTCAGTAAAATTTCCCTCAATCTCTGCATAAATAAATTTCAACAAAATTCTTCAATCTCAGCATTCGGGATAGGCTTCCGCCCTACTCCCATCTCAGCAAATATCAGCATTCGGGATAGGCTTCCGCCCTACTCCCATCTCAGCAATCTCGACATTCGGGATAAGCTTCCGCCCTACTCCCATCTCGGCCGATTCTCGGCATTCGGGATAGTCTTCCGCCCTACTCCCATCTCAGCAATTCTCAGCACTCGGGATAGGCTTCCGCCCTACTCCCATCTCAGCAATCTCAGCATTCGGGATAGGCTTCAGTCCTACTCCCATCTCAGCAAATCTCAGCATTCGGGATAGGCTTCCACCCTACTCCCATCTCAGCAATTCTCAGCACTCGGGATAGGCTTCCACCCTGCTCCCTTCTTAGCAATTCTCAGCACTCGGGATAGGCACAGTCCTACTCCTTTCTCGACGAATCTCAAAATTTGATCCTCTCAGCAAGAAATTGAAATTAAAGCACTCTGCATTTCGGATAGGCTTTGTCCTATTCTTCCTCAGCATATGAAATAGGTTCGGTCCTGCTTCCTTCTCAACATACAAATGCATCCGGGTGGGCCTTAGCTTTACTCTTTTCTCCGCATAAAATCAAGTTGAAACTCAAATAGAAATTCAAACTCAAAATTAGAACTTGAAACAGAAAATGAAATGAATCTAAGATCCCATCTCTTGAAATCTTGTGATCTGAAATTCACCTCCTTCTTCCCCAGCGAGAGTTTTGGAATCTTCAGTCTTGGAGATTTACCTGATACTCCCCAATGGAAATTCTTCTACTTCGTCCTAAGTTTGTCACTTGGATATCTGTGTTGGTTTTATTGATCTCTTCGGTCAATGCCAATACGCGCGGTGTGCTTGGTTAGCACACCACACCTATTGGGGGTCCACTTGTTGACCTCATTTTTTATGAGGTCTTCTCTTCTCTCTTTAGCACTTAGGATCTAGCCTTAGGCTTTTCCTTTGACGATCTTAGATGACTAGAATTGGGACCCACCCCTTTAGAAGTTTGAACCACTCCTTGCCTCCTTGCAAACCCCACAAGCCTGATTGTAGACCCCTAATCACCTAGAGGGTCGAAATCGAATGTGAAGGTTTAAAGGATGAGTTCCTATAGGACTCTTTGGCCTTAGGACCACCCCGGGTGGCTCGGTCGCAGTGAGGGTTGACTTACACACTCACTATACTCAAACTCTACACTCTCGCACACACAATCCAAATCCTAAAACCACACCCATACCCAACTTGACTCGTTGACTCATGTAGGTAATTCATATGGATGGACCTTAACCCCTGAGCCCCTGGCTAAGAGGGTTAGGAACAACATAGTGAATGCCTCAAATGAGTCCTCTCATGGCTCATATAGGCTTAACATGGCTCCATGGCTCAACCAAAGTGCTTCCATTTCGCTCATATTTGATCAATCTTCTTTTTTTCAAAATTTCAATTTTTGACCCCGGGGACCCTACACCTATCAAACCTACCAAAAGCCCTTAAAATTGCCCAAATCCTCCAAAATTTTCAAATCACCCAAATGTTGACCTCATTTTTGATGAGATCTTCTCTTCTTCTTTTTAGTATTTAGGATCTAGCCTTAGGCTTTTCCTTTGACTATCTTAGAGGACTAGAATTGGGACCCACCACTTAGAAACTCAAACCACTTCTTAACTCCCTGCAAACTCCACAAACTTGACTATAGACCCCTAATCACCTAAAGGGTTGAAATCGAAATGTGGAAGTTTAAAGGATGGGTTCCTATAGGACTCTTTGGCCTTAGGACTACTCCAGGTGGCCCGGTCCGGTGAAGGGGCTGACTTACACACACACACTACATTTATACACTACACTTTCACACACCTATACTCAACTTGACCTCCTGACTCATGTAGGAGATTCACATGGATGGTCCTTAACCCCTAAGCCCTTGGCTAAGAGGGTTAGGAACAACATATTGGATGCCTCAAATGAGTCCCTTCATGGCTCATGTGGGCTTGATATGTCTTCATGGCCCAACCAAAATGATTTTATTCCACTTATATTCACCCAATCTTCAAATTTTCAAATTTTCAATTTTTTGACCCCCGGGACCCTACATCCGCTTAGCCTGCCCAAAATTTGCAAAATTTTCAAATCACCAAAAATTCCTCAAAACCATTCCTAAACATTTCCACATTACTCAAATTGATCATCCATACCCAAAAATACCAAAAATTCCAAAAATACCTCCCAATACCCTCCAAATACCCAAAATACCCCCTCTTGACCCAAAATCCAGAAATTCAAAAAATTCCCAGAAAATTCCAGAAAATCCCAAATATTTTCAATTTCATTTTGTTCAACTACACCATGGGCCAATTTTGTCAATTTACCCTACTTGTGTCAAAACCCCCAATTTGACCCATTTTAACCCTGTGAACCCAATGTCAAACCAAACCTACCCAATTGACCCAAATTCTGGTCCAATTCAATTCTAAACTTCAATTCAACATTCCCAACACCAATTTAGACCAAATCCAAGTCCAATTTGATTGACATTTGGATCCAATTTCACTTTTGGCCTTAAAAGCCCAATTTGGACCCATGACCCAAACCTAACCCAAACTCACCCAATTCAACTCCAATTAACCCCTAATCTTTTCTAAACCTTCCTTAACATCCCTACAAACAAAACACTAACATGATTTGCCCAACATTGGCCCAAGTTAGCCCAATTTGACCTACATTGGCCCATTCACCAAAGAGCTCCAAATCCAACCCAAACCTAGCCCAAACACTTCAAGTTTATTCCAAATCATTCATGAAAGATTCTTAAACTAAATTCAACACTCATGGGATCCAATCCTTTGCAAAATTTACATCCACAAATTTGTTTTCAAACCTAAAGGCCCACTTTCCTAAACCATCCTAAAAGCCCATTTCCACCAAATACAAAAGCCCAAAATTGGCCCTAAAGCCCACATGGCAATTTCTTTTCATCATACCTTTGATATCACCCCTAAGTTTCAAAATCATCATTAAACCATTCCAAATCAAGCTTCATACAAATTTCCATCAAATTACCAAAATTTCTAAAATCCATTTTCATGAAATTGACCAAGCTTTTCCCCAAGCCAAAGACAAGCCATGAAGCCATGCATGAGCCCCATAGGAGCCATGAGAGCCATGGAATCCACTTTCCACCTCACCAAACCATTAATGGTAAGAGAGGGGATCTCTTTCTTAAACCCTTTTTAAGCCCTTTTTACCTTAAACATGATACACTCTAAACCATAATTTGCCACCTAATCCTTCGATGTGGACTTCACTACCTTTGGTAGGTTGACTCACATGAGCCTCCCAGCCCAAAACCGAGCTTGGAAGGGTGCACCAAACCCAAAATGGTGGGTTGACCCATTTGGACCCAAAATGAGCCTCTCCCCATACCCGTTTGATTCAAACCCTTTACACATGTCCATGGCCAATCGATTGCACAAACCTCCAGCCCCTAACCCACTCGGACCCGAGGGTGACCCATGCTCGCCGGCCGGTCGCCCGGGTCGCCGGAAAACACCATGGCCGAGACCTCGGGAGTAGCCAAACTTTGGAATTCCACCTCGTCGAGCCGCCCCATGCCCAATGGCCACCATAGTCGTTCTTTCCATGCCCGAAGCAGTCGATCCCAACCCTCGGCCATCCCTGTGAGGCTCTCCAGCCACCTCTATTTAAACCCGACCCCCTCACGGCCATTGAGGAGAGTTGCACAAACCTTGCCGAAACTTTGCCAAAATTGTTCCAAACCCTACTCCATACTTAGAGCAGTTGATCCCCAGTGTCAATTTGCCCTAATCCCCACCAACGAATCCAATTTCTAACCGAAATTTCACCCAAAACCAGGACACTTTGCCATAGTGAGCCAATCTTCAAATCGATCGGTCCTACACCTTCACCGGACCAAGAGGAGAAGTTTCCCACTCGAAAGCCCCATCTCCAGAGCCACCCAGCTTGTTCCAGCCTCTAAGCTTTGTGATCGGCTGTGGTCACTTTCATAGCTAGGCAATTCACCGGACCGGGAGACTTCATCCGGAGCTTGCGGGATCCAATTGAAGGTGACACAACCCTCAGATTGAAGCCACACTTCTCTGAGCAAAGGTATGAGCTAATTCTTCATCCCGAGCTTCTGGAGATTCTCCATTTCAAATGCTTTAATTTCAATGCATGATCACCGTATAGATGTGTTCGTCTCTTCAAAACGAATCCATAGAGCACAAGAACACTAAAATCCGTTAAGTATTGAGTGAGATATTAGGGATTTAGTGTGGACAGCTCTCGGGTGAGAACGCTTGGGGACGATGAACGGATGCCGTTCATTTAATACACGTGTGGACGGATGGCAAGGATCGCGCCGGATGAGGAGACGGAACGATACAGCGGGGCCCCGGAGCGCTGAGTAAAATGGTGGCGTCGAATCAGAGAGCGCCACGTGGCGTTTCGGAGCTGTCGAGGTTGACGCGGCGCCGCGTGGATAAATAGAAAAATAGGGTATTTTCTGATTTATTTAATTCCCTAAACTTCAAAAATCCATAACTTTGTGTAGGAAAATCAAAAAAATAAAATAAAAATACCCTCTTGCTCAGTGAACAGAGGAGAATAATATGGAAAAGAAATTATTTAATTTCATCAAGTATTTTATTTTTAATAATTTATTTTCCTTCTTCATTGTTTTAATTCTCCATGCATATAAGAAATTCACCATGGCATGAGACCATAGGGCTTTTGAAGCCTCTGAATTTGGAAACATTCCCTGAATTTTCCAAAGTTAGAGGCCACCCCTATGAGAAGTTATTGATTTTCCAAATTCATGTTACTGTTTTGAGTATTTTAAATCCAATAATTAGCATGTTGTGAAATAAACTCTAGGAAAATTTGGTGATGTCTCTTATGACCAGAGGACCCTAGGAAAAATAGATTTTGGATTAGTTTATTTAAAATAACCCTAATTGGCTTAAACACCCAAAATAGCTCCTTAATTAATTAGAGCTAACCATATATCAAATTGACATGAAATCAATTCTCCACTGACCTTTAGGATCAGAGGAACCCACCATAAAAATTTGAAGTCAATTGGACTTGGTTAGCCGTACTAAATTGGTTGATTAAACCATTTAGTCAATTTGAACTTTAAAAATTCATAACTTTCAAAATACCTTTCAAAAATTCACCAAATTGGTTTTGGAGCCTCTCTGGTATCAGGGGAATTTAAGAAAATTAAAATTTCAATTTTCTAAAAAATTTAATTTTTTGCATTATTTTAATATTTTAATAATTAAAAAATAATAAAAATCATAAAAATAATAAAATTCACCAAAATGTCACATTTTGAATTTTAATCACTTAGGAAAAAATCCCATATTTTTCTTAGGTCTATTTAATGAGATATTAAATTTTAAAGCCCTAGGGTAATTTTAAATTAAAAAATGTATTTTCTAGCATTTTCACTAAAATAATTATAATAAATCAAAGAAAAATCAGAAAATTGCAAAAATTAATTCTCTGATTTCCTTGATATCAGAGAGATTTTTGAAAAATATAAATTTCATTTTTCAACCTTTATTTTATTTTTAAATTAATTAATACTCCAAAATTTAAAATAATTATAATAAAAATAATTTAATTCAAAAAATCACCAAAATTGGTCAAGTGGTTCTCCGGTCATTAGGAATGTCCCACAATTTTCTTAAGAACAGAAACTTTCCCTTGGTCATGTTATTAAATTTTCCTTGGAAATCCCTATTTTCTACCAAAAATAATTATATAAATAAATTAAATATAGAAAAATCACATTTTCTCCTCTCATGTCGGCATATGAGTGAAGTCACATAAAAATTTCAAGTTCATTTAAACTCAATTTAGTGAGTTATGAAATTATTAAGCTTGAAGGGCAAAATGGTAATTAAAATTTTAACCTTTAATTAAAACTTTAGGTTTAATAAAATTAACAAGTAAAATATTTGATCTTAATCGATTTGGATGATTGAAATTTAAATAATTAAAGGGTAGAAACCTACTAAACAATTTAAAATAATTGAAATAAACCTTAATTAAATAATTGATTAAATTTGGAAGAATAATAAAATTGGCATTATTAAAATAGGGACATTATTAGGAAGAGATTTATTCTTTAATTTAAAAATCCCTAAATTAATCATCTCAATAATATTTAATTACTAATTAAAATGATAATTCAAATTTAAGTTTTAAAATGTTAAAGGACTTAATCATTAAAATTAAATTAAAAAGTTAAATTATTAAACTCTTTTTAAATTTTCAATTAAACTAAAATTAAAAATAAAATTAAATTAAAGATTAAATTTAATTAAATCAAACAAATTAAATAAATTAAATTAAATTAAATCAAATCAAATAAATTAAATTAAATAAAATTAAATTAAAAATAAATAAATAATTAAATAATTAAATTAAATTAAATTAAATTAAATTAAAATGAAATCAAATAAAACTAAAGTTAAAATTAAAATTAAAATTAAAAATAAAATTAAAAAATCAAAATTAAATTAAAATTAAAACTAAACCAAATTAAATTAAAGTTAAACTAAATTGAATTAAAAATAACATCACCTAAGACATAAAGAAATTAAATATAAAGCAACTTGAACACTTTTCCAAATTTAAACCCGTTAACTGAGATTAAACTAAATCATAAACCATTTGAACACCAATTTGCCCTCGAAAGCTTTGGTTATCATAACTCCTAAACAGAACATTAAATTAAATGTTACCTCACTTATAGGATATTCAAATGTCCTAGTTCACTGAGCAAGATAACAAAATTTGAATTCCCGGACGATTAATTCATTTGTATGATTAAATTCATTTGGACTTAAAACAATCCTATCAATATTGAGAAGATGTTTAAGATTCTTCTTAAGCACTTCCTCAATATGATAGTATACTCATAAGAACAATTGAACTTAATTATTCTTTGATGAAGAAAGTCGTCCATAAACCAAAACACAAGAACCTAGACGTCATAGGAAATGACTAGCTATAGAATTAGGAATTTGGTAGAAAACCATAACCCTTCCCTTAGCTTTACCTAAGAACTTGCTTAAATATTCTAATCGTGTTTTAAGTGCAGCTTGGGATGACGAGAAGACCCTCCAGGTACGCTTTTATTTTATTGCAATTTACCTTATTGCAATTTATTTAATCGCATCGTACTTACTTTTCTTGCATGATAAACAACTGTTGCATGAAAACCCACACCTCTATGGTAGCCCCTAAAACTGAAACCAAAACTAAGTTAAAATTCATTGCAAGATAAAATTCACCGCCATAACATTTCAAAATATAAAACAACTCAAAATTTAATCACAAACAGAACACAAAACTACAATTACAACTAAATTAAAACGTCCTGTTGGATGATCGGGAATACCTCGGATGATGTAACCTACGTGTTGCTAACGGGATTTCCCACGGTCTAAATGAAAGTGCGGAACTCATTCGGCTGAGTTTAGCAAATTCATCTGGACTAAGTGAATCCGATAAAAATAACGATGCCGGAAGGATGGAACCGTGGGATCTTAACCGGTGTTGTTATAATCAACTTTAAGATTTGTTTTAATTAAAACATAAAAACACTTGGAAGTTAAGATTTTCTCTAAACCAAAACACTTTTCTCATCTCCTGATTTATGACTTCTATAACTAAACCTCTGCAACAACAAGGAGCTCGGGGCACGGTGGGCAGCATGGCCATCTTCGTCAGCAAGACGACTCTACATCAGCTAAACATTCCTAGAATTAAACAACAAAGCCATAAGATTTTGAGGTAGTTTGCCTAGTGCAACATAAATCCTCAACCTTTTGTTAGGAATTTGCATTGCAAATTAATCCTTAACCGGACTTAGGATTTCGAGGTAGTCGTTCGGTATGACATAAACCCTCATAACTTCAAGGCTATTTGTGTGATTCTATCATATAAATATAAGTCCTAATTAATTAAAATTGGCAAGATTGAAATACTAAATAAACATTAGGACTTTCCTAAATCCGAGCCAAACAATAGGATAGTTGGGAAATTACCGAAGTTCACTTCGAATCTGTGATTTCTCTTACCTTTCTTCCTTTGAAATCCCAAAAAAAAATCTTCTAAATTTGATCCATTCCCTATTGAAATTCCAAAATTCAACCCCTTGAAAACTTAAACTTTGAAATTCTTGAGAGCAGAACTACTGATTATCATCGAGAGTTTTCTTAGGTGATTCCCGTCACTTAAGATGTAATTAACTATAGGGGCTTGCCCTTATAGGGAATTTTAAAGAACCCAGGTAATATAAAGCCTGTTTAATGCTTTCATATTAAGCAGGGGAATTTGTCGGCTTATAAAATTGGTTCGCAGACCAAACGGATGTCACAAACCTTTCTAGTTTATCTAATCGAGCCCCATTATCAAGCAGTGTGTCTATTCTTCGGGATAGATACACGGTTTATGGTGCGGCGCTCGTTTATGTGAACTATTTGGGATGTGAAATCAGTTTGATTTTATATCTTAAAATTTTTAAATTTAAAATTATTTTCAAAAAATCAAATACTATTTTTCAAATTATTTATTTAAATTAAATTAAAAATTTGCTGCACAATTTCTGTAGGCGATCCCTTTTTAAAATAAAACACACCAACCTAAAAAATATGCCGACAATTTCTGGCGACTCCGCTGGGGAAAATTCCTCTCTCCATTTTAATCAAACAATTCTGCTTTCAATCGGTAGTGTATCCATGTCCCTTGTGGATCAAACTACCCTTCTTTCCGTTGGAATACTATGTTCATTTCTACCTTGAACAAGCATAGCCAACATTCTCTCGGATTTAGGAGCCACTGTTTAGACACCCCTAAACAGAGAGGTTCCGAGATCCTTTTACCTCATTTCTGAGGTGGGGTGGACCCTCAATAGGTGGTAGTTTAGGAGTGATCCTTCGAGTCAAGAAGTCTTGCATAAGACTTTATTTTCCTTTCCAACTCTGAATCGGGTTCATTACCTTCTCTACACCTTTGAACATTCCGTTCTAAATAAACAAACCCTCTAATGAATGACTCTTTTAACAAGTAACTCCTTATAAATACATGAACAAGAATGTGTTCGGACTTTTTTTGATTCCTTTCTTTTCGTCCTAATGAGAAGAAGCATAACTTGGGACTGACAATCAGGATCTACCCTACAGAAATGGAAGCCCCAAAGCTGATTTTCTCCTTCACCAATGGACTGGACTTCGCTGTTTACAAGGATGAGCTGCCCGACAATGGGATCATCCAGTTTGGACAAGGATTCGAGAACACAAATGTCAAGATCACCGACGTTTCCCTTTTTGCATTGACAAACAAAGTATCTGAAGCTGAGAAGCCGTTGATCGAGTTCAACCTTAGGTCAACCCAAGAGTTTCCTCCCCTGCAAAAGATCCCGACTGAGAGGAGTACTGCTGTCCGCAGAAGGACTGTTCTTGCTACCCCCACTGGTCTAGTTGTCTCGCACCTACCCCGGCTTCGCCAAATTAAAGGGGAAGGAAATCCGGAACTATGGTGAACCTCGTTACCGTGGAGGGTACAGACCTTCCCGTGAGACCTTCGTTTTGAAATCGGGTCCGACTCAAGAATTCCATCACTAACACGGACCCAAAGAAGGAACGAAGTAGGAAGATTGCCGGGAAGGCCGTAGCTGCCGAAGTCGCTTTCCTGGAGGAAATCCCAGAAATCCCTGAGTACACACCACTACCTGAATACATACCATTGCCTGAAGATACACCCTTTTTGGAAGGAAGTAGATTCCACCCCCTTTCCGCCACAGCTGAGGAGGAAAATGTCCGCAGGATTGTTTCTACATTACCTCGACCAGCATACTACAACGACAGCAGAAAGAAAAGGGCTAGGATCACGCCATTTGCCCGACTACGGATCGTGATCGAGAAGCTAGCAAAGAAAGAGAAATGCCCCGTATCGGAGATTCTAAGAAGGATAGGGCGGGTGCCGGTCAAATCCCGTCTTGGGCCACGAGTAGAACTCCGCCTCGTTACGTAAAAGCCAAATAAAAGGATGAAGGCTAGTCCGCCTGTCGTTGTTTTAGGATTACGGATTAGGGAGGATACCACCTTCCAAGCATTTGGCCGACGGACCATCCGGTCCTAGCACCTTCCGCTGCTAGAAGGATGGTATGGCGTCCCACTACCTGGACAACTAAGATTGAAACAACAACCCGAGAAGGAAAGTCTCGTCGAGAGACTTGAATCGAAGAAAGCGCCACCTGCAGGAAAGGGGACTCGTGAGAAGGGAACCCGACAGCTATCACACGACAACTGCGAGGATGCACAGAAAGGACCGCTAGAGGATGCTATGGAGAAGTTGAGGACTGATATTCGACGATTAGCAAAAGAAAGAGAAGAGAAATTTGGAGATGAGATTGATTCATCGGAATTCATGGACGATGAGTATGCGGAAATCAACATGGTTGAAACACGAGCTTCGTCAACTTCACAAGGTGCTCCTGCAGCCGCAGAAAGAGAGGAGCCGTAAGTAATAAGGAGGCAGCTTCAAGAGAAAGATGATACGATCGCCCAAATGGCAAGAAGGATGGAAGAGATGGCTGTAGCCCTAGCCACTCTCCAGAGTCAAGTGCTACCCCAAAGGGAGACACCCCCAGAGGTCATTCACATTGTAGACGGAGGAAAGGAGATTACATCTGTCAACGGGGATGATCAGCTAAAGAAAGATACAACACAAAGTATGATTCCAGAAAAAGATATCAAGAGCTTGGTGGAACAGCAGTGCGAGAAGCCTTAGCACAAGCAAAAGTGGGACATCCATTCGGACGGGTAGACCTTACCCGGAAGAATTCGACGCCGTCCAATACCCAAAAGGCTTCGTACCACCGCCGTTCAAGACCTTTGATGGAACCGGAACCCCCAACAAGCATGTTGCACACTTTCGTGCCGGCTGTTGCAATGCCGGCGGGAGCGATGCATTACTCTTCCAACGGTTCGTCGGCAGCTCGTCATGGATCGCCTTTGATCGGTATGCGAATTACCGAATGGTTCGATAAAGACGTTCTCGTAACTAGAAAACCTCTTCATCAAGCGATTCGCCGGAGCTCGGCACCACATCACTATAGGTGATTTAGTGGTAGAGAAGCGAAGCCGAACGAAACTTTGGTGGATTACATACTTCGATGGAGAAATCTAAGTATGAAGTGTGAACCACAATTACAAGAACAACATGCGATCGACATCTTACTTAAAAGCATTCATGGCCCAATAGCACTTCTCCTCAAGGGATTTACCATTAAGACTTTCGAGAAGTTGTTAAGCAAGGCCGGAAGCCTGCAAGAGGAGGCAAAGCAATTAAGTTTCGCCGACAAGACAGACAAGCAAAAGCCCGCGAAGACTTTTGAAAAGAAATCCGGGATTATTGCAGACGAGTCGACAAAGGCAAACAACCGATACAAATATCATCGAACGGCCGCGAAGAACCTCAACGAATTACCAACGAACTCCGACCCAGACTGATCGATCATCTCAACAAGTATGAACAACCGCCTCGTCCGCAACGTACATTAAGGAGCTTCGAGCAGGGGAATATCCATTCAAAAATGAGGCGAGTGCAAAAATGTTCCGTAGTCCGATGAAGACTCCGGATTTCCGACTACCGCAGCCTAAGAGACCGAAGAAGTTAACAAGAAAGGTGATCCCAACTTTTGCCCCTACCACCGGATGCTTGGGCACAAGATAAAAGATTGCATTACCTTCAAAAGTTGGCTCAACGACAATCTTCGGAAAGGGAATATAACAATCCCGAAGGAGTACATGAAGGAACCCCAGAAAGGAGGTTCCGTCAATGTTGTCTCGACTGATCTCATTGCTCCGATAGATCCCTATCCGACTGATGATGGATGGACTACCGCTTGGACATGGTCTTCAAAAAAGATTTTAGACAGCATCCAAACGGCCTCGGTGCGAGCTTCAATTCAGAGTTCGAAACCTGTCAAGTCGGCACTATCACTTACGATGAAGAACCACCTCAACGGAGACGATCGAAGAGAAGAAGAAAATCGACGAAGAAGAGAGGACCGAGGCTCCTAAGGCTAGGACTAGGGGCCGCTTATCCTAGGATAGTTGTTTCCGATTCGGGGGAGAAATCCCTCGAACCTCTGACTATGTATGATTATTTGCTCACTCCGGTGGGATCTTATAATGATAAGGGTGATGGCGTTGGCTACTTTTTAACTGTTTCTAACGATTACGTAACTAGCGACAATCCAGACATCGATTTCGATACCAATGACAATTCTCAAATCATACACAATCTCGACGATCACGATGACGAAGAAGACATCCATCAAGGAGGTTACGAGATTTCAACAAGCAACGAATCTATCTGCGAGTTTCGAGGAGCTCCAGTCACAATAGAATTAGAGCCTTCAGACTCTGAAGCTAATCCGGAAGAACCCGTCATTCCGATTCGGAAGAAACACCAAGCAAGCTCAACACTAGATTCGAAGAAATTACGAAGTCAACTTAAGAAGTGGAAGAGTTCTACCTCCGAGAATGGGTCCAAAGGACAAAGGGAAGCAGGTGGTTGTTCAAGAAGAACCAACCCGGCAGAAGAAATACCCATTCGAGAAGAAGCCGAGACACATGAAAATAAAGTGGACTACAACGTGCTAGCCCATCTTAGGAAACTACCAGCCAAACTGAGCATTTACGACGCTCTCATCTTATCAAAGGAGATGAGAGAAGCTCTGATCAAGGCCTTACTTGATCCAAAAATTTGTTTAGCTCAAATGGCCGGAGATTCCTTAGATGAGGTTCGTTCGTTAAAGGAACAGCGAGGTGTTACCTTCACGGGACAATGACCTACTACTGCGGATGCTGGACCACAACCGACCGTTGTACATTTCGAGTTACAATCGGGAAGTTTACACTCTCCGCGAGTATTGGTGGATCCAGGAGCATCAATATATATAATGAGTCTTCGAACACTAAGCATACTTGGAAATTGATGCTCGCGAGCTCGAAGCCGACAAAATGTTATTAAGAGGATTCAACCGTAAAGGAGAAAGAGCCCTCGGATCAATAACACTACTAACGAAGACCGGTGACTTCGCAAAGACAACCGCAAAATTTCACATAATTGATTCAGAAACGTCGTTCAACGCTCTACTGGCCCGACCATGGATACATGAAAATAGGATGGTACCATCATCTCTGCATCAGTGCATCAAATACTACGATGGAGGGGAACAATGCATCAAAGGTGACTTACAACCATTCTCCGTACATGAAATTGGAATCCATGAAGATGCAGCTTATTATGCACCTCCGAAGAAAACAATGTTCTCCAGAGATACCATAACGAATGAAGCAAAGAAAGTTCGGGACGACGAAGAACTCCGAAGTTCTAGTCCAACGCTCACTCACCACTCCCTTACGGCGAGATGGTGAAGGTTTCTCCACAACTTGCATCCGAGGTCGAGGCCGGGGACGAGGTCGTGGTAGAGACGTTAGGACAGCTTGGACGGAGGAAACCAGCCATCAATGTTGATTAGGAAGATAGTTCTGAAGAAGAAAAAGAGATCAAACAAGAAGCAGCGACAATAAGTCGGAAGAAGCCGCAATTCAAGATCTCTCTCGAAGATGAGAAGAACGAAGAATACAAATCGATGTACGAGAAGATTAACCACTATGTACATACTATGACCCTGACCCCGATCCATTCTAATAAGATCGAGGGTATGGTGGTCAAAGAGGTACGTAGCGGCGGTGAAAAGCCAATCAAATTCTACCGTGGTGCTACTTCCTCCAAAACTGAGAATAATGTACAATTTGAAGAGTCACTTCATCAGAATTAATGGAATTACCTTTTGAGTGGTACTCTCCCCGTGTTCAAAATTTAATTCGGCGTGGTTTCTTACCTCGACAATGGACAAAAGGCCAATCACAACATTTTGAAAAATTATGGAATAACTCCGTCGCCCACCCAATTCATAAGCATGGTCTCGGATTCGCACGTAGGATCGGCCGACGATACCGAATTTTGTCTCGGTTGTCACTTGCGAGTCTAATGAAAACCGCATGGAAACCACGAAGAATTTCAAGATTTACAAATCGGAGACGCTCCACCGAACTCGAAGAAGAAATTAAATCTACAATAGATGAGTTAACTGGAAGTTAACTTAGGTACTAGCGAAGAGCCTAGACCTACCTTTGTTAGCTCCTTACTCAATAAAGAAGACTCCAAAGAAATAATCAAGTTATTAATGGAATTTAAAGACTCGTTTTGCTTGGAACTACGATGAGATGCCGTGTTTAGCTCCAGAGGTCGCAGTCCATAAGCTAGGAGTGGATCCTACTTCTGTCCCAGTCAGGCAAGGTCCCAGAAGAATGCGTCAAGAAATTGAACAACAAGTCATAACTGAAGTTAAAAAGCTAATGGACGATAAATTTGTCCGCGAAGAACAATACCCGACTTGGTTAGCCAATGTGGTGCCAGTCAGAAAGAAGAATGGTCAAATCAGAATTTGTGTGGACTTCAGAGATTTAAACAAGGCATGCCCAAAAGATGAATTTCCTCTACCGATCCCAGAATTAATGATCGACATTACTTCAACGCATGAAATATTCTCATTCATGGATGGATCTTCAGGATACAACCAGATAAAAATGGCTCCAGAAGATGAAAAGCTGACAACATTCAGAACGCCGATCGGATTATATTGCTACACAGTGATGCCATTCGAACTGAAGAACGCAGGAGCAACATACCAAAGAGCAATGACAAGAATTTTCGATGATCTCATCCACAATCAAGTCGAATGCTACGTGGACGATGTGGTCATCAAAAGCAAAGTAAAGGACAACCACCTGTATGATTTGAGAATTATTTTCGAACGATTAAGATAACCTTAAGATGAATCCCTTAAAATGCGCCTTCGGCGTCACCTCCGGGAAATTCTTAGGATTCGTTGTCCGACATCTTGGAATTGAAATCAACCCGGAAAAGATTAAAGCTATCTTAGAAATGCCGCCTCCCAAAACCTTAAAGCAACTACGATCTTTCCAAGGGAAGCTGGTATATCTTCGACGCTTTATCTCAAACTTGTCAGGTAGGTGTCAGCCTTTCTCGGCACTAGTTAAAAAGGACACCAAATTTATTTGGGAAGAGAAATGCCAGAGGGCCTTCGAGGACATTAAACAATATTTAATGACACCTCCTGTCTTAGCAGCCCTGGCCTCGGGTAGACCGCGATACTTTATACCGCGGCTTTAGACGACTCTCTCGGAGCTCGTTAGCCTGTGTCAATGATGAGGGTAAAGAAAATGCTCTTTACTACCTAAGTCGTCGTTTACTTCCGACGGAAATAAGGTATCCCGCAATTGAAAAGCATTGTTTGGCCCTGATCTTCGCTTCTCAAAAGCTCAGGCACTACATGCTTTCTCATAAGGTCAACCTGATCTCGAAATTTAATCCATTGCAATACTTGATGACTCGTCCAACGCTTTCTGCGTACTTGCCGGATGGTCAATGATATTATTGCAATTCGGTATAACTTTCGTGCCTCTTCGTGCCGTAAAGGGACAAGTCCTAGCAGACTTCCTCACAGCGCACCCTTTGCCGGCAGAATCTCCTCTCAATGACGACTTGCCAGACGAACAAATAATGAGCCTAGAAGACCCTGATGATCGACGTTGGGAATTATATTTCGACGGAGCATCTTTAGCACACAAAGACGAAGAATTGCATGTGATAGTGCCCGGTAAGACAGGGATCGGATTAATCTTTATAACACCGGAGCGGGGGATGTTAAGATACTCCTACCACTTGACAGAGCCGTGTACAAACAACGAAGCAGAATACGAAGCCCTCATAACAGGACTAGAATTAGCTATTCAAATGGGGATAATAGACATCAACATCTACGGGGATTCGCAATTGATATTCAACAGATCGCGGACAGATACGTAATTTTAAAGCCAAGACTCGAGCAATACTTCCAAGTATGCCATACAAATTGTTGGAACGGATTTCGAATGTGACGATCTACAAAATTCCTGAAAAGAAAATGCCTTAAGCAGATGCGTTAGCTCGCCTTGCAAAAGAGTTTGCTCGTTTGCAAGATGAGTCGGTGGAAGTGTCAGCTCACGGACGTCGAGTCCTCGTCACGACTCGACATAGACACAATACACAAATCGAAAAAGAAGAAGAATCAGCTGCGTGTAGTGACGGAAAACACGAGAGGATCGGCGACGACCATTAATGTAGACTACCCGCAAACAGAAAGCTACCGGACGATAGGTCGCTAGCCCATTAGATCAAGAAAAGAACTCGTCCTACGCATTAATAAACAACACATCGTACGTAAGGTCTTTTGATCAAATGCGGCTAAGGTGCCTAAGCGGGTCCGAGGCCCGCGAAATTGTTAAAGAGGTGCATTCAGGACTCGTGGCGCTCACCGATCGGGTCCGAAGATGAAAATGAAAATTAAAAGACTAGGGTACTACTGGCCCTCGATGATGACCGACTGTATGGAAATCGCCAAGAGCTGTCACCAATGCCAAGTGCACGGAGTGGTTCTACACCAACCTCCAAATGTGTTAGATCCGACAATTGCATCGTGGCCATTTGAATGTTGGGGCACAGATATAGTGGGTCCAATATAACCACCATCTTCAAAAGGACATCGCTTCATTCTTGCGGCTATAGATTACTTTTCCAAGTGGGCGCAGGCGCTCCACTCGTAGAAGTGAAAGCACACCACGTGCTACGCTTTTCAAGAACCAAGTTTTCTACCGTTTCGGAGTGCCGCGCAGATCATCTCGTATAATCGGTCGCATTCGAAGCACACAAATCAATAATTTTGTCGAGAGACACGGAATCGACCGGCGATATTCAACAATTTACTACCCAAGAGCAAACGGCCCTGCCGAGGCTTTTAATAAAACTCTCGTTCAAATCTTAAAGAAAACTTTGGACGATAATAAGAGAAATTGGCACGCGAAGTTATTAGAAGCCTTATGGGCCTACCGGACAACCTTCAGAACTCCTACTCAAGCTACACCTTACGCTCTGGTGTATGGGTCCGAGGCAGTGTTACCTTTAGAGGTTCAGCTTCCTTCACTCAGAATTGCAGTTGCAAAAAAAATGACTACAGAAGAGAATGCCAAATTACGACTAGAGGAATTAGAAAGCCTGGAAGGGAAAAGACTTGCAGCACAGCAGAATTTAGAATTATACCAAGCTAAGATGGTTCAAGCCCATGACAGACCGGTCCGCCCAAGAACCTTCAAAGTTGGTGACTTAGTTCTCGTTCTCAAGAGACCTATTCTCGCACACCGCAAGATAGGAGGAAAATTTGAACCCACTCGGGAAGGACCGTTCGTGGTCGAAGCAAGATACTCGGGAGGTTCCTACCGCCTAGTGAATCGCCGAGGAGAACGACATATGCTTCCGATCAACGGACGATACTTGAAAAAGTATTACGCTACCTGTTGTTTCGAAGGAATGAATTCTTCATCCCTAGAAGCACGGGCGAAGTAGTTACTTATGACTGGGTCCGAACCCAAAAATAAAAAAAAATGTGCTAAAATAAATAAAATCATGATAATAAAGTTTTCCTTGTTTTCTCTTCCATATCAATATCTTTTTCCTGATCTTTTCCCACTTCATTCCTGTTAAATTTAAAATAATAATAATAATAATAATAAAAATAAAAAAATATAATAAAAAAATGTCTTTAATAAACATTTTCTTAGTGTTCTTGTTCTTAGTACAACCTCTCGATCCTTTTCCTTGTCTTTTCGCAGGAAATGTCGAACGGCGGTTGGTCCCGAACTTTAGAAATGGCGTAAGCCTCGCACTCGATGAGAAGAGGGTGAAAGATGGAGCGATAATCGAGATCGACTCGGACTTCGCACCGGCGAGCCTACAAGACAAGGAAAGTGACCGGATCCCGGCTGATCGAGAGGAACCGCCCGGCGGACAAGTGATGAAAGTGGGTGGCCCAAGCCACCAATCCAGCAGCAAGAAAAGAAAAACAAACACTGAAGAAGACAAGAAAATCAAGTCTGTAGTCGCTACAGCAGATGGCAGGCTTATCAGCGCCGCACCCACATATTCAGGAAGTTCGAAGAGCTACTCTCACAGCAACGCAACGAAGAAATAAGAATCGCCGTATCCGTAAGATGTTAACCAAACTAGCAGCGGACCGGCCGCGACGAGGCGATTGCTACCGCCGGACATACACTTCAAGGACGCCAGCTCACTGTGTACCGAAGAAAGGAGGCCAGCTCCTAGGATAACGAAGGGACCGTGGAAATCTCATGGAGATCAGAAGAAAGAAGGCTACCACGCCACCAGATAGAACCACCAGTATTGCATAACCTTGTTGCAGAAGCAACCCCGGAGGATGTCCTGATGGACATCATCCCCAAGGAGCCGAGGTATGCAGGAGAACGTGAAGGGATTGAGCCATATATCCCACAATATGTCACCAGGCCCCGCCATTTGCAAATTATTCCGTAGTACGACCCGGAAAGAATGCGAATGTCGAAAAGAAAACCTTCGAATACTTCGAGAGAATCGTAGGCGAAGGATCAATATACTAGAAGGTCTCGAGCTACATACAGACGTATTCTCAAAATATGAACAACAACAAATCGTGGATTGCATCCGGGATTTGAAAAGAATGGGCCGAGCGGGCCGCCTAAGGGAAAACACCTACTCAGAACCACGGAGATGGATGCCAGGGAAAGGAAGAATTACAATACAATGTGGATGCTGTTACAACTTTGCGGAAGACAGGAAGGGAAACCCACCGTGGATACTCCGTCATGGCCAAGTGGATCCAATGCCATTAGTCATCAAGAGAATGGTAAAGAGGTTGATAACATGGAGGGTACTGCCAGCAGATTGCATACCCAATAGCTGCATTATTAACATTTACAAGCAGGGTGACTGCATACCCCCGCACATAGATCACCACGACTTTGTCAGACCTTTCGCACGCGTCTCTTTCCCGAACGAGTGTAACATCATGTTCGGATCCGACCTCCGGATAGCAGCCCGGGTGAGTTCCGAGGGCCGGTGAAGATACCATTACCGGTAGGTTCCGTCATGATACCGAAGGGCAACGAAGCGTATGTCGCTAAACATTGCATTCCGGGAGTACCGGTGAAGCGGATCTCGGCTACTTTCGAAGGATGGACGACAGGAAGACACCTTACCACTTCCAGCCTGCACCCGAGCTAGAGAGCCTCCAACTTTAAGAGCCGTGAGTTACATGGAAAATATCACACCTCCAACGTACATCCATACGACACCCTTGCCAAGGATGGCTTGGAAGGTGATGTTATCGACCATGTACCTCGCTATTCGTACATGGATTTTTGACAGATATCTTTTTGGATGGATCGACAAAGATCATACATAGTCCGTTTTGAGTCTACATGGATTGTATGAGATGTATTCCAGATCGAGTTGTATGATGTATCTTCGACATGATTGGAAAGAAAGTGACCATGTCACATTTTTTGCCTTCACCTCTTTTGTGCAAATTGACTGGGAAACGCCATTAAAGTTAAATGAACTTCGTACAAAGAACAGAAAAGAAATAAAAAAAGGGAATAAAAGAAAACTTTCCGTAAAAATTTAAAAATGACGAACACCAAATTCACATGAACATTAAATAAACGATAAAATAAATTTGAATCGTTAAAGGACAGACAAAATGAACACAGATTCCAAATCAAATCTCAATCAAATTCAAATTCAATCTTTCCAAATTTCAAATCCAATCTCAATCAAATTTCAAATTTGATCTTCCAGATCTCAAATCAAATTTTAAATCAAATTTCAAATTCAATCCTTCCAATCCAAATCAAATCTCAAATCAAATCTCAATCAAAAATTCAAATTCAATTTCCCAAATCTGAAATCCAATCTGTTCTACCCTCTCCCTTCTCTGGGATGGAAGCGGTTGATTCCATTGACGCGGATCGAATTTGATGGCGAGGGATTATATCCAATCCAAACCAAATGACTTCCGATCAACTCTTTTGAACGGGATATGTGACATCTACATATTCCCTCCTAATCTATTTCCTTCCATGAAAGTCTTTTACAACTTTCATGAAATTCTCGAAACACCAAAATTCCACACTTTTCAAATCAACACTACAAATCTTTGCAAAGTCAATAAATACATCAAAATTCAAACTTTTTGGAGTTGAGGATTTTACATCCGAGACTGCATTGCTTTAGGATCCTTTCCCTATCGCAATGAAATACATCAAAATTCAAACTTTTTGAAGTTGAGGATTTTACATCCGATACTGCATTGCTTTAGGATCCTTTCCCTATCGCAATGAAATACATCAAAGTCAAATTCAAACTTTTTGGAGTTGAGAATTTTACATCCGAGACTGCATTGCTTTAGGATCATTTCCCTATCGCAATGAAATACATCAAAATTCAAACTTTTTGAAGTTGAGGATTTTACATCTGATACGGCATTGCTTTAGGATCCTTTCCCTATCGCAATGAAATACATCAAATTCAAATTCTTGGGGTTGAGGATTTTACATCCGAGACTGCATTGCTTCAGGATTCTTTCCCTATCGCAATGAAATACATAAAAATCAAATTCTTGGGGTCGAGGATTTTACATCCGAGACTGCATTGCTTTAGGATTCTTTCCCTATTGCAATGAAATACATCAAAATTCAAACTTTTTGGAGTTGAGGATTTTACCTCCGAGACTGCATTGCTTTAGGATCCTTTCCCTATCACAATGAAATACATCAAATTCAAACTTTTTGGAGTTGAGGATTTTACATCCGATACTGCATTGCTTTAGGATTCTTTCCCTATCGCAATGAAATACATCAAAGTCAAATTCCTGGGGTTGAGGATTTTACATCCGAGACTGCATTGCTTTAGGATTCTTTCCCTACTGCAATGAAATACATCAAAATTCAAACTTTTTGAAATTGAGGATTTTACATCCGATACTGCATTGCTTTAGGATCCTTTCCCTATCGCAATGAAATACATCAAATTCAAATTCTTGGGGTTAAGGATTTTACATCCGATACCGCATTGCTTTAGGTTCTCTCCCTATTGCAATGAAATACATCAAAATCAAATTCTTGAGGTTAAGGATTTTACATCCAATACCGCATTGTTCTGAGATCTCTCCTCATTGTGATGATTTAATCCAATCAATTCAATTTTCTTTTGAGGTTGAAGATGTTACATCTAAAACCACAAAATTCCAATCTTCATTTCAAGTTCGAATTCCTTCAAATTAATCTTAGTAAAACTTCAATCTAAATTAAAACTCAAACTAAAATCTGAGCTCACACATCAAAACTTAAACTGAAACAAAATAAAATCTAAATTGAAATTCCCCAAGTCATGTGATTTGGGATTCACCTCCTTTTCCTTCCCCGCCGAGAGTTCGGGAATCTCCAGGCCTCGGAGATATACTTGACACTCCCCAGCTGAAACTCTTCTACTTTGTCCTAAGTTTGTCACTTGGACGTTTGTGTTGGTTTTGTTGATCTCTTCGGTCAACACCAATATGCGCGGTGTGCTCCGTCACCACCACACCTATCGGGGTCCATTTGTCGACCTCATTTTTGATGAGGTCTTCTCTTCTTTTAGTACTTAGGATCTAGCCTTAGGCTTTTCCTTTGACTATCTTAGAGGACTAGAATTGGGACCCACCACTTAGAAACTCAAACCACTTCTTAACTCCCCGCAAACTCCACAAACTCGACTATAGACCCCTAATCACCTAGAGGGTTGAAATCAAATGTGGAAGTTTAAAGGATGGGTTCCTATAGGACTCTTTGGCCTTAGGACTACCCTTGGTGGCCTGGTCTGGTGAAGGGGCTGACTTACACACACACTACATTTATACCTACACTTTCACACACCTATACTCAACTCGACCTCCCGACTCATGTAGGTGATTCATACGGATGGTCCTTAACCCCTAAGCCCTTGGCTAAGAGGGTTAGGAACAACATATTGGATGCCTAAAATGAGTCCCTTCATGGCTCATGTGGGTTTGATATGGCTTCATGGCCCAAACAAAATGATTTTATTCCTCTTATATTCACCCAATCTTCAATTTTCCAAATTTTCAATTTTTTGACCCCCGGGACCCTACACCCGTTTAGCCTGCCCAAAATTTGCAAAATTTCCAAATCACCCAAAATTCCTCAAAACCATTCCTAAACATTTCCACATTACTCAAATTGATCATCCATACCCAAAAATACCAAAAATTCCAAAAATACCTCCCAATACCCTCCAAATACCCAAAATACCCCCTCTTTACCCAAAATCCAGAAATTCAGAAAATTCCCAGAAAATTTCAGAAAATCTCAAATATTCCTAATTTCATTTTGTTCAACTACAACATGGGCCAATTTTGTCAATTTACCCTACTTGTGTCAAAACCCCCAATTTGACCCATTTTAACCCTAAGTGAACCCAATGTCAAACCAAACCTACCCAATTGACCCAAATTCTGGTCCAATTCAATTCTAAACTTCAATTCAACATTCCCAACACCAATTTAGACCAAATCCAAGTCCAATTTGATTGACATTTGGATCCAATTTCACTTTTGGCCTTAAAAGCCCAATTTGGACCCATGACCCAAACCTAACCCAAACTCACCCAATTCAACTCCAATTAACCCCAAATCTTTTCTAAACCTTCCTTAACATCCCTACAAACAAAACACTAACATGATTTTCCCAACATTGGCCCAAGTTAGCCCAATTTGACCTACATTGGCCCATTCACCAAAGAGGTCCAAATCCAACCCAAACCTAGCCCAAACACTTCAAGTTTATTCCAAATCATTCATGAAACATTCTTAAACTAAATTCAACACTCATGGGATCCAATCCTTTGCAAAATTTACATCCACCAATTTGTTTTCAAACCTAAAGGCCCACTTTCCTAAACCATCCTAAAAGCCCATTTCCACCAAATACAAAAGCCCAAATTGGCCCTAAAGCCCACATGGCAATTTCTTTTCATCATACCTTTAATTGATATCACCCCTAAGTTTCAAAATCATCATTAAACCATTCCAAATCAAGCTTCAAACAAATTTCCATCAAATTACCAAAATTTCTAAAATCCATTTTCATGAAATTGACCAAGCTTTTCCCCAAGCCAAAGACAAGCCATGAAGCCATGCATGAGCCCCATAGGAGCCATGAGAGCCATGGAATCCACTTTCCACCTCACCAAACCATTAAATGTAAGAGAGGGGATCTCTTTCTTAAACCCTTTTTAAGCCCTTTTTACCTTAAACATGATACACTCTAAATCATACTTTGCCACCTAATCCTTGATGTGGACTTCACTACCTTTGGTAGGTTGACTCACATGAGCCTCCCAGCCCAAAACCAGAGCTTGGAAGGGTGCACCAAACCCAAAATGGTGGGTTGACCCATTTGGAACCAAAATGAGCCTCTCCCCATACCCTTTCGATTCAAACCCTTTACACATGTCCATGGCCAATCGATCGCACAAACCTCCAGCCCTGACCCACCTGGACGTGAGGGTGATCCATGCCTGCCGGCCAGCCACCTGGGTCGCCGGAAAACACCATGGCCGAGATCTTGGGAGGAGCCAAACTTTGGAATTCCACCTTGCTGAGCTGCCCCATGCCCAATGGCCACCATAGCTGTTCTTCACATGCCCAGAGCAGCTCGATCCCAACCCTCGCCAACCCCGTGAGGCTCTCCAGCCCACCTCTATTTAAACCCGACCCCCTCACGGCCATCGAGGAGAGTTGCACAAACCTTGCCGAAACTCGCCAAAATTGTTCCAAACCCTACTCCATACTTAGAGCGCTTGATCCCCGAGTGTCAATTTGCCCTAATCCCCACCAACGAATCCAATTTCTCAACCGAAATTTCACCCAAAACCAGGACACTTTGCCACGGTGAGCCAATCTTCAAATTGACTGGTCCTACACCTTCACTGGACCAAGAGGAGAAGTTTCCCACTGAAAGCCCCATCTCCAGGCCACCCAGTTGTTCCAGCCTCTAAGCTTTATGATCGGCTGTGGTCACTTTCATAGCTAGGTAATTCACCAGACCAGGAGACTTCATCTGGAGCTTGCTGGGATCCAATCGAAGGTGACACAACCCTCAGATTGAAGCCACACTTCTCCGAGCAAAGGTATGAGCTAATTCTTCATCCCGAGCTTCGGAGATTCTCCATTTCAAATGCTTTAATTTCAATGCATGATCACCGTATAGATGTGTTCGTCTCTTCAAGACTAATCCATAGAGCACAAGAACACTAAAATCTGTTAAGTATTGAGTGAGATATTAGGGATTTAGTGTGGACAGCTCTCGGGTGAGAACGCTTGGGGACGATGAAGGGATGCCGTTCATTTAATACACGCGCGGACGGACGTCCAGGATCGCACCGGATGAGGAGACGGAACGATACGACGTGGCCCGAGCGCCGAGTCGGATGACGGCGTCGGATCGGAGAGCGCCACGCGGCGTTTCGGAGCCGCCGAGGTCGACGCGGCGCCGCGTGGATAAATAGAAAATTAGGGTATTTTCCGATTTATTTAATTCCCTAAACTTCAAAAATCCATAACTTTGTGTAGGAAAATCAGAAAAATAAAATAAAAATACCCTCTCGCTCGATGAACAGAGGAGAATAATGTGGAAAAGAAATTATTTAATTTCATTAAGTATTTTATTTTTAATGATTTATTCCACTTCTGCATTGTTTTAATTCTCCATGCATATAGGAAATTCACCATGGCATGAGACCATAGGGCTTTTGAAGCCTCTAAATTTGGAAACATTCCCTGAATTTTCCAAAGTTAGAGGCCACCTCTATGAGAAGTTATTGATTTTTCAAATTCATGTTACTGTTTTGAGTATTTTAAATCCAATAATTAGCATGTTGTGAAATAAATTCTAGGAAAATTTGGTGATGTCTCTTATGACCAGAGGACCCTAAGAAAAATAGATTTTGGATTAGTTTATTTAAAATAACCCTAATTGGCTTAAACACGCAAAATAGCTCCTTAATTAATTAGAGCTAACCATATATCAAATTGACTTGAAATCAATTCTCCACTGACCTTTAGGATCAGAGGAACCCACCATAAAAATTTGAAGTCAATTGGACTTGGTTAGCCCAACAAAATTGGTTGATTAAACCATTTAGTCAATTTGAACTTTAAAAATTTATAAATTTCAAAATATCTTTCAAAAATTCACCAAATTGGTTTTAGAGCCTCTCTGATATCAAGGGAATTTAAGAAAATTAAAATTTCAATTTTCTAAAAAATTTAATTTTTTGCATTATTTTAATATTTTAATAATTAAAAAATAATAAAAATCATAAAAATAATAAAATTCACCAAAATGTCACATTTTGAATTTTAATCACTTAGGAACAAATCCAATATTTTTCTTTGGTCTATTTGATGAGATATTAAATTTTAAATCCCTAGGGTAATTTTAAATTAAAAAAATGTATTTTCTAGCATTTTCACTAAAATAATTATAATAAATCAAAGAAAAATCAGAAAATTGTAAAAATTGATTCTCTGATTTCCTTGATATAAGAGAGATTTTTGAAAAATATAAATTTTATTTTTCAACCTTTATTTTATTTTTAAATTAATTAATACTCCAAAACTTAAAATAATTATAATAAAAATAATATAATTCAAAAAATCCCTAAAATTGGTCCAAGTGGTCCTCTGGTCATTAGGAATGTCCCATAATTTTCTTAAGGGCAGAAACTTTCCCTTGGTCATGTTATTAAATTTTCCTTGGAAATCCCTATTTTCTACCAAAAACAATTATATAAATAAATTAAATACAGAAAAATCACATTTTCTCCTCTCATGTCTTTATTGGCATATGTGTGAAGTCACATAAAAATTTCAAGTTTATTTAAACTCAATTTAGTGAGTTATGAAATTATTAAGCTTGAAAGGCAAAATGGTAATTAAATTTTTAACCTTTAATTAAAACTTTAGGTTTAATAAAATTAACAAGTAAAATATTTGATCTTAATCTGATTTGGATGATTGAAATTTAAATAATTTAAGGGTAGAAACCTACTAAACAATTTAAAATAATTGAAATAAACCTTAATTAAATAATTGATTAAATTTGGAAGAATAATAAAATTGGAATTATTAAAATAGGGACATTATTAGGAAGAGATTTATTCTTTAATTTAAAAATCCCTAAATTAATCATCTCAATAATATTTAATTCCTGATTAAAATGATAATTCAAATTTAAGTTTTAAAATGTTAAAGGACTTAATCATTAAAATTAAATTAAAAAGTTAAATTATTAAACTCTTTTTAAATTTTCAATTAAACTAAAATTAAAAATAAAATTAAATTAAAGATTAAATTAAATTAAATCAAACAAATTAAATAAATTAAATTAAATTAAATCAAATAAATTAAATTAAATTAAAAAAAATAAATAAATAAATAAATAAATAAATAATTAAATTAAATTAAATTAAATTAAATTAAATTAAAATAAAATAAAATAAAACTAAAATTAAAATTAAAATTAAAATTAAAAAATCAAAATTAAATTAAAATTAAAACTAAACCAAATTAAATTAAATTAAAGTTAAACTAAATTGAATTAAAAATAACATCTCCTAAGACATAAAGAAATTAAATATAAAGCAACTTGAACACTATTCCAAATTTAAACCCGTTAACTGAGATTAAACTAAATCATAAACCATTTGAACACCAATTTGCCCTCGAAAACTTTGGTTATCATAACTCCTAAACAGAACATTAAATGAAATGTTACTTCACTTATAGGATATTCAAATGTCCTAGTTCACCGAGCAAGATAACAAAACTCGAATTCCCTGACGATTAATTCATTTGTATGATTAAATTCATTTGGACTTAAAACAATCCTATCAATATTGAAAAGATGTTTAAGATTCTTCTTAAGTGCTTCCTCAATATGATAGTATACTCATAAGAACAATTGAACTTAATTATTCTTTGATGAAGAAAGTCGTCCTTAAACCAAAACACAAGAACCTAGACGTCATAGGAAATGACTAGCTATAGGATTAGGAATTTGGTAGAAAACCATAACCCTTCCCTTAGCTTTACCTAGGAACTTGCTTAGATATTCTAATCGTGTTTTAAGTGCAGCTTGGGATGACAGGAAGACCCTCCACGTACGCTTTTATTTTATTGCAATTTACCTTATTGCAATTTATTTAATCGCATCGTACTTACTTTTCTTGCATGATAAACAACTGTTGCATGAAAACCCACACCTCTAGGGTAGCCCCTAAAACTGAAACCAAAACTAAGTTAAAAGTCATTGCAAGATAAAATTCACCGCTACAACATTTCAAAATATAAAACAACTCAAAATTTAATCACAAACATAACACAAAACTACAATTACAACTAAATTAAAACGTCCTGTTGGATGATCGGGAATACCTCGGATGATGTAACCTACGTGTTGCTAACGGGATTTCCCACGTGCCTAAATGAAAGTGCGGAACTCATTCAATCGAGTTTAGCAAATTCATCCGGACTAAGTGAATCCGATAAAAATAACGATGCCGGAAGGATGGAACCGTGGGATCTTAACCGGTGTTGTTATAATCAACTTTAAGATTTGTTTTAATTAAAATATAAAAACATTTGGAAGTTAAGATTTTCTCTAAACCAAAACACTTTTCTCATCTCCTGATTTATGACTTCTATAACTAAACCTCTGCAACAACAAGGAGCTCGGGGCACGGTGGGCAGCATGGCCATCTTCGTCAAAGAAACGACTCTACATCAGCTAAACATTCCTAGAATTAAACAACAAAGCCATAAGATTTTGAGGTAGTTTGCCTAGTGCAACATAAATCCTCAACCTTTTGTTAGGCATTTCGCATCGCAAATTAAGCCCTAACCTGGACTTCAGGATTCCGAGGTAGTCGTTCGGTACGACATAAACCCTCATAACTTCAAAGGCTATTTGTGTGATTCTATCATATAAATATAAGTCATAATTAATTAAAATTGGCAAGATTGAAATACTAAATAAACATTAGGACTTTCCTAAATCCGAGCCAAACAATAGGATAGTTGGGAAATTACCGAAGTTCGCTTCGAATCTGTGATTTCTCTTACATTTTCTTCCTTTGAAATCCCAAAATAAAATCTTCTAAATTTGATCCATTCCCTATTGAAATTCCAAAATTCAACCCCTTGAAAACTTAAACTTTGAAATTCTTGAGAGCAGAACTACTGATTATCATCGAGAGTTTTCTTAGGTGATTCCCGTCACTTAAGATGTAATTAACTATGAGGCTTGCCCTTATAGGGAATTTTAAAGAACCCATGTAATATAAACCCCGTTTAATGCTTTCATATTAAGCGGGGAATTTGTCGGCTTATAAAATTGGTTCGCGGACCAAACGGATGTCACAAACCTTTCTAGTTTATCTAATCGAGCCCCATTATCAAGTAGTGGTGTCTATTCTTCGAGATAGATACACTGGCTTATGGTGCGACGCTCGTTTATGTGAACTATTTGGGATGTGAAATTAGTTTGATTTCATATCTTAAAATTTTCAAATTTAAAATTATTTTCAAAAAATTAAATACTATTTTTCAAATTATTTATTTAAATTAAATTAAAAATTCTCCGCACAATTTCTGTAGGCGATCCCTTTTTAAAATAAAACACACCAACCTAAAAAATACGCCGACACCAAAATTCCCCAAAATTAACCTTGAACATTTCCCTCCACTCAAATTGATCATCCATAGCCAAAAATACCAAAAATTCCAAAAGTACCCCCCAATACCCTCCAAATACTCAAAATACCCCTCTTGACCCAAAAATCCAAAAATTCAGAAAATTCCTAGAAAATTCCAGAAAATCCTCAATATTCTCAATTGCATTTTGTCCAACTATACCATGGTCTAATTTTGTCAATTTACCCCACTTTTACCAAAACCCCCAATTTAGCCCATTCTTAACCCAAGTGAACCCAATGTCAAACCAAACCTACCCAATTGACCCCAATTTTGGTCCAATTCAATTCTAAACTTCAATTAAATATACACAATATCAATCTAGACCAAATCCAAGTCCAATTTGATTGACATTTGGGTCCAATTTCACTTTTGAGCTTAAGGCCCAATTTGGACCCATGACCCAAACTTAGCCCAAACCAAACCAATTCAACTTCAATTGACCCAAAAACTTTTCTAAACCTTCCCTAACATCCCCATAAACAAAACACTAACATGATTTGCCCAATATTTACACCCAAACCCCACTCAAATTCAACCCAAAACCAAAAAGCCCAATTTTGACCTAAACCCAAACCTAACCTAAATGAGCCCAAGTCCCAAAACCAAAACCCAACTAAAGTTGAAACCTCTTTGAAACACTCCCATAAACATTTCCCAACATTAATTTTACATCAATTTCAACCCTAGCCCAACATTGGCCCAAATTAGCCCAATTTGACCTACATTAACCCCTTCACTAAAGAAGCCCAAATCCAACCCAATTCAAACCCAAATCACTCCAAACTTGTTTCAAATCAATCATGACACATCCTTAGACAAAACTCAACATTTATTTGGCATGGCCCATTTCAAATTTTTTCTATTCAAAAGCCCATTTTCAAACCTAAAGGCCCACTTCCTTAAACCACTTTAAAAGCCCACCCAAGACCATTTCAAAAGCCCAAGTTTTCTAAAGCCCACATGACATTTCTCCACATCATCCACTTAATCAAAATCACCCCTAAGTTTCAAAATCTTCATTAAACCATTTCAAATCAAGCTTCATGAAATTTCTCCACCAAAATACCAAAATTCCTAAATTCTACTTCCATGAAATTGACCAAGCTTTATCCTAAGCCATAGGCAAGCCATGAAGCCATTCTTAAGCCACATGCAAGCCATGTGAGTTGTTTACATGTGACCTTACCACATTGGGCAAAAGGAGGAGGTCCTTTAAGCACTTCCTAAAAGCCATTAACCTTACTTATGATTCCCCTTAACCCAAATATAATCCAAATATTCTTGGATGGAGACTTCTCCACTTAAGACCAACTGACCCAACTGATTCACCCAGCCCAAAACCAGGTCATGGGGAGGTGAACCAAACCCAAAATCATGGGTTGACCAATTTGAGCCAAAATACACCCTTACCCCATTCTACTTTGATTCAAACCCTTTACACATGACAGCCACCAATTGACTTCACAAACATCAAGCCCTGACCCACCTGAACTTGAGGGTGACCCATGCCTGTCGGCCAGCCACCTGGATCGCTGGAAAACACCACACCCGAGAGCTCACATGTGAGCCAACATTGAAATTCCCCCTTGCTGAGTTGCCCCAAGTCCAGTGGCCACCTTGGCTGTTCTTCTCTTGCATAGAGCAGCTGATTCCAAGCCCTAACTCCCCCTAGGAGGCCCTCCACCCTCTCCTATTTAAACACCACCTCCTCTCGGCCATGAGAGGTGCTAAAAACAAACCTTAAGGAAACTATGCCAAAATCATTCCAGACCACTCTCCACACATAGAGCATTTTATTCACACTGGATTCCAGCCCCAACTCCCTCCAGCTGAGCTCAATTTTGAGTTCAAATTTCAAAGATAAAAACCAGGACACTTCTTCACAGTGGAGCCAATCCCCAAATTGATTGGTCCTACACCTTCACTCGGACCAAGAGAAGAGGTTTCCCCTTAAAAGCCCCCTCAACAGAGCCGACCATTGCTTCCGACCTCCAAGCTTTGTGGATCGGGCTTGGTCGAAATCATACCTAGAAAATTCACCGAGCCACGAGGACTTCATCCGGAGCTTGCTTAGACCCAATCGAACGTGACACAACTCTCGGCATCGAAGCTTCACTTCTCCGAGCAAAGGTATGGACTCACTCTTCCTCCCGAGCTTCCAGAGATTCTCAATTTAATTTGAGTCAATTTCAATACATGTTTACCGTATGGATGTGTTCGTCTCTTCAAGATGAATCCTTAGAGCATAAGAACTCGAAAATCCGTTGAGAATCGAGTGAGAAATTAGGGTTAGAAGGTTGACAGTCACGGGTTCACACCAGTCGTAGACGATGACTGGGAGCCGTTGGATCGCGCGTGTATCGAGTGGACGGCCAGGATCACGCCAGACAGAGTAATGGGACATGAACCGCGGGCCCCTGGAGAGCTGAGTCGGATGGCAGCGCCGAATCAAAACACGCCGTGTGGCCTTTCGGAGACGCCGAGGTTGAGTCAGCGCCGCGTGGATAAGTAAGAAATTAGGATTTTTCTTATTTATTTAATTACCAGAACTTTGAAAATCCATAACTTTGTGTAGAAAAATCCTAAAAATAAAATAAAAATACCCTCTTGCTCAGTGAACAGAGGAGAATAATGTGGAAAAGAAATTAAGTAATTTCATTAAGTATTTTATTTTTAATAATTTATTTACTCTCTGCACTATTTCAATTCTCCATGCATATAGGAAATTTACCATGGCATGATACCATAGCGCTTTTAAAGCCTCTGAACTTGGGAACATTCCTTGAATTTTCCAAGGTCGAGGCCATCCCTACGAGAAGTTATTGATTTTTCAAGTTCATGTTACTCGTTTTGAGTATTTTAATTCCAATAATTAGCATGTTCGAAATAAATTCTAGGAAAATTTGGTGATGTTTCTTATAACCGGAGGGACCTAGGAAAATAATTTTTGAGCTAATTCACTTTAACAACCCTAATCGGCCTAAACACCCAAAAATGAACTTTAATTAATTAGGGTTAACCACTCATCAAATTAACTTAAAGAAACAATTATCCACCGTCCTCTGTGGGATAGGAGAACACCACATAAAAATTCGAGATCAATCGGACTTGGTTAGCCCCACCAAATGGGTTAATTAAGCCCTATGAATGAAATCAAACTTTAAAAATTTATAACTCACAAAATACTTTTCAAAAATTCACAAAATTGGTTTTGGAGCTTCTCCGATATCGGAGGAACTTAGGAAAATTAAAATTATAATTTTCTAAGAAAGTTGATTTTTATCAATATTTTAATAATTTCAATAATAAAAAATAATAAAATTACAAAAATATTAAAAATCACCAAAATGTCATATTTTGAATTCTAAACACTTAGGAACAAACCAAATATTTTTCTTAAGTCCCTAGGATAAGATATTGAATTTTGAAGGTTTAATGTAATTTTTAATATTAAAAAATGTATTTTTCAACCTTTTCACTAAAATAATTCTAATAATTCAAAGAAAAATCAGAAAATTATAAAAATTGGTTTCTAGTTTCTCTAATATCAGAAAGATTTTTGAAAAATATAAAATTCATTTTTAACCTTTATTTTATTTTTAAATTAATTAATACTCCAAAACTAAAAATAATTATACTAAATAGAATAAAATTCAAAAAATCACCAAAATTTCTCCAAATGGTCCTCTGGTCATTAGGAGTGCCCCATAATTTTCTTAAGAAGAGAAAAATTCCCTTGGTCATCTCATTGAATTTTCCTTAGAAATCCCTATTTTCTACAAAAAATAATTATATAAATAAATTAAATACATAAAAATCACATTTTCTCCTCTAATGTCTTAATTGACATGTGAGTGAAGCCACATAAAAATTTCAAATTCATTTAAGCTCAATTTAGTGAGTTATGGAATTATTAAGCTTGAAGGGCAAAATGGTAATTAAAATTTTAACCCTTAATTAAAACTTTAGGCTTAATAAAATGAGAGTAAAATATTTGATCCTAATCTAATTTGGATGATTGAAATTTAAATAATTAAAGGATAGAAATCCATCAATCATTTTTAAGATTAATTAGAGTAAACATTAACCAATTAATTAATTAAATTTGGAAGATTAATAAAAATTGAAATTATTAAAATAGGGATATTATTAGGAAGACATTTATTCTTTAATTTAAGAATCCCTAAATTAATCACCTCAATAATATTTAATTCCTAATTAAAATGATAATCCAAACTCAAGATTTAAAATACTAAAAGACTTAATCATAAAATTAAATTAAGATTAAAACATTTAAATTAAATCCTTCTAAAATTTCGATTAAATTAATACTTTAGCAATTAAATTAAATCATCTTTAAAACATTAAAAAAATAAAATATTAAATTAAAATTAAATTAAAATTAATATTAAATTAAATTAAATTAAATTAAATTGAATTAAATTAAATTAAATTAAATTAAATTAAATTACAACATATTAAATTAAATCAAAAATTAAATTAAAATAAAAATCAAAACTAAATTAAAAATAAAATAAAATTAAAATTAAATTAAACCAAATTAAATTAAATTAAATTAAAAAAAAACTAAACCAAATTAAATTAAATTAAATTAAATTAAATTAAGTTGAATTAAATATAACATCACTTAAGACATAAAGAATTTAAAAATGAAATCTAAAACAACTTGAACACTATTCCAAACTTAAACCCATTAATTAAAATTAAATTGAATCACAAATCACTTAAACATCAATTTGCCCTCAAAAGCTCTTGTTGTCATAACTCCTAAACAGAGTATTAAGTGAAGTGTTACTTCACTTATAGGATATTCAAATGTCCTAGTTCACTGAGCAAAAGAACGAAACTTAACTAAACTCCTGGATGATTAATTCACTTGTATAATTAAATTCTCCTGGACTTAAAACAATCCTAGAAGTATTGAAAAGATGTTTAAGACTCGTCTTAAGCACTTCCTCAATATGATAGGATGTTTATAAGAACAATTGAACTTAATTGTTCTTTGATGAAGAAAATAGTCCTTAAACCAAAATACAAGAACTTATATGTCATAGGAGATGACTAGTTATAGGATTAGGACTTTGGTAGACAACCAAAACCTCTCCGTTAGCTTTACCTAGATACTTGTTGAAATATTTAAATGCCTTAACATGTGTTTTAAGTGCAGCTTGGGATGATTGGGAAACCCTCCAGGTACGCTTTTATTTTATTGCAAATGCACTTTACTTTTCTTGCATGATAAACAACTGTTGCATGAAAACCAAAACCTTTAGGATAGTCCCTAAACTGAAACCAAAACTAAATTAAAAATCACTGCAAGATAAAATTCACCTCCACAACATTTCAAAATATAAAACAACTCAAAATTTAATCACAAACAAAACACAAAACTACAATTGCAACTAAATTAAAACGTCTCGTTGAATGATCGGGAATACCACGGATGATGTAACCCACGTGTTGCTAACGGGATTTCCCACGGTCTAAATGAAAGTGTGGAACTCATTCAACTGAGTTTAGCAAATTCATCCGGACTAAGTGAATTCAATGAAAATAACTGATGCTGGGATGACGGAACCGTGGGATCTTAATCGGTTCTGTTTAATCAAACTTTAAGATTTGTTTTAATTAAAATATTAAAAACACCTGGATTTTAAGATTTTCTCTAAACCAAAATACTTCTCTCATCTCCTGATTTATGACTTCTAAAACTAAACCTCTGCAACAACAAGGAGCTCGGAGCATGGTGGGCAGAGACGGCCATCGTCATCAGCAAAACCTGAGTCTACTTCAGCAAAACTTTCTTAGAATAAAATAACCAAGCCATAGGATTTCGAGGGAGTTTGCCTAGTGCAACATAAATCCTCAACTTTTTGTTAGGCATTTGCATGATCATGTCATGTAAATTAAGCCCTAACTGGTCTTAGGATTCTGAGGTAGTCGTTTGGTATGACATAAACCCTCACATCTTCTAGGCTGATTGTATGATTATGTCATACGAATATAAGTCCTAATTAACTAAAATTGGCAAGATTGAAATATCAGATAATATTAGGATTCTCCCTAAATTGAAGCCAAAAAATAGGATAGTTTGGGAAGTTGCCAAGATTTTCTTGGATCCTCAGCTTCTCCTACTTCTCTTCCTTTGGATTCTCAAAAATAAATTGCTCCAAATTTTGAGTCATTCCCTTTTGAATTTCCAAAAATCCAATTGTTTGAAAACCTTAAACTTTGAAATTCTTGAGAGCAAAACCACTGATCATTATCGAGAGTTTTCTTAAGTGATTCCCGTCACTTAGGATGTAATTAACTATAGGGGCTTGCCCTTATAGGGAACTTTAAGAACCCAGGAAATATAAACCCTACTTAATTCATTTATATTAAGCAGGGAAATTTGTCGACTTATAAAATTGGCTCGCAGATCAAACGGATGTCACAAATCTTCTAGTCTATTTAATTGAGCCCCATTATCAAGTAGTGTGTCTATTCTTAGGGATAGATACACAGCTTGTGATGTGGCGCTCATTTATATAAACTATTTGGGATGTGAGATCAGTTTGATTTTATATCTTTAAATTTTCAAATTTAAAATTATTTTCAAAATCAAATACAACTTTTCAAATTATTTATTTAAATTAAATTAAAAATTCACCAACAATTTCTGTAGGCGACCTCTTTTCAAAAATACAACACTCAACCTAAAAATATGCCGACATCATCATAACCATCCATTTTCATCATACCTGCAAGAAAAACACAAAATACCTTCCCTTAAAGTGCAATATCATTGAAAATAGGTATAAAAAGTGCAGTATCAATTCTCTCTTTCGAGACTGGTATCAAATTCTAGTTCTCTCCTTTCGAGGTCGGTACCAAATTTCGACTCTCTTTCCGAGATTGATACTAAATTTCAATTATCTCTTTCGAGGCTAGTACCTAAATTCCAGTTCTCTTTGTAAATCTCAAGGTTGGAACCTAGGTTCCAATTCTCATTTGAAATTCAGAATTTTCTCGAATCAATTTTAAATTAAACTTCAGTCGAAATTGAAACTCGAAACAAATTGAAATCCAAACTCGACATTAAAACTTGAAATAGAAAATGAAATGAAATCTAAATAAAATTTCCCCAGATCTTATGATCTGGAATTCACCTCCTTTTCTTTTCCCCAGTGAGAGTTCAGGGATCTCCAGTCTTGGAGATATACTCGATACTCCACAGCAGAAATTTGTTTCTACTCTAATCTAAGTGTGTCACTTAGATGTTTGTGTTGGTTTTGTTGATCTCTTTGGTCAACGCCAATACGCGCGGTGTGCTTGGTTAGCACACCACACATATTGGGGGTCAATTTTTTGACCTCATTTTTGATGAGGTCTTTTCTCTTCTCTCTCCTTAGTACTTAGGGTCTAGCCTTAGGCTTTCCCTTTGACTATCTTAGAGGACTAGAAATGGAACCCACCACTTAGAAATTTGAACACCTCTTAACTCCCTACAAACCCCATAAGTTTAATTGTAAACCCCCAAGTCACTCGTAGGGTTAAGATCAAATGTGGAGGTTTAAAGGATGGGTTCCCTATAGGATCTTTGGCCTTAGGACTACCCTTGGTGGCCTGGTCTGGTGAGGGTTGACCTACACACATTACACTTTCACACACATTCCAAATCCTAAAACCATTCATATCTAGCTTGACTTCTTGACTCATGTAGGTAATTCATATGGATGGACCTTAACCCCTGTGCCCTCGGCAAGAGGGTTAGGAACAACATAGTGAATTGCTCAAATGAGTCCTCTCATGGCTCTTATTGGCTTGATATGGCTTCATGGCTCAACCAAAGTGATTCCATTCTACTCACTTGATCAATCTTCATTTTCTCAAAATTGAAATTTTGACCTTCGGGGCCATACACCCACTAAACCTACCAAATGTTCTTGAAGCTACTCAAAATTTGCAAAATTTCCTAAATTACCCAAAATTCCTCAAAATAAGTCCTAAACATCTCCCCCACACAAATTGATCATCCATGACCAAATATACCAAAATTTTCAAAAATACCCCCCAATACCCTCCAAATACCCAAAATGCCCTTCTTACTAAAAAATTCCATAAATTCCAAAAATTTCCAGAAAACTCCAGAAAATTCCAAATATTCCTAATTTTATTTTATTCAACTACACCATAGGCTAATTTTGTCAATTTAACCCACTTTTACCAAAACCCCCAATTTGACCCATTCTTAACCCAAGTGGACCCAATGTCAAACCAAATCAACCCAATTGATCTCAACTTTGATCCAATTCAATTCTAAACTTCAATTCAATATCCCCAATATCAATTTAGACCAAATCCAAGCCTAATTTGATTGAAATTTGGATCCAATTCCAATTTGAAGCCTAAAGCCCAATTTTGGCCCATGACCAAAACTTAGCCCAAACCAACTCAATTCAACTCCAATTAGCCCCAAATCTTTTCCTAAACCTTCCTAATATCCCCACAAACAAAACACTAACAAGATTTACCCCAAATTTGGACCTAAACTCCACCCAAACCCAACCCAAAACCAAAATCTCCATTTTGGGCCTAAACCCAAACTAACTCAAATGGGCCCAAATCCCAAAATCAATGCCCAACCAAAATTGAAAACTTTTTGTGACACTCCCATAAGCATTTCTCAACATTAATTCTACATGAAATCCAACCTTAGCCCAACCTTAGCCCAAGTTAGCCCAATTTGACCCACTTTAGCCCCTTTACCAAAAAAAGCCCAAATTAAATCCAATTCCACTCTAAATGACACCAAACCTTTTCTAAAATGTTCATGACATATCCCTAAACTAAACCCAACATTTGTTTGGCCCAATCCTTCACAAAATTTCCATCCACCAATTTGTTTTCAAACCTAAAGTCCCACTTTCTTAAACCATCCTAAAAGCCCATTTTCACCAAATCCAAAAGCCCAAAATTAGCTCTAAAGCCCACATGACAATTTCTTCTCATCATACCTTTAATTGATATCATCCCTAAGTTCTAAATAAATCATCAAATAAATCCAAATCAAGCCTCATGCCAATTTCCCTTAAACTCATCAAAAATCCCATAACCCTTTTCCATGAAATAAGCCAACCTTTTCCCAAGCAATGAGCAAGCCAAATGAAGCCATTTACAAGCCATATGAAGCCATGAGAGCTTTGACACCTCACCAAGCCATTAATGGCAAGAAGAGGGGGCTCTTTCTTAAACCTTCATTAAGCATTTTTAACCTCATCCATGCTACACTCTAAACTAAAATTAGCCACATCACCTTGGATGGGAGCTTCACCACCTCTTCCTAGCTGACCCAACTCGATCCCCTTCGACCCAAATCGTATCATGGGGGGGTGAACCTAAGCACAAATACATGAGGTGAACCAAACCAAGCCAAAATGAGCCTTCTCACATTCCATTTAAATCAAACTCCTTTACACATGTCCATGGCCAATTGACTGCACTAAACCCCAGCCTTGACCTCCCTGACCTTAAGGGTGACCTGACACTGGCAGGCCGGCCAGCCACCACAGTCGCCGGAAAACACCAGGCCAAGAGCACCCATTTGGTTCAAAAATTTAATTCTTCCTTGCTGAGCTGTCCCAACCCTATTAGACACCATGGCTGTTCTTCCCTTGACCAGAGTAGCTGATGCCAAGCCTCAACTCCCCCTGGGAGGCCCTCCAGCCATGTCTATTTAAACCCACCACCCTATCGGCCAAAGAAGGTGATGAACCAAACCTAAATAAAACTCTGCCAAAATTGCTCCAGGACCTTCTCCTCACCTGGAGCAATTGATCCCCATCGCTCTCCTCGCCCTAAACCCCATTGATCGAGCTCAATTTTGGAGCTCAATTCTTAGCCCATAACCAAGACATCTCTAAAACCTTCACCAAATCCAAATTAAACTCACCCACACCTGTACAGGACCAAGAGGAGTTCCCTAGTGAAAGCCCCCTCTCCAGGCCACCTATTTGCTCTAGCCTCCAAGCTTTGAAATTGGTTGTGGACACTTTCATATCTAGACAATTCCCTAGAGCCAGAGACTTCATCTGGAGCTTCCTTGGGTGCAATTGAAGGTGACAGAACTCTCTGATTGAAGCTACACTTCTCAGAGCAAAGGTATGGATCGTTCCTTCCTCCCGAGATTCCAGTGATTCTCCGTTTTGATTTACTTAATTTCATAGCATGTAAACTGTTTGGATGTGTTCGTGTCTTCAAGACGAATCCATGGAACCTAAGAACACGAAAATCCGTTGAGAAATGAGAGAGTTCTTAGGGTTTTAGTGTGAACGGTTACGGGTACACACCAGTCGTAGACGATGATCTGGCGCCGTCCGATCGAGCGTGTATCGAGTAGACGGTCCAGATTGCGCCGGATCGAAGAACGTTACATGAACCGCTAACCCCTGGAGCTTTGAGTCAGATGAAGGCGTCGAATTGGAGCACGACGCGTGGGCTTTCGGAGCTGCCGAGGATGAGTCGGCGCCGCGTGGATAAGTAGAAAAATATGGATTTTTTGATTTATTTAAATTCCCAGAACTTAGAAAATCCATATCTTTGTGTAGAAAAATCATAAAAATAAACTAAAAATACCCTCTTACTCAGTGAACAGAGGAGAATAAGGTGGAAAAGAAATCAAGTTATTTTGATGAGTATTTCATTTTTAATTAATTATTTACTCATTTCAGTATTTTGATTCTCAATTTGCATAGACAATTCACCATGGCATGAGACTATAGGGAAGCCTCTTATCTTGGAACATTCCCTGAATTTTTCAAGGTCAGAGGCCATCTCTATGGAAAGTTATGTATTTTTTAAGTTTATGCCACTGTTTTTGGTATTTTAATTCCAATAATTAACATATTATTGAATAAATTTCAGAAAAATTTGGGGAAGTTTCTTAGGACTAGAGGACCCTAGGATAATTATTTTTTGAGTTAACTCAGTAAGAATAACCCTAATTAGGAGGGACATTGTATAAAAATTTAAAGTCAATTGGAAATGATTAGCCCCACTAAATAAATTAATTAAGCCACATGATCAAAATTAAACTTTAAAAATTCATAACTCCAAAAATACATTTCAAAAATTCACCAAATTGGTTTTGTGGGCTCTCGATATCGAGGAGTCTACAAAAATTAAAATTGGAATTTTCTAAAATTTTTCATTTTTAATGATATATTTAATATTTTAATAATTAAAAATAATAAAAATCATAAAAATAATAAAAATCATAAAAATGTCACATTTTGACTCCTAATCACTTAGGAATAAACTAAATATTTTTCCCAAGTCTCTAAGTTAAGATATTGAATTTTAAATGCTTAAAACAATTTTTAATATTAAAAATATATTTTCCAACCTTTTCACTAAATTAATTCCAATAAATCAAAGAAAAATAAAAAAATTGTAAAATTTATTTCTCTAAACTCCTTGAGATTAGAGAGATTTAAGAAAAATATAAAATCCATTTTTCAACTTCAATTTTATTTTATAATTAATTAACACTCCAAAATTTAAAATAATTATAATAAATAAACTATAATTCAAAAATTCACCAAAATTGGTCCAAGTGGTCCACTAGTCATTAGGAACATCCCACAATTTTCTTAAGGGCAGAAACCTTTCCTTGGCGATGTTGTTGAATTTTCATTGAAAATCCCTATTTTTCACTAAAAAATAATTATATAAATAAATTAAATTCAGAAAAATCACATTTTCTCCTCTAATGTCTTAATTGACATATGAGTGAAGTGACATAAAAATTTCAAGTTCATTTGAACTCAATTTAGTGAGTTATGAAATAAATAAGCCTAAAAGGACATAAAGGTAATTAAAGGATTTAAACCCCTTTATTAAAATTTTAGGTTTAATTAAAATAGAGGGTAAAATATTTGATTTTATCTTTCTTGGATGATTGAAACTTTGGGAAATAAAAAGGGTAGGAACCCATTAATCACTTTTAATAAACCAAAATGAAACTTCAATTATTTAAACAAATTTAAATTTTGGAAGATTAATGAAAATTTGAATTATTAAAAATAAGGATATAACTTGAGAGGATATTGATTCTTTAGGAAAAAATCCCTAAATAAATCACTTCAATAATATTTAACTCTTAATTAAGATTAAAATGATAATCCAAACTAAGTAAATTAAAAATGAAAAAAAATATAACCCTTAAATTAAAGAAAAGCTCAAAATGTTAAGTGGTTTAACAATTAAAATTAAATTAAACTAAATTAAGTACAAATTAAATGAAAATTAAAATTAAATTACCATTTTAAAAATTAAGTTAAATAAAAAATATTTAAATTAAATTAATTTAAGTTAAATTCAGTTAAATTAAAATTAAATTATATTAAATTAACATCATTCAATAATAGAAGTAAAACAAATTTAAATTATTAAGATCACTTGAAGTATAAAGATTTAAACCAAAAATAGTTTGAACACTATTCCAAACTTAAAATTATTAATTAAAACCTCATAATTAAACTAAATCACTTTAAACCTTTAACTCAAACTTCAAATTAGGAATGATTAAAATTCTCAACAAACCAACTTGCCCTTAAAGGCTTTAATTATTATAAATCTTAAATGGGGTATTAAGTGAGATGTCGCTTCATTTATCAAGTAATCAAATGCCCAAGTTCACTGAGCAAGAGACAAAGCTTAACTAAACTTCTGGATCATTAATTCACCTGTGCAACTAAATTTACTTGGACCCAAAATAATCTCGGAAATATTGAAAAGATGTTTAGGACACGTACTAAGTACTTTCTCAATATGATAAGATGTTTTAGAAGAACAATTGAATTTAATTGTTCTTTGATGAATAAAATCATCCTTAAACAAAATACAAGAACCTAGACGTCATAGGAGTTGACTAGCAATAGGATTAAGACTTTGGTAGACAACCAAAACCCTCCCCTTAGCCTTACTTATGTACTTACTATAAATATTTAAATGCCTTAACATGTGTTTTAAGTGCAGCTTGGGATGACGGGAAGACCCTCCAGGTACGCTTTTATTTCATTGCAATTTACTTTATTATTGCAGTTTACTTGCATGCACTGCACTTCACTTTCTCTTGCATGTTAAACAAGATTGTTGCATGAAAACTAAAACCTTTAGGATAGTCAAAAAACTGAAACCAAAACTAAATTAAAAGTCACAGCAAGATAAAATTCACCGCCATAACATTCAAAATATAAAACAACTCAAAATTTAATCACAAACAAAACAACAAAACTACAATTGCAACTAATTTAAAATATCTCGTTGGATGATCGGGAATACCTCGGATGATGTAACTCACGTGTTGCTAACGGGATTTCCCACGGTCTAAATGAAAGTGTGGAACTCATTCAGTTGAGTTTAGCAAATTCATCTGGACTAAGTGAATCCGATGAAAATAATGGTGTCGGGATGACGAAACTGTGGGATCTTAATCGGTTCTGTTTAACCAACTTTAAGATTTGTTTTAATTAAAACATTAAAGACATCTGGACTTTATGATTTCTCTAAACAAAAACACTTATCTCATCTCTTGATTATCATTTTCTAAAACTAAACCTCTGCGATAACGACAAGGAGCTTGGAGCATAGTGGGCAGCACGGCCATCGTCGTCAGCAAAAATTGGATCTCAGCAAAACCTTTCTTAGAATTAAATAACAAAGCCATAGGATTTCGAGGTAGTTTGCCTAGTGCAACATAAATCCTCAACTTTTTGTTAGGCATTTGTATAATCATGTTATACAAATTAAGCCCTAACTCGTCTCGAGACTCGAGGTAGTCGTTCAGTACGACATAAACCCTCACATCTTGGAGGCTATTGTGTTGTTATATCATATAAATATAAGTCCTAATTAATTAAAATTGGCAAGATTGAAACAATAAATAATTTTCGATAATTGAAGCCAAACAATAAGATAGTTTGGGAAGTTGCCAAGATTCTTCTTGGATCCTCTGCTTCTCCTACTTTTCTTCCTTTGGGCTCTTAAAATAAACTGTTGCAAATTTGATCCAATCTCTATTGAAATTTCCTAAAATCCAATCCTTTGAAAACCTTAAACTTTGAAATTCTTGAGAGCAAAACTACTGATCATTATCGAGATTTTTCTTAAATGATTCCTGTCATTTAAGATGTAATTAACTATAGGGGCTTGCCCTTATAGGGAACTTTAAGAACCCAGGTAATATAAACCTTGCTTAATTTCTTTATATTAAGCAGGGGAACTTGTCGGCTTATAAAATTGGTTCACAGACCAAATAGATGTCACAAATCTTTTAGTTTATTTAATCGAGCCCCATCGTCAAGCAGTGTGTCTATTCTTCGGGATAGATACACGGTTTGTGATGCGGTGCTCGTTTATATAAACTATTTGGGATGTTCATATCTTAAAGTTTTCAAACTTAAAATTATTTTTAAAATCAAATGTTACCTTTCAAATTATATATATATACATTTAAATTAAATTTAAAATCTAAAATTCGCTGACAACTTCTGTAGGTGACCCCCTTTTTTTAAAATAAAACACATAACCTAAAAATATGCCGACAACTTCTGGCGACTCCGCTAGGGAATAGTTCCTCTCTCCATCTTAATTAGATGGTTTTGCTTTCATGAATTGATAGTGAGTCCATATCCCTAGTGAACCAAAATTATCATTCTTCCGTTGGCATACTACGTTCATTTCTATCTTGAACGGGTATAGTCAACTTCTCTCGGATTTAGGAGCCACTGTTTAGACATCCCTAAACAGAGAGGTTCCGAAATCCTTTTACCTCTTTTCGTAGGAGGGGTGGACCCCCAATAGGTGTTAGCTTAGGAGCGGTCCTTCGGATTGAGAAGTTTTACTAGACTTTCTCTTCCTTGCCAATTGCGAACCGGGTCCCTTCCTTTTTCTATAAACCTCCGTACTTTAATCATTTCATTCCTAATAAACAAATCCTCTAATAAACGCCCCTTTCAATAAACAAACTCTTTTAAATCATAAATACACTAAGATAAACAAAAATGTGTTCGGACTCTTTCTTTTTCGTCCTAAGTTTTGCGATAAAAGGAAGCATAATTCGGGACTGACGTTTGAAATCTACCATGCAGAAAATGACTGCGCCAAAGTTAATTTTCTCCTTAACTAATGGAATCGAATTCGCCGTCTATAAGGATGAGCTGCCTGACAATGGGATCATCCATTTTGGACAAGGATTCGACAACACAGATATCAAGTTCACTGTCGTCACTCTCTTCGCACTAATGGACAAAGTGCCAGAAACTGAAGAGCCTGTAATTGAGTTCAACTTGAAGTCAGCTCAAGAATTCCCTCCCCTGCAAAGGGTTCCATCTAAAAGAAGTATTGCTATTCGTAGGAGGACTATTGTCTCTACCCCCACCAGTCTAGTCATCTCTGCACCTACCCCAGCTTTTGCCAAACTAAAGGGGAAGAAAATCCAAGTCTGTGGTGAGCCTGTCACCGTGGAGGGTACAGATTTTGCTACAATACCATATGTTCTCGAGATTGGGTCCAGTTCAAGAGTTGCACCCCTAACTTGGACTCAAAGGAGAAATAGAAGCAGAAAGATAGCTAGGATTGATAAAGACAAAGCTACTGAAGTTGCTTTTCTAGAAGAAATTCCTGAGGAAAGGGAAGAGCTGCCTGAGTATGTACCTCTGTTGGAAGGGAGTAGGTTTCACCCCCTCTCTGCTGCGTCGGATGAAGAAGACGTCCGAAGGATTGCCGCTACACAACCCCGACCAGCATACTATAGTAACTACAAAAGAAAAAGGGTTAGGACTACGCCATTTGCTCGACTACAAGCCGTGATAGAAAAATTGGCAAAGAAAGAAAGATGCCCTGTGTCAGAAATCCTAAGAAGAATGGGACGAGTGCCAGCTACATCTCGCCTCGGACCACAAGTAGATCCTGTCACTGCCGTAGAGAAACCAAGGAAGAAAATGAGAGCTAGTTCACTCGTTGTTGTATCGGGCCATCATATTAGGGAGGACACCACCTACCAAGCATATAGCCGATCGACCTTCCGGTCCTAGGCCTTCTGCTGCAAGAAGGATGGTGTGACGACCTATTATTACCGAGCTGAGACCAACACAACGGCCTGAGAAGAAAAGTCTCGTCAAAGAGCCTGAATCAGAAGGAAGCGCTACTACAATAAAAGAAACTCCCGGAAAAGAAGTTCAACAGCCATCATATGACAACCGCCAGACCATCTGGAAGAGACCCCTCGAGGATGCTTTAGGAAAGCTAAGGACGGATATCCGACAGCTAGCAAAAGGAAGAGGAGAAAAGTTGGAAAAGGAAGTATATTCATCAGAGTTCATGGATGAGGAGTGTGTCGAGATCAACATGGTTGAAACACGAGCATCGTCAGCCTCGCAGGGTGCTCCAGCAGCTGCGAAAAGAGATGAACCAGAAGTGATGAGAGTACAGCTTTGGAAAAGAGATGACACAATTTCCCAGATGGCAAGGAGGATGGAAGAGATGGCTGCTGCTTTAGCAACTCTTCAAAGTCAAGTGCGAACCTCGTAAAGAAACACCCCTGTAAATCATCCATATTGCAGATGGAGGAAAAGAGATCACATCCGTCAACCGGAGACGAGCCACCAAAGAAGGATTCTGCACGCAGAGCGAGATTCCCGAAAAAGACATTAAAAACATGGTAGAACAGCAGGTGCGAGAAGCCCTAGTACAATCTAAGAGTGGAGCATCTATTCAGACGGGTAGACCTTACCCTGAAGAGTTTGATGCAGTCCAATACCCAAAAAACTTCGTACCACCTCTGTTTAAGACTTTTGATGGAACGGGAAACCTCGACAGCATGTCGCATATTTTCGTGCTAGTTGCTGCAATGTCGGTAGGAGTGACGCTTTACTCTTTCGTCAGTTCGTCAGCAGTTTGTCAGGGATTGCCTTCGACTGGTATGTAAAATTGCCAAATGGTTTAGTTAAGACCTTTTCAGAGTTAGAAAACCTTTTCGTTAAGCGGTTTGCAGGGGCTTGGAACCACATCACCATTAGTGATCTAGTGGTGGAGCACCAAAAACCGAACGAGACTTTAGTGGATTACATACTTTGATGGAGAAATTTAAGCATGAAGTGTGAACCACAACTTCAGGAACAACATGCAGTCAACATATTGCTTAAGAGTATCCATGGCCCGATAGCACTTCTCCTTAAAGGATTTACAATCAAGAATTTTGAGAAGCTGCTTAGCAAGGCCGGGAGCTTGCAAGAGGAAGCAAAGCAGCTAAGTTTTGTGGACAAGAACGATAAGCAGAAGCCCATGAAAACATTCGAAAAGAAGTCCGGAATGGTCGTGGCAGTAGATAAGGGCAAGCAGCTAGTGCAGATACAGTCAGAGCGGCCACAGCCTAGTTATCAACCACCGCAACGTACTTACCAACAACCTCAGCAGGGTTATCAACAGCCTCGACCGAGCTATCAGTCGCCTCAGCATTATGAGCAACCGCCTAGTCCATCGTGTACCTTGAAAGAACTTCTAAATAAGGAATATCCATTCAAAACTGAAGCAGTAGCAAAAATATTCCGCAGTTTAATGAAGACATCAGATTTTCAGCTACCAGAGCCCAAGAGGCCGGAAGAAGTCAATAAGAAAGATCATCTAAACTATTGCCCTTACCACCGGATACTCGGGCATAAGATAGAGGATTGCATCACTTTCAAGAGTTGGCTTGACGACAATCTCCGGAAAGGGGACATAATGATCCCGAAGGAATACATGAAGGAACCCCAAAAAAGGAGGTTCCGTCAATATTATTTCAACGGATCCCACTGTTCTGATAGACCCTTACACAACCCATGATGGATGGAGTACCGTCTGGACAAAGTCTTCAAAGACAATCTTAGATCACATCCAAACTGCTTCGGTGTGTGCTTCAACTCAAAGTTTGAAACCTGCCGAGCCGGCAATATTGCTTGCGATTGAAGAACCGCCCTAGAAGGAAGAGAAAATCACAGAAGAGAAGAAAACCGAGGCTCTAAAGAGTAGACTAGGGGCTACTTATCCTAGGATGGTTATTTCCGATTCGGGGGAGAAATTCCTCGAACCTCTGACTTTGTATGATTATTTGCTCACCCCAGCAGGATCTTATAATGATAAGAGTTTTGGTGTTGGCTACGTTTTGAGTGTTTCTAACGATTACGTAACTAACGAAAACCAAGCTAATCCGGATCTCGATTCTAATAAAATAATGATTCTCAAATCATACTAAACCTCAATGACCACGACGAAGGAGAAGACATTCACATGGATGGCTACGAAAGCTCAACAAACGACGAGTCTATTTATGAATTTCAAGGAGCTCCAATCGCGATAGAATTGGAGTTATCAGATTCCGAAGCAACGCCAGAAGAGCCAATCATTCCGATTCAAGGGGGGACACTGTCAAATCCAGCATCAAATTCAGAAGATATAACTGAAGTCAATCTAAGGAGCGGAAAAGTTCTACCTCTGAGAATGGGTCCAATGGATAAAGGAAAGCAGGTGGTTGCTCAGGAAGAGCCAACCCCAGCAGAGGAATTGCCCATTCGGGAAGAAATCGAGGAACATGGTAATAAAGTAGACTACAACGTGCTAGCCCATCTTAGGAAGCTACCAGCCAAACTAAGCATATATGACGCTCTGATCCTATCAAAGGAGATGAGGGAAACTCTGATCAAGGCTCTACTTGATCCAGAGATTTGTTTAGCTCAAATGACCGATAATTCCTCAAACGAGGTTTGCTCGTTAAAAGAACAGCGAGGTGTTACCTTCACAGACAATGATTTACTACTCGAAACGGCTGATCACAATCGACCGTTGTACATCTCAGTCACTGTTGGAAAGTTTACGCTCCCCAGGGTGTTAGTTGATATGGGAGCATCAATCAACATAATGAGCCTTCGAACGTTAGCATATTTGGAAATTGATGCTCGCGAACTTGAAGCAGACAAGATGTTATTAAGAGGGTTCAATTAGAAAGGAGAAAGAGCACTAGGATCGATAACACTGTTAATGAAGACCAGTGATTTGGCAAAGACAACCGCAAAATTCCATATAATTAATTCTGAGACATCATTCAACGCTCTACTGGGTCGACCATGGATCCATGAGAATCGGATGGTACCGTCGTCTCTGCACTAGTGCATAAAATATTACAAAGGAGGAGAACAGTGTATCAAAGGTGACTTGCAACCATTCTCCGTGCATGAAATCAGAATTCACAAAGATGCAGCCTACTACGCGCCCCCGAAGAAAACAATCTTTTCCATAAATGTCATACCATATGAAGCAAAAGAAGTGCAAGACAATAAAGAGACGAAAATTCTAGTCCAACGGTTACTCACCACTCCCTTACGGCGAGATGGTGAAGGTTTCTCCAGAACTCGCACCCAAGGTCGAGGCCGGGGACGATGTCGTGGAAGAGACATTGGAACAGTTGGACAGAAGAAACCAGTCATCAACATTGATTGAGAGACTAGTTCCGAAGAGGAAGAAATCAAGAAAGAAGCAGCAACAATAAATCAAAAGAAACCCCAGTTCAAGATCTCTCTCAAAGATGAAAAGAATGAAGAATACAAATCAATGTACGAGAAGATTAACCATTATGTACATACCATGACCCTGACCCCGATCCGTTCTAATAAGATCGAGGGTATGGTGGTCAAGGAAGTGCATGGTGGTAGTACTAAACCAATCAAGTTTTACCGTGGTGCTTCTTCTTCCAATACTAAAAATGATGTACAGTTTGAAGATGTTACTTCTTCCGAATTAATGTAACTGCCTTTTGAGTGGTACTCTCCCTGTGTTCAAAATTTAATTCAATGTGGTGTCTTACCTCGACGATGGACAAAAGGACAATCACAACATTTTGAAAAATTATGGAACAATGCCAGTCGACCTCCCAATTCAAAACATGGTCTCAGATTCGGCACAGTAGGGTCTGTTGATGATTTGGGATTTTGCTTGGTTATCACTTGCGAGCCTAATGAAGACTGCTTGGAAGCTTCAGAAGATCTCGAAGATCTGCCAATCGGAGATGCTCCGCCAAAATTTGAACAACAAATTAAATCCACAATAGACGAGTTAATGGAAGTTAACTTAGGTACTAGCGAAGAGCCTAGGCCAACCTTTGTTAGCTCCTTACCCAATAAAGAAGACTCCGAAGAGATAATCAAGCTATTGATGGAATTCAAGGACTGTTTTGCTTGGAGTTATGATGAAATGCCAGGATTAGCTCCAGAGGTCGCAGTTCACAAGTTAGGAGTGGATTCTACTGTCGTTCCAGTCAGACAAGCTCCGAGAAGGATGCGTCTAGAGATCGAAAAACAAGTAATAGCGGAAGTTAAGAAGCTAATAGATGCTAAATTTGTCTGTGGAGAGCAATATCCAACTTGGTTAGCCAATGTGGTACCAGTTAGAAAGAAGAATGGTCAGATCAGAATCTGCGTGGACTTCAAAGATTTAAACAAAGCTTGTCCTAACGATGAATTCCCTCTACCAATTCCGGAATTGATGATCGACATTGCTTCAACATATGAAGTCTTCTCATTCATGGATGGATCTTCAGGATATAACCAGATAAAGATGACACCAGAAGATGAAAAGCTTACAGCCTTCAGAACGCCGATCGGGGTATACTGCTACACAGTGATGTTGTTTGGATTAAAGAACACAGGAGCAACTTATCAAAGAGCAATGATGAGGATTTTTGATGATCTCATTCACAACCAAGTCGAGTGCTACGTAGATGATGTGGTCATCAAAAGCAAACTAAAAGAGGATCACTTGTATGATTTGAGAATTGTTTTCGAGCGATTAAGACTATATAACCTTAAGATGATTCCCTTGAAATGCGCCTTCGTCGTCACCTCTGGGAAATTCTTAGGATTTGTTGTTCGACATCGTGGAATTGAAATCGATCCGGAGAAGATTAAAGATATCTTAGAAATGCCGCCTCCCAAAACCTTGAAACAACTACGATCCTTTCAAGGAAAATTGGCATATCTTCGACGCTTTATCTCAAATTTGTCAGGAAGGTGTCAGCCTTTTTCTGCTTTGATCAAGAAGGATGCCAAGTTTACTTGGGACTCCAAATATCAACATGCCTTCGATGACATCAAATAGTATTTAATGACACCTTCTATCTTAGCAGTCCCAGTCTCGGGTAGACCGTTGATACTTTATACCATAGCTTTAGACGACTCTCTTGGAGCCTTGCTAGCCCAGGTCAATGACGAGGGAAAAGAAAATGCTCTCTACTACTTAAGCCGTCATATAATTTTGACCAAATTAAAGTATCCTCCTATTGAGAAGCACTGTTTGGCCCTGTTCTTCGCCGCTCAAAAGCTCAAGCATTACATGTTTTCTCATAAGATCAACCTAATTTTGAAGTTTAATTCATTGCAATATTTGATGACCCGACCGAAACTTTTCAGCAGACTTGCCAGGTGGTCGATGATACTATTGCAATTTCATATAACTTTAGTTCCTCTTCGTGCCATAAAGGGACAAGTCCTAGCAGACTTCCTCGCAGCACACCCTTTACTGGCAGAATCGCCTCTCAACGACGACTTGCCAGACGAGCAGATAATGAGCCTATAAGACCCCGATGATCAGCGTTAGGAACTGTACTTCGACGGAGCATCCTCAGCGTAGAAAGATAAAGAATTGCAAACCATAGTGCCTGGTAAGCCAGGAATCAAACTAATATTTATAACACAAGAGCGAGGGATGTTAATGTATTCCTACCACTTAACAGAACCATGTACAAACAACAAGGCAGAATACGAAGCCCTTATAACTGGACTAGAATTAACTATTCAGATGAAGATAACAAATATCAACATCTATGGAGATTCTCAGTTGATCATTCGACAAGTCGCTGGAAAAATACAAAATTTTAAAGCCAAGACTCGAACAGTACTTTCAGTATGCCATGAGACTGTTGGAGCAAATTCCAAATGTAACAATCTATATGATTCCCGGAAGAGAAAATGCTCTCGCAGATGCGTTAGCCCGCCTTGCAAATGAATTTGCCTACTTGCAGGATGAGTCAGTTGAAGTGTCAGTTCAAGGACGACAGGTCCTATCACAGCTCGACATGGATACAATACACAAATCAACATAAAAAGCAAAAGAAACAATTACGGCAGTAATAGAAAATACAGAAGATTGGCAGCAGCCACTAATAAACTACTTGCAAAAGGGAAACTTACCAGACGATAAGTCGATAGCCCATCAAATCAAGAAAAGAACTCTGCCTTACGAATTAATAAACAATATATTATACAGAATGTCTTTTGATCAGATGTGGCTAAGATACCTGAGAGGGTCCGAGGCTCGTGAAATTGTTAAAGAAGTACACTTCGGACTTTGCGGCTCTTATCAGTCGGGTCCGAAAATGAACATGAAGATTAAAAGACTAGGGTACTACTGGCCCTCAATGATGACCGACTGCATGAAGATCGCCAAAAGTTGTCACCAGTGCCAAGTGCATGGAGTGGTTCTACATCAACCTCCAAATGTGCTACATACGACAATCGCGTCGTGGCCGTTTGAGTGTTGGGGCACAGATATCGTGGGTCCGATAGAACCACCTTCTTCAAGAGGACATCGCTTCATTCTTGCAGCTACAGATTACTTTTTTAAGTTGGCAGAAGCTATACCGCTTAGAGAAGTGAAAGCACATCATGTGCTACAATTCTTTAAGAATCAAGTCGTCTACCATTTTGGGGTACCGCGCAAAATTATCTCAGATAACAGATCCGCGTTCAAGAGTACAAAAATTAACAATTTTGTTAGAAGACATGGGATCGACTAGCGTTATTCAACAATCTACTACCCAAGAGAGAAAGACCTGGCTGAGGCTTTTAATAAAACTCTTGTTCAAATTCTAAAGAAAACTTTGGACGAAAATAAGAGAAATTGACACGATAAGTTGCTAGAAGCCTTATGGGACTACAGGACGACTTTTAGAACTCCTACCCAGTCTACGCCTTACGCCTTAGTGTACGGGTCCAAGGCCGTTTTACCCTTAGAGGTTCAGCATCCATCACTCAGAATTACAGTTGCAAACAAAATCACTACAGAAGAAAATGCCAGATTACTACATGAAGAATTGGAAAGCCTGGAAGGGAAAAGATTTTCAACACAGTAGAATTTGGAACTGTATCAAGCCAAGATGATCCAGGCCCATGATAAATTGGTCCGTCTAAGGACATTCAAAGTCGGTGACTTGGTTCTAGTTCTCAGAAGCCCTATTCTTGCACAGCGCAAGATAGGTGGTAAATTTGAACCGAGTTGGGAAGGGCCATTTGTGGTTGAGATAGTTTACTCAAGAGGTTCCTACCAGCTTGTAAATTGCCATGGAGAGTGGCCTATGCTTCTAATTAATAGACGATATCTCAAGAAGTATTACGCAACCTGATTTTTCGAAGGATGAATTCTCATTCCTAGAAGCACGGGCACAGTAACTACTTATGACTGGGTCCGAACCCAAAAATATAAAAAAAGAAAGTGGATGATAAAGAAAATTGTTAAAAAAATGTTAAAGGAAAACATGTGAAATCTTGATAATAAAGTTGTTTTTTATCCTTTCTTTCAAATCGAGTCTCACTCTTGATTTTCTTTTCCTACTCCTATTTAAATTTAAAATAAATGAATAAAAGCTCTTCGTTAATAAACATATTTTTCTACTGTTCTTGTTCTTAGTACAGCCTCTGATCCTTTCCTTATTTTTCGCAAGGAAATGTCGAACGTGCGGTTAGTTCTGAACTTTAAGAATGGCTTGAGTCTTGCACTTGATGAAAAGAGGGTGAGGGATGGAGCCGTGATTGAGATTGACTCTGACTTCACACCGGCCGGGCTACAATATGAAGAAACTGATTGGACTTTAGCTTGATCGGGAGGAACTCCGCAGACCATACAAGCTGATGAAATTGGGTGGCTCAAATCAACCATCTAACAAAGAAAAGAGAAAAGGAAACGCCGCTCATGCAACAGGAGAAGATAAGAAAGTTAAGTCCGTGGTGGCTACAGTAGAAGGCAGACTTGTCAGCGCCATGCCTACAGAAATTCAAGAGGTGAGGAGAGCCACTCTCACTCCTACTCAATAAAGAAACAAGAACCGTCGCATTCTCAAGATGCTGACAAAGCTGGCAGCAGATCAGCGTGAAGATACAGTCACTACCGTCAGTACAAATGCTTCGAAGAGATTGGTTTGTCAGGAACCAAAAAGGAGGAAGTCAATTCCAAGTACAACAGAAATGATGAAAGAAATCCCAAGGAAAATAGAAACAGAGACAGTACCACGACGCTAGACAGATGCACCATTTCTGAAGAGTCTTGTTACAAAAGTAACCCCGGAGGATGTCCCTACAGAGACTATCCCCGAGGAGCCAAGACATGCAGAAGAGCGTGCCGGGGTGGAACCATACATTCCCCAGTACGTTACTAGGCCTCGTCGATTGCAGATAATTCCAGAGTATGAGTTGGAAAGAATGCAGAATGTTGAAAAGAAGACTTTCGAATACTTTGAGAGAATTGGAAGCAAGAGGATCAATATCTTAGAAGGCCTCAAGCTGCATACAAATGTATTCTCAGATCACAAACAATAAAAATTGTAGACTGCATAATTGAACTCCGGAAAATGGGCCGAGCTGGTCGTCTGAGGGAAAAGACTTATTCAGAACCCCAAAGATGGATGCCAGGGAAAGGAAGAGTTACGATCCAGTGCGGATGTTGCTTCAACTTCGCGGTAGACAAAAAAGGAAATCCACCGGGGATACTCCGTCGCAGTGAGGTGGATCTGATGCCGAATGTTATTAAATGAATGGTAAAGAGGATGATAACATGGAGGCTATTGCCTGCAGATTGCATACCCAACAGCTGGATCATTAACATCTACAAGGAGGGCGACTGCATACTTCCACATATAGGCCATCATGATTTCGTTAGACCTTTCTACACAGTGTCTTTTGTCAACCAGTGCAATATCATGTTCGGATCTGACCTCCGGATAGCAGGTCGCAGTGAGTTCCAAGGGCCAGTGGAGATACCACTACCGCTAGGTTCCATCATGGTGTTAAAAGGGAATGGAGCGGACATCACAAAGCATTGCATTCCAGGAGTGCCTGTTGAGCGGATCTCTGTTACTTTTAGAAGGATGGACGACAGAAAAATGCCTTTCCACTTCCAGCTAGATCCAGAGTTAGAGAATCTCCGGCCTTATGAGCTGTGAGTTACATGGGAGATAGCACACCTCCAATGCACATCCATTCGACATTTCTGCCAAGGATGACTTAGAAGGTGATGTTATTGTCCATGTATCTCACTATTCAGACATAGATTTTGACAGCTGCTTTTAGAAGAAACTTGAAGAATCTTACACAATCCGTTTTGGATTTATATGGATTGTATGAGATATTAAATACTCAAAGAAAATATCATCATGTTTTGGATCAAGATGTATGATGTATTTTCAACAAGATTGGAATGAAAGTGACCATGTCATATTTTGCCTTCACCTCTTTTTGTTCAAATTGACTGGGAAATACCATTAAATTAAAGGAACTTCGAGCAAAGAACAAAGGAAAATGAAAATAAACAAGAACTGTTTTAAGAATCTAAATGTCAAAATGAATTCTAAACTGACACGAACTCCAAATATTTTTGAAATTGAATCACTAAAACGAACAAAATGAATTTAAATCTCAGTCTGAATCCTTCTATATGAATCCTTCTATATGAATCCTTCAATTATTCTTAAAAATGAAATCTGTTTGAAACCCTTTTGAAATTCAAATCTTTTCCTCAACTTGTCACCAAATCGAGTCTTTTTAACTTGGTACACTTACCAGTTCTTTTTAAATCTTTTCTCTACGTGTTAGAGGATCAACTAGTTCTATTGACACGGAGCCACGAACTTTGTTCGATTTGGTTATGATGGCATGGGACTGGGTCCCTCTTCATACAGATAAACCTTCGAGATTGGAACCAGTTTGCAATTCTCATTAAACCTTCGAGACCGGTACCAAATTCCAGTTCTCTCCTTTTGAGTTCGGTACCAAATTCCGACTCTCTTTCAAGGTTGATACCAAATTTCAATCTTTTAAACCTTCGAGACTGGTACCAAATTCTAGTTCTCTCCTTTCGACGTCGGTACCAAATTCCGACTCTCTTTCGAGGTTGATACCAAATTTCAACCTTTTAAACCTTCGAGACTGGTACCAAATTCCAGTTCTCTCCTTTTGAGGTCGGTACCAAATTCTGACTCTCTTTCGAGGTTGATACCAAATTTCAACCTTTTAAACCTTTGAGACTGGTACCAAATTCCAGTTCTCTCCTTTCGAGGTCGGTACCAAATTCTGACTCGCTTTTGAGGTTGATACCAAATTTCAACCTTTTAAACCTTCGAGACTGGTACCAAATTCCAGTTCTCTCCTTTCGAGGTCGGTACCAAATTCTGACTCACTTTCGAGGTTGATACCAAATTTCAACCTTTTAAACCTTCGAGACTGGTACAGAATTCTTGTTCTCTCCTTTTGAGGTTGATACCAAATTTCAATTCTCTCTTTCGAGACTGGTACCAAATTCCAGTTCTCTCCTTTCGAGGTCGGTACCAAATTCCGACTCTCTTTCTGAGATTGATACCAAATTTCAATTCTCTCTTTTGAGATCGGTATCAAATTCCGCTTCTACTTTCGAGGTCGGTATCAAATTCGACTCTCTTTCCGAGATTGATACCAAATTTCTATTTTCTCTTTTGAGATCGGTACCAAATTCCAGCTTTCTCCTTTCGAGGTCGGTACCAAATTCGACTCTCTTTCGAGATTGATACCAAATTTCAATTCTCTCTTTCGAGATCGGTACCAAATTCTAGTTCTCTCCTTTCGAGGTCGGTACCAAATTCGATTCTCTCTCCGAGATCGATACCAAATTTCAATTCTCTCTTTCGAGATCGGTACCAAATTCCAGCTTCTCTCCTTTCGAGGTCGGTACCAAATTCCAACTCTCTTTCCGAGATTGATACCAAATTTCAATTCTCTCTTTCGAGACTGGTATCAAATTCCAGTTCTCTCCTTTCAAGGTCGGTACCAAATTCTGACTCTCTTTCCGAGATTGATACTAAATTTCAATTCTCTCTTTCGAGGCTGGTACCTAAATTCTAGTTCTCTTTGTAAATCTCGAGGTTGGAACCTAGGTTCAAATTCTTATTTCAAATTCATAATTTTCTCGAATCGATTTTAAATTAAACTTCAGTCGAAATTGAAACTCAAAACAAATCAAAATCCAAACTCGACATTAAAACTTGAAATAGAAAATGAAATGAAATCTAAATCAAATTTCTCCAGATCTTATGATCTGGAATTCACCTCCTTTTCTTTTCCCCAGTGAGTTTTTAGGGATCTCCAGTCTTGGAGATATACTCAATACTCCCCAGCGGAAATTTGTTTATACTCTATTCTAAGTGTGTCACTTAGACGTCTGTGTTGGTTTTGTTGATCTCTTTAGTTAACGCCAATACGCGCAGTGTGCTTGGTTAGCACACCACACCTATTGGGGGTCCATTTGTTGACCTCATTTTTGATGAGATCTTTTCTCTTCTCTCTCCTTAGTACTTAGGGTCTAGCCTTAGGCTTTCTCATTGACTATCTTAGAGGACTAGAAATGGAACCCACCACTTAGAAATTTGAACACCTCTTAACTCCCTGTAAACCCCATAAGTTTGATTGTAAACCCCCAAGTCACTTGGAGGGTTAAGATCAAATGTGGAGGTTTAAAGGATGGGTTCCCTATAGGACTCTTTGGCCTTAGGACTACCCTGGGTAGCCTGGTTTGGTAAAGGTTGACCTGCACACATTACACTTTCACACACATTCCAAATCCTAAAACCATTCATACCTAGCTTGACTTCCTGACTCATGTAGGTAATTCATATGGATGAACCTTAACCCCAGTGCCCTCGGTAAGATGGTTAGGAACAACATAGTGAATGCCTCAAATGAGTCCTCTCATGGCTCTTATGGGCTTGATATGGCTTCATGGCTCAACCAAAGTGATTCTATTCTACTCAAACTTGATCAATCTTCATTTTCTCAAAATTTCAAATTTTGACCTCCGGGGCCCTATATCCACTAAACCTACCAAATGTTCTTGAAGCTACCCAAAATTTGCAAAATTACCTAAATTACCCAAAATTCCTCAAAATCAGTCCTAAACATTTCCCCCCACTCAAATTGATTATCCATGGCCAAATATACCAAAATTTCCAAAAATACCCCCCAATACCCTCCAAATACCCAAAATGCCCTTCTTAATAAAAAATTTCATAAATTCTAAAAATTTCCAAAAAATTCCAGAAAATCCCAAATATTCCTAATTTCATTTTTTTCAACTACATCATAGGCTAATTTTGTAAATTTAACCCACTTTTACCAAAATCCCAAATTTGACCCATTATCAACCCAAGTGGACCCAATGTCAAGCCAAATCAACCTAATTGATCCCAAATTTAACCCAATTCAATTCTAAACTTCAATTCAATAACTCCAATATCAATTTAGACCAAATCCAAGCCCAATTTGATTGACATTTGGATCCAATTTCAATTTGAAGCCTAAAGCCCAATTTTGGCCCATGACCTAAACTTAGCCCAAACCAACCCAATTCAACTCCAATTAGCCCCAAATCTTTTCCTAAACCTTCCTAATATCCCACAAACAAAACACTAACACGATTTACCCCAAATTTGAACCTAAACTCCACCCAAACCTAACCCAAAACCAAAATCTCCATTTTGGCCTAAACCCAAACCTAACTCAAATGGGCCCAAATCCCGTAATCGATGCCCAACCAAAGTTGAAAACTGTTTGTGATACTCCCATAAGCATTTCTCAACATTAATTCTGCATCAAATCCAACTTTAGCCCAACCTTAGCCCAAGTTAGCCTAACTTGACCCACTTTGGCCCCTTCACCAAAAAGAGCCCAAATTAAATCCAATTCCACTCTAAATGACACCAAACCTTTTCTAAAATGTTCATGACACATCCCTAAACTAAACCCAACATTTTTTTGGCCCAATCCTTCAAAAAACTTTCATCCACTAATTTGTTTTCAAACCTAAAGGCCCACTTTCTTAAACCATCCTAAAAGCCCATTTTCACCAAATCCAAAAGCCCAAAATTAGCTCCAAAGCCCACATGACAATTTTTTCTCATCATACCTTTAATTGATATCATCCCTAAGTTCTAAATCAATCATCAAATAAATCCAAATCAAGCCTCATGCTAATTTCCCTTAAACTCATCAAAAATCCCATAACCCTTTTACATGAAATAAGCCAACCTTTTCCCAAGCCATGAGCAAGGCAAATGAAGCCATTTACAAGCCATATGAAGTCTTGAGAGCTTTGACACCTCACCAAGCCATTAATGCCAAGAAGAGGGGGCTCTTTCTTAAACCTTCATTAAGCATTTTTAACCTCATCCATGCTACACTCTAAACTAAAATTAGCCACATCACCTTAGATGGGAACTTCACCACCCCTTCCTAGCTGACCCAACTGATCCCCTTCAACCAAAATCAGATCATGGGGGGGGTGAACCTAGCCCAAATACATGAGTTGAACCAAACTAAGCCAAAATGAGCCTTCTCCCATTCCATTTAAATCAAACTCTTTTACACATGTCCATGGCCAATTGACTGCACTAAACCCTAGCCTTGACCTCCCTAACCTTGAGGGTGATCTGACCCTGGCCGACAAGCCACCACAGTCGCCGGAAAACACCAGGCCGAGAGCACCCATTTGGTTCAAAAATTCAACTCTTCCTTACTGAGATGTCCCAACCCTATTAGACACCATGACTGTTCTTTCCTTAACCAGAGCAGCTGATCCCAAGCCTCAACTCCCCCTGGGAGGCCCTCCAGCCATGTCTATTTAAACCCACCACCCTCTCGGCCAAAGAAGGTGATGAACCAGACCTAAACAAAACTCTGCCAAAATTGCTCCAGGACCATCTCCTCACCTAGAGCAATTGATCCCACTGCTCTCCTGCTCTAAACCCCCATTGATTGAGCTCAATTTTAGAGCTTAATTCTCAGCCCAGAACCATGACATCTCTAAAACCTTCACCAAATCCAAATTAAACTCACCCACACCTGCACAAGACCAAGAGAAGGAGTTCCCAGCTGAAAGCCCCCTCTCCAGTGCCACCCAGCTGCTTCTAGCCTCCAAGCTTTCGAAATCGACTGTGGACACTTTCATACCTAGACAATTCCCTGGAGCCGCAGACTTCATCCGGAGCTTCCTTGGGTGCAATCGAAGGTGACACAACTCTCTGATTAAAGCTACACTTCTCAGAGCAAAGGTATGGATCATTCCTTCCTCCCGAGATTCCAGTGATTCTCCATTTTGATTTACTTAATTTCATAGCATGTAAACTATTTGGATGTGTTCGTCTCTTACAGAAGAATCCATAGAGCCTAAGAACACGAAAATCATTGAGAAATGAGAGAGTTCTTAAGGTTTTAATGTGAATGGTTATGGGTGCACACCAGTCGTAGACGATGACCAGGCACTGTTTGATCGAGCGTGTTTCGAGTAGACGGTCCAGATTGCGCCGGATCGAAGAACGTTACATGAACCGTGGCCCCCTGGAGCTCTGAGTCAGATGGCGGCGTCGAATGGAAGCGCGACGCGTGGGCTTTCAGAGCTGTCAAGGATGAGTCGGCGCCGCGTGGATAAGTAGAAAAATATGGATTTTTTGATTTATTTAAATACCCAAAACTTAGAAAGTCCATATCTTTGTGTAGAAAAATCATAAAAATAAACTAAAAATACCCTCTTGCTCAGTGAACATAGGAGAATAATGTGGAAAAGAAATCAAGTTATTTTGATGAGTTTTTCATTTTTAATTAATTATTTACTCATTTCAGTATTTTGATTCTCCATTTACATAGACAATTCACCATGGCATGAGACCATAGGGCTCTTGAAGCCTCTAATCTTGGGAACATTCCCTAAACTTTTCAAGGTTAGAGGCCATCTCTATGGAAAGTTATGTATTTTTCAAGTTTATGTCACTGTTTTTGGTATTTTAATTCCAATAATTGGCATATTATTCAATAAATTCTAGAAAAATTTGGGGAAGTTTCTTAGGACTAGAGAACCCTAGGATAATTATATTTTGAGTTAACTCAATAAGAATAACCCTAATTAGCCTAAATAATAAAAATTAAATTTTAATTAATTAGGATTAACCACACATTAAAATAACTTGAAATCAATTCTCCACTGATCTTTAGGATCAGAGAGACATTGTATAAAAATTTGAAGTCAATTGGAAATGATTAGCCCCACTAAATGAATTAATTAAGCCACATGATCAAAATTAAACTTTAAAAATTCATAGCTCCAAAAATACACTTCAAAAATTCACCAAATTGGTTTTGTGGGCTTTTTGATATCAGAAGAGTCTATAAAAATTAAAATTAGAATTTTCTAAAATTTTTCATTTTTAATGATATATTTAATATTTTAACAATTAAAAAATAATAAAAATCTTAAAAATGTCACATTTTGACTCTTAATCACTTAGAAACAAACCAAATATTTTTCCCAAGTCTCTAAGTTAAGATATTGAATTTTAAATGCTTAAAAAAATTTTTAATATTAAAAAATATATTTTCCAACCTTTTCACTAAATTAATTCCAATAAATCAAAGAAAAATCAGAAAATTGTAAAATTTATTTCTCCGAACTCCTCGAAGTCGGATAGATTTAAGAAAAATATAAAATCTATTTTTCAACTTGAATTTTATTTTATAATTAATTAACACTCCAAAACTCAAAATAATTATAATAAATAAAATATTATTAAAAAAATCACCAAAATTGGTCCAAGTGGTCCTCTAGTCATTATGAACATCCATAATTTTCTTAAAGGCAGATACCTTTCCTTGGTCATGTTGTTGAGTTTCCATTGAAAATCCTATTTTTCACTAAAAATAATTATATAAAGAAATTAAATTCAGAAAAATCACATTTTCTCCTCTAATGTCTTAATTGACATATGAGTGAAGTGACATAAAAATTTCAAGTTCATTTGAACTCAATTTATTGAGTTATGAAATAAATAATCCTAAAAGGACATAAAGGTAATTAAAGGATTTAAACCCCTTTATTAAAATTTTAGGTTTAATTAAAATAGAGGGTAAAATATTTGATTTTATCTTTCTTGGATGATTGAAACTTTGGGAAATAAAAAGGGTAGGAACCCATTAATCACTTTTAATAAACCAAAATGAAACTTTAATTATTTAAACAAATTTAAATTTTGGAAGATTAATGAAAATTTGAATTATTAAAAATAAGGATATAAGTTGAGAGGATATTGATTCTTTAGTAAAAAATCCTTAAATAAATCACTTTAACAATATTTAACTCTTAATTAAGATTAAAATGATAATCCAAACAAAGTAAATTAAAAAATAAAAAAAATATAACCTTTAAATTAAAGAAAAGCTCAAAATGTTAAGTGGTTTAACAATTAAATTAAATTAAATTAAAATTAAATTAAATTAAATTAAGTAAAAATTAAATTAAAATTAAAATTAAATTAAATTAACATTTTAACAATTAAGTTAAATTAAAAATATTTAAATTAAATTAAATTAAGTTAAATTCAGTTAAATTAAATTTAAATTATCTTAAATTAACATCATTCAATAATAAAAGTAAAACAAATTTAAAATATTAAGATCACTTAAGTATAAAGATTTAAACCAAAAATAATTTGAACACTATTCCAAACTTAAAATTATTAATTAAAACCTCATAATTAAACTAAATCACTTTAAACCTTTAACTCAAACTTCAAATTAAGAATGATTAAAATTCTCAAGAAACCAACTTGCCCCTAAAGGCTTTAATTATTATAACTCTTAAATGGAGTATTAAGTGAGATGTCACTTCATTCATCAGGTAATCAAATGCCCAAGTTCACTGAGCAAGAGACAAAGCTTAACCAAACTTCTGGATGATTAATTCACCTATGCAACTAAATTTACTTGGACTCAAAATAATCTCGGAAATATTGAAAAGATGTTTAGGACTCGTCCTAAGCACTTTCTTAATATGATGAGATGTTTTAGAAGAGCAATTGAATTTAATTGTTCTTTGATGAAGAAAATCATCCTTAAATAAAATACAAGAACCTAGACATCATAGGAGTTAACTAGCAATAGGATTAGGACTTTGGTAGACAACCAAAACCCTCCCCTTGGCCTTACCTAGGTACTTGTTATAAATATTTAAATGTCTTAACATGTGTTTTAAGTGCAGCTTGGGATGACGGGAAGACCCTGCAGGTACGCTTTTATTTCATTGCAATTTAATTTATTGCAGTTTACTTGCATGCACTGCACTTCACTTTTTCTTGCATGTTAAACAAGATTGTTGCATGAGAACTAAAACCCTTAGGATAGTCACAAAACTGAAACCAAAACTAAATTAAAAGTCACAACAAGATAAAATTCACCGCGACAACATTCAAAATATAAAACAACTTAAAATTTAATCACAAATAGAACAACAAAACTACAATTGCAACTAAATTAAAACGTCTCGTTGGATGATCGGGAATACCTCAGATGATGTAACCCCCGTGTTGCTAACGTGATTTCCCAAAGTCTAAATGAAAGTGTGGAACTCATTCAGTTGAGTTTAGCAAAATCATCTGGACTAAGTTAATCCGTTGAAAATAACGGTGCCGGGATGACAGAACCGTGGGATCTTAATCGGTTCTGTTTAACCAACTTTAAGATTTGTTTTAATTAAACATTAAAGACATTTGGACTTTAAGATTTCTCTAAACCAAAACACTTCTCTCATCTCTTGATTATCATTTTCTAAAACTAAACCTCTGCGACAACGACAAGGAGCTTGGAGCATAGTGGGCAGCACGACCATCGTCGTCAGCAAAACTTGGATCTACATCAGCAAAACCTTTCTTAGAATTAAATAACAAAGCCATAGGATTTCGAGGTAGTTTTCCAAGTGCAACATAAATCCTCAACTTTTTGTCAGGCATTTGTATAATCATGTTATGCAAATTAAGCCCTAACCGATCTTAGGACTCCGAGGTAGTCGTTCGGTACGACATAAACCCTCACATCTTCGAGGCTATTTGTGTGGTTATATCATATAAATGTAAGTCTTAATTAATTAAAATTGGCAAGATTGAAACATTAAATAATTTTCCATAATTGAAGCCAAACAATAGGATAGTTTGGGAAGTTTCCAAGATTATTCTTGGATCCTCAGCTTCTCCTACTTTTCTTCCTTTGGACTCTTAAAATAAACTGCTCCAAATTTGATCCTTTCCTAAAATCCAATCCTTTGAAAGCGTTAAACTTTGAAATTCTTAAGAGCAAAACCACTGATCATTATCGAGAGTTTTTTTAAATGATTCCCGTCATTTAAGATGTAATTAACTATAGGGGCTTGCCCTTATATGGAACTTTAAGAACCCGTGTAATATAAACCCCGCTTAATTCCTTTATATTAAGCTAGGGAACTTGTCGACTTATAAAATTGGTTTCGTAACTAAACAGATGTCATAAATCTTCTAGTTTATTTAATCGAGCCCCATCGTCAAGCAGTGTGTCTATTATTCGGGATAAATACACGATTTGTGATGCGTTATATAAACTATTTGTGATGTGAGATCGATTTGATTTTTCATATCTTAAAGCTTTCAAACTTAAAATTATTTTTAAAATCAAATGCTACCTTTCAAATTATATACATATATATTTAAATTAAATTTAAAACCTAAAATTCACCGACAACATCTGTAGGCAACCCCCTTTTTTTAAAATAAAACACATAACCTAAAAATATGCCGACAAGGATGACCAAATGGTTCAACTGGACCAAGTTTGACTAAACATGACCATTTCGACCAGGGTTGACCAATTTCACCACATTTGACCAATTTCACCAAATTTGATCAATTGGATCAATTGCATGTCTATATTGAACAAATGTTTTTTTTG
>CM040421.1:178079515-178104512 GCA_022702705.1 Papilionanthe hookeriana x Papilionanthe teres
GTACCAAGGATGTTCCGTAGCTTAATGAAAACTCCGGATTTCCAGTGCCCGAGCCCGAAAGACCGAGAGGAAGTCAACAAGAAAGGTGATCCCGACTTTTGCCCCTACCATCGGATGCTTGGGCACAAGATGGAAGGCTGCATTACCTTGAAAAGTTGGCTCGACGACAACCTTCGGAAAGGAAATATAACGATCCCGAAGGAGTACATGAAGGAACCCCGGAAAGGAGGTTCAGTCGATGTTATCTCAGCCGATCCCGTCATTCGATAGATCCTATGCAGGCGACGATGGATGGACTACCGCTGGACGAGATCTTCGAAGAAGATTTTAGACAACATCCGAACCGCTTCGGTGCGAGCTTCGATTCGAGTTCGAGACACTGTTAAGCCAGTCTTATCACTTGCGATGGAGGAACCACCTCGACGAGGAGAAAATCGAAGAGAAGAAGAAAATTGACGAAGAAGAGGGGACCGAGATTCCTAAGAGCTAGGCCCAGGGGCGCTTATCCTAGGATAGTTGTTTCGATTCGGGGGAGAAATCCCTCGAACCTCCGATTTTGTATGATTATACTGCTCACTTCGGTGGGATCATATAATGATAAGGGTGATGGCGTTGGCTACGTTTTGGTTGTTTCTAACGATTACGTAACTAGCGACAATCCGGGCGTCGATTTCGATACCAACAACAATTCTCGAATCATACATGATCTCGACGATCAAAATGACGAAGAAGGCATCCATCGAGGAGGCTACGAGAGTTCGACGAAGCAACGGATCTATGCGCGAGTTTCGAGGAGCTCCGGTTACGATAGAGTTAGAGCCTTCGGATTTGGAAGATAATCCGAGAAGAGCCGGTCATTCCGATTCGGGAGGAAACACCGGCAAACTCGATGCTTAGATTCGGAAGAAATTACGGAAGTCGACCTAAGAAGTGGAAAAGTTCTACCTCCGAGAATGGGTCCGAAAGACGAAGGAAAGCGGGTGGTTGTTCAGAAGAACCAACCCCGGCGAGAAGACATACCCATTCGAGAAGAAGCGAGACACGGGAGAACAAAGTGGACTACAACGTGCTAGCCCATCTTAGGAAACTACCGAGCAGGCGAGCATCTACGATGCTCTCATCTTATCGAAAGGAGATGAGAGAAGCTCGATCGAGGCCTTACTTGATCCGGAAATTTGCTTAGCTCGAATGGCGGAGATTCCTTGGATGAGGTTTGCTCGTTAAAGGAACGACGAGGTGTTACCTTCGCGGACGATGACTACTACTTGGGACGGCGAGATCACGACCGGCAGTTGTACATTTCGATTACTGATTGGGAAGTTTACGCTCTCCGGAGTATTGGTGGATCCGGGAGCATCGATCGATATAATGAGTCTTCGAACACTCAGCATACTTGGAAATTGATGCTCGTGAGCTCGAGGCCGACAAAATGTTATTAAGAGGATTCGACCGAGAAAGGAGAAAGAGCCCTCGGGTCGATAACGCTACTGATGAAGACCGGTGATTTAGCGAAGACAACCGCAAAATTTCATATAATCGATTCGAAACGTCGTTCGACGCTCTCTTGGGCCGACCATGGATACATGAAAACGAGGATGGTACCATCATCTCGCATCGGTGCATCGAAATATTACGATGGAGGGGAACGAGTGCATCGAAGGAGACTTACGACCATTCTCCGTACATGAAATTGGAATCCATGAAGATGCGGCTTATTATGCACGCCAAGAAAACAATCTTCTCCGGAGATACCAGTAACGAATAAAGCGAAGAAAGTTCGGGACAACGAAGAACACGAAGTTACTAGTCAGCTGATCACTCACCGCTCCCTTCGGCGAGATGGTGAAGGTTTCTCCACGACTCGCATCAGAGGTCGAGGCGGGGACGAGGCCGTGGTAGAGACACTAGGACGATTGGACGAAGAAACCGACCATCGATGTTGATTGGGATGATAGTTACGAAGAAGAAAAAGAAATCGAACGAAGCGGCAACGATAAGTCGAAAGAAGCCGCAATACGAAGATCTCCTCGAAGATGAAAAGAACGAAGAATACAAATCGATGTACGAGAAGATTAACCACTACGTACATACTTATGACCCTAACTCCGATCCATTCTAATAAGATCGAGGGTATGGAGGTCGAAGAGGTACGTAGTGACGGTGCTAGCCGATCAGAATTCTACGGTGGTGCTTCTTCCTCAAGCGAAAATAATGTACAATTCGAAGATGTCACTTCATCGAAATTAATGGAATTACCTTTTGAGTGGTACTCTCCTGTGTTCGAAATTTAATTCAACGTGGTTTCTTACCTCGACGATGGACGAAGGCCGATCACAACATTTTGAAAAGTTATGGAATAACTCGGTCGTCCTCCGATTCAAAGTATGGACTCGGATTCGGCACGGTAGGGTCGGTTGACGATGCGGAATTTTGCTTGGTTGTCACTTGCGAGTCCGATGAAAGCTGCATGGAAACTACGGACGAACTCGAAGATTTACAAATTGGAGACGCTCGCTAGAATTCGAAGAAGAAATCAAATCTACGATAGATGAGTTAACGGAAGTTAACTTGGGTACTAGCGAAGAGCACTAGACCTGCCTTTGTTAGCTCCTTACTCGATAAAGAAGACTCAGAAGAAATAATCGAGTTATTAATGGAATTTAAAGACTGTTTTGCTTGGAGCTACGATGAAATGCCGGGATTAGCTCCGGAGGTTGCGGTCCAGTCAAGCTAGGAGTGGATCCTAGCTACGTTCGGTCGGACGAGGTCCCGGAAGAATGCGTTCGGAAATCGAACAACAAGTCATAGCCGAAGTTAAAAAGCTAATAGACGCTAAATTTGTCCGTGAAGAACAATACCCGAGCACAGTTAGCTCGATGTGGTGCCGGTCGAGAAGAAGAATGGTCGGATCGGGAATTTGTGTGGACTTCGAGAGATTTAAACGAGGCATGTCGAAAAGATGAATTCCCTCTACTGAGTTCCGGGCGATGATCGATATTGCTTCGACACATGAAATATTCTCATTCATGGATGGATCTTCGGGATACAGCCGGATAAAAATGGCTCCGAGAAGATGAAAAGCTTACGGCATTCGAACGCCGATCGGAGTATTTTGTTACACGGTGATGCCATTCGGATCGAAGAACGCGGGAGCGACTTACCGAAGAGCAATGACAAGAATTTTTGATGATCTCATCCACGATCGAGTCGAGTGCTTACGTGGACGATGTCGTCATCAAAGCAAAGTAAAGGAAAACCACTGTATGATTTGAGAATTGTTTTCGAACGATTAAGACAATTTAACCTTAAGATGAATCCCTTAAAATGCGCCTTCGGCGTCACCTCCGGGAAATTCTTAGGATTCGTTGTCCGAACATCGTGGAATTGAAATCGACCGGAGAAGATTAAAGCCATCTTAGAAATGCCGCCTCCCAAAACCTTAAAACAACTACGATCTTTTCGAGGAAGGCGGCATATCTTCGACGCTTTATCTCGAACACATCGGAGTAGGTGTCGGCCTTTCTCGGCACTAGTTAAAAAGGACGCCGAATTTATTTGGGAAGAGAAATGCCGAGAAGGCCTTCGAAGACATTAAACAATATTTAATGACACCTCCTGTCTTAGCGACCCCGGTCTCGGGTAGACCGGCGATACTTTACACCGCGGCTCTAGACGACTCTCTCGGAGCCACGATTGGCAGGGTCGATGATGAGGGTAAAGAAAATGCTCTTTACTACTTAAGCCGTCGTTTACTTCAGACGGAGGTAAGGTATCCCGCAATTGAAAAGCATTGTTTGGCCACGATCTTCGCCGCTCGAAAGCTCGGGCACTACATGCTTTCTCATAAGGTCGACTTGATTTCGAAGTTTAATCCATTGCGATACTTGATGACTCGTCCAACACTTTCCGGCGAGACTTGCCGGATGGTCGATGATATTATTGCAATTCGATATAACTTTCGTGCCTCTGCGTGCGCGTAAAGGGACAAGTCTTAGCGGACTTCCTCGCGGCACACCCTTTGCGGTCGAATCTCCTCTCGATGACGATGCGCGGATGAACAAATAATGAGCCTAGAAGACCACGATGATCGACGTTGGGAATTGTATTTCGACGGAGCATCTTCGGCACACGAAGACGAAGAATCGCAAGTGATAGTGCCGGTAAGGCGGGAATCGGGCTAATCTTTATAACACGGAGCGGGGGATGTTAAGATACTCCTACCACTTGACGAGCCGTGTACGAACAACGAAGCGAATACGAAGCCCTCATAACGGGATTGGAATTAACCGTTCGAATGGGGATAACGGACATCGACATCTACGGGGATTCACGGTTAATCATTCGACGGATCGCCGGACAATACGGAATTTTTAAACCGAAGACTCGAACAATGCTTCCGGTATGCCGTACGAGTTGTTGGAACGGATTCCGAATGTGACGATCTACAAAATTCCTAGAAAAGAGAATGCTTTAGCGAGATGCTTTAGCCGTCTCGCAAAAGAATTTGCTGTTTGCAAGATGAATCGATGGAAGTGTCGGTTCACGGACGTCGAGTCCTATCGCGACTCGACATAGACACGATACACAAATCGAGAAAAGAAAAAGAATCGGTTGCGGCGGTGACGAGAAAACACGAGAAGATTGGCGACGGCCATTGATGAACTACACCGCAAACGGGAAAGCTACCGGACGATAGGTCGGCTGGCCCATCGGATCGAAAAGAACTGCGTCTTACGCATTAATAAACAACACATTATACGAAGGTCTTTTGATCGAATGTGGCTAAGGTGCTAAGCGGGTACGAGGCCGTGAAATTGTTAAAGAGGTGCATTCGGGACTACGTGGCGCTCACCGGTCGGGTCCGAAGATGAAAATGAAAATTAAAAGACTAGAGTACTACTGGCCCTCGATGATGACCGATCGCATGAAAATCGCCGAGAGGCGTCACCGATGCCGAGTGCGCGGGTGGTTCTACATCGACCTCCCGAATGTGCTACACCGACAATTGCGTCGTGGCCATTTGAATGTTGGGGCACGGATATAGTGGGTCCGATAGAACCACCATCTTCGAAAGGACATCGTTTCATTCTTGCGGCTACGGATTACTTTTCCGAGTGGGCGAAGCGGTTCCAGCTTAGAAGTGAAAGCACACCACGTGCTTACGGTTTTCGAGAACCGAGTTGTCTACCGTTTCGGAGTGCCGCGCGGGATCATCTCGGATAATGGGTCGGCATTCGGAAGCACACAAATCAACAATTTTGTCGGGAGACACGGAATCGGCTGGCGATACTCGACGATTTACTACCCGAGAGCAAACGGCCTCGGCGAGGCTTTTAATAAAACTCTCGTTCAAATCTTAAAGAAAACCTTGGACGATAATAAGAGAAATTGGCACGAGAAATTGTTAGAAGCCTTATGGAGCTCTCAGGACAACCTTCGGAACTCCTACTCGAAGCTACACCTTACGCTGCGGTGTATGGGTCCGAGCGAGTGTTACCTTTAGAGGTTCGGCTTCCTTCACTCGGAGTTGCGATTGCAAATAAGATCACGACGAAGAAAACGCCGGATTACGACTCGAAGAATTAGAAAGCTTGGAAGGGAAAAGACTTGCGGCGCAACGGAATTTAGAACTATATCGAAGCTAAGATGGTTCGAACCCATGACAAGGCGGGTCCGCCCGAGAACCTTGAAAGTTGGTGACTTAGTTCTCGTTCTCGAGAGACTATTCTTGCACACTGCGAGATAGGAGGAAAATTTGAACCCACTTGGGAAGGACGCGTTTGTGGTTGAAGCGGTATACTCGGGAGGTTCCTACCGGGTTAGTGAATTGCCGGGGAGAACGACATATGCTTCCGATCGACGGACGATACTTGAAAAAATATTACTGCTACGTGATGTTTCGAAGGAATGAATTCTTCATCCACTAAGAAACACGGGTGAAGTAATTACTTGTGATTGGGTCCGAACCCGAAAATAATAAAATGTCTTAAGATAAATAAAATCATGATAATTAAGTTTTCCTTGTTTCCTTTTTCAAATCAAGATCTCTTCCCGGATCTTATCCTACTTCATTCTGTTAAATTTCAAAATATAAGAATAATGAAAAAATGTATCTTTAATAAACATTTTCTTAATGTTCTTGTTCTTAGTACGACCACTGATCCTTTTCCTTGTCTTTTCGCGGGGAAATGTCGAACGGGCGGTTGGTCTTGAACTTTAAGAATGGCGTAAGCCTTGCACTCGATGAAAAGAGGGTGAAAGATGGAGCGATAATCGAGATTGACTCGGATTTCGCACCGAGCGGGCCTACGATGCGAGGAAAGTGAGCCGGGTCCCGAGTTAGCAGGAAGAACTACCGGGCGAGACGGTGATGAAAGTGGGTGGCCCGAGCCACCGATCCAACAACGAAAAGAAAAGCGAGCACGAAGAAGACAAGAAAATGAAGTCCGTAGTCACTACGGCGGAGGGCGGGCTTGTCGGCGCCGCGCCGCGGAGATGCGAGAAGTTCGGAGGGCTACTCTCGCGGCCGCGCAACGAAGAAATAAGAATCGCCGCATCCGTAAAATGTTAACAAAACTAGGCTGCGGACCGGCGCGATGAGACAGTTGCTTAATGCCGGCACATCACATTTCGAGGACACGGTTCACCGGGAACACGAAGAAAGGAGGCCGGCTCTGAGAATAACGAAAGAACCGGGGAAATCTCCGGAAGATCGGAAGAAAGAAGGCTACCACGCCACCGGATAGAACCACCGGCGGTGCATGACCTTGTTGCGGAAGCGGCCCGGGGGATGTCCCGACGGGCATCATCCACGAGGAGCGAGGTATGCGGGGGAACGTGAAGGGATTGAACCATATATCCCACGATACGTCACGAGGCCTCGCCATCTGCGGATCATTCGGAATACGAGCTGGAGAGGATGCGAGAATGTTGAAAAAGAAAACTTTCGAATACTTCGAGAGAATTAAAGGAAGAAGAATCGACATCTTAGAAGGCCTCGAGCTACACGCCGACGTATTCTCGGAGTATGAACAACGACAAATCGTGGATCTGTATCCGGGATGCGAAAAGAATGGGCCGAGCGAGCCGCACGAGGAAAACACATACTCGGAACCCGGAGATGGATGCCGGGGAAAGGAAGAATCACGATACGATGCGGATCTTGCTACTGACTTCTTTGAAGACGGGAAGGGAAACCCACGGGGATACTTCGTCATGGGCGAGTAGATCCGATGCCATTAGTTATCGAGAGAATGGTGAAAAGATTGATAACATGGAGGATGCTGCCGACGGTGCATACCCGATAGTTGCATTATCAACATCTACAAACGGGGTGATTGCATACCCCCGCATATTGATCACACGACTTCGTCGGACCTTTACTGCACGGTCTCTTTCTTGAATGAGTGCAACATCATGTTCGGATACGACCTCCGGATAAGCGAGGCCGGGTGAGTTCGAGGGCCGGTAAAGATACCTTTACGGTGGGTTCGCGTCATGATGCTGCGAGGTAACGGAGCGGATATCGCAAAGCATTGCATACCGGGAGTGCCGGTGGAGCGAATCTCGGTTACTTTCGGGAGGATGGACGACGACGAAATACCTTACCATTTCCGACCGGATCCGGAGCTAGAGAACCTCCGGCCTTACGAGTTGTGAGTTACATGGGAAATATCACACCTCCGATGTACATCCAGTCGGCATCCTTGCCGAGGATGGCTTGGAAGGTGATGTTATTGACCATGTACCTCACTTATTCGGACATGGATTTTTGACGGATGATTCTTTCGATGGATCGACAAAGATCATACACGATCCGTTTTGAGTCTACATGGATTGTATGAAATATATTCCGGATCGAGTTGTACGACGTATTTTCGACATGATTGGAATGAAAGTGACCATGTCGCGTTTTTGGCCTTCACCTCTTTTGTGCGAATTGATTGGGAAACGCCATTAAAGTTAAATGAACTTCGAACAAAGAACGAAAAGAAATAAAAAAAGAGAATAAAAGAAAACTTTCTAAAAAAAAAATCGAAAAATGACAAACACTAAGTTCACATGAACATTAAATAAACAATAAAATAAAATTTGAACCATTAAAAGATAAACGAAATCGACATGAATGATAAATCGAATCCAAAGCAAATTCTCAATCAAATTTCAAATTCGATCTTTCCAAATTCGAATCAAATTCCATCCTTCCAAACTTCGAAATCAAATTCCATCTTTCGAATTCGAATCAAATTTCATCCTTCCAAATTCCGAATCGAATTCTCGATCGAAATCTAAATCCGATCTCGATCGAGTTTCGAACTTGATCTTTCAAATTCAAATCGAATCTTAAATCGAATTTCGATCGAGTTCGAACTCATCCTTCCAAATTCAAATTCAATCTTTCCGGATTCTAAATCTCTATCGAATCTCGAATCCGATCTTCTAGGATCTCAAATCAGAATCTCATTCAAAAAATCAGATTCAAACTCTTTTGAGTCGAGGATTTTACATCCAAGTACCTTTGCTTTAGGATCCTTTTCTATTGCCTTTGAAATACACCAAAATTCAAGACTTTTTGGGTCGAGGATTTTACATCCAAGATCTGCCTTGCTTTAGGATCCTTTTCTATTGCCTTTGAAATACATCAAAATTCAAAACTTTTGAGTCGAGGATTTTACATCCAAGTACGCATTGCTTTAGGATTCTCTTCTATTGCATTTGAAATACATCAAAATTCAAAACTTTTGGGTCGAGGATTTTACATCCAAGTACCTATTGCTTTAGGATTCTCTTCTGTTGCCTTTGAAATACATCGAAATTCAAAACTTTTGGGTCGAGGATTTTACATCGAGACTGCCTTTGCTTTAGGATTCTCTTCTATTGCCTTTGAAATACATCAAAATTCAAAACTTTTGGGTCGAGGATTTTACATCGCAAGACTTGACATCATTAGCTTTAGGATTCTCTTCCTGTTGCCTATGACTGAAATACATCGAAATTCAAAACTTTTGGGTCGAGGATTTTACATCCAAGGCTACACTTTTAGGATTCTCTTCTGTTACCTTTGAAATACATCAAAATTCAAACTTTTGAGTCGAGGATTTTACATCAGTACCTGCTGCTTTAGGATTCTCTTCTGTTGCCTTTGAAATACATCGAAATTCAAATTTTTGAGTCGAGGATTTTACATCGAAGCTTGCCTTTGCTTTAGGATTCTCTTCTGTTGCCTTGAAATACATCAAATTCAACTTTTGGGTCGAGGATTTTACATCAGAGCTGCATTGCTTTAGGATCTTTTCCTATCGCGATGAAATACATCGAATCGAAATCGAACTCTTGAGGTTAAGGATTTTACATCCAACACCACTTTGCTACGAGATATCTTCTCGTTGCAACGATTCAATCTAATCGATTCGATCTTCTTTCGAGGTTGGAGATGTTACATCTAAAACCTCGAAATCCTAATTTTCATTTCGAATCGAATCCCTCGAATTAATTTTGACGAAAACTTGATCTAAATTGAAACTCCGAAACTAAAATTTAAACTCGCACATCAAAACATAAATTGAAGCAAAATAAAATCTAAATCGAAATTCCCTCGGATCATGTGATTTGGGATTTACCTCCTTTTCCTTTCCACAGGCGAGAGTTCGAAATCTCCGGTTCCGGAGATATACTTGACACTCCCAGGCGAAACTCTTCTACTTCGTCTCGAAGTTCGTCACTTGGACATCCGTGTTGGTTTTGTTGATCGCTTCGGTCGGCACCGATACGCGCGGTGTGCTCCGTCGGCTCACCACACTATTGAGGGTCCATTTGTTGACCTCATTTTTGATGAGGTCTTCCCTTCTTCTTTTTAGTGCTTAGGATACTAGCCTTAGGCTTTTCCTTTGACTATCTTAGAGGACTAGAATTGGGACCCGCCTTTTAGAAATTCGAACCACTTCTAAACTCCTGCAAACTCCACGAGCTTGGTATAGACCCCTAATCACCTAGAGGGTTGAAATCGAATATGGAAGTTTAAAGGATGAGTTCTTATGGGACTCTTTGGCCTTAGGGCCCCTACAGGTGGCACAGTGCGAGTGAAGGGGCTGCACACACATTACACTTACACTTACACACTACATTTCCACACACTTCCTAAAACCACACCCATACGCAACTTGACCTCGACTCATGTAGGTGATTCACATGGATGGTCCTTAACCCACTAAGCCCTTGGTAAGAGGTTAGGAACAACATAGTGAATGCCTCGAATGAGTCCTTTCATGGCTCGTATGGGCTTGAAATGGCTTCATGGCTCAACCAAAATGATTTCTTTCCACCTAAATTCACCCGATCTTCGATTTCCCAAATTTTCGATTTTTGATCCCGGGACCCTACACTCTCTAAACTACCAAAACACTGAATTACCAAATTTTTGCAAAATCTCGAATTACCTAAAATCTTCCAAAATCGATCCCAAACACCTCCACATCACTCAAATTGATCATCCATACCCAAAAATACCAAAAATTCCAGAAAACCCCCGATACCCTCCGAATACCCAAAATACCCTTCTTGGCCTAAAAATCCAAAAATTCAGAAAATTCCCAGAAAATTCCAGAAAATCCCAAATATTCCCGATTTCATTTTGTCCAACTACACCATGGGCCGATTTTGTCGATTTACCTACTTTTGTCAAAACCCCCAAATTGACCATTTTAACCCAAAGTGGACCCGATGTCAAACCAAACATACCCAATTGACCCCGATTTTGGTCCGATTCAATTCTAAACTTCAATTCAACATTCCCGATACCAATTTAGACCAAATCCAAGTCAATTTGATTGACATTTGGATCCAATTTCACTTTGGGCCTTAAAGCCCAAATTTGGACCCATGACCCGAACTTAGCCCAAACTAACCCAATTCAACTCCAATTAACCCCAAATCTTTTCTAAACCTTCCTTAACATCCTCATAAACAAAACACTAACATGATTTGCCCAAGATTTTGACCCAAACCCCACTCAAATTCAACCCGAAATCAAAAAGCCCAATTTTGACCTAAACCCAAATCTAACCCGAATAGGCCCGAACCTCAAAATTAAAACCCAACCAAAGCCAAAACCTCTTTGAAACACTCCCATAAACATTTCTTAATATTTATTTTACATCAATTTCAACCCTAGCCCAACATTGGCCCAAGTTAGCCAATTTGACCTACATTGGCCCATTCACGAAAGAATTGAATCGACCCGATTAAGTCCAAACTACCCCAAATTTGCTTCAAGTCACTCATGACACATCCATGAGCTAAACCCGATAATTATTTGGCCCAACCTCTTTACAAAATTTCATCCCAAAATCCATTTTAAAATTCGAGAGCCCACTTTCCTAATCCATCTTAAAAGCATCTAAAACCACTTTCAAAAAAGCCCAAAATTCTTCCAAGGCCCATATGACATTTCCCCTCATCATATTTTCAATTAAAATCATCCCTAAGTCCTAAATTCATCATCAAATAATTCCAAATCAAGCCTCGTGCCAAATCACCCCTAAATACCAAAATTTTCCTTAAATCCATTTCCATGAAATTGACTTTACTTTTCCCAAACCAAATGGAGCCATGGAGCCATGCATAAGCCATATGCGAAGCCATGAGAGCCTCTTTACATGTCACCATGCCATTTTGGGCAAAAGGAGGAGGCTCTTTCCTTAATTCTAAAGGTGATTAACCACTTACATGTTTCCATCTAAACCATGCTTAAGCTTTAATTGTGCTTGGATGGTGACTTGACCCTACGATTATCGTTGAGCCAAATCACTTTTCCCTCGGCCAAAACCAGGCCTTGGGTGGTGCACCTAGCCCGAATGGGTGGGTTGACCCATTTAGGTTCAAATCTAGCCATGCCCCATTCCACTTTGGATCGAAAGCCTTTACACATGTCCATGGCCGATTGATTGCACAAACCTCAAGTACGACCCACGACCTTGAGGGTGACCCATGCACAGCGGCCGGCCACCGGGCCGCGGGAAAACACCATGGTCGAGAGCTCGCATGTGAGCCGACATTGAAATTCTCACTTGTTGAGTGCCCCATCCACAGTGGTCACCATGGGCGATCTTCTCCTCGCCGGAGCAGGTGATCCCGAAGCCACTAACTCTCCACAGGAGGCCCACGCCCGGCTCTGTTCAAACTCCACCCCTCTCGGCCATGAGGGGAGCGAAGCACAAACCTGCCGAAACTGCTGCCAAAATTGTTCCAAACCCTTCACCATCCTTAGAGCGAGTTGATCCCCGGTGTCGATTTGCCCAATCCCCACCAACGAGCCCGATTTCTCGGCGAAATTCCACCGAAACCGGGACACTTTGCCACGGTGAGCCGATCCTCAGAATTGACTGGTCCTACACCTTCGCTGGACCAGAGGAGAAGTTTCCCAGCGAAAGCCCCATCTCCGAGCCACCCGGTTGCTCCGGCCTCGAAGCTTTGTGATCGGGCGTGGTCACTTTCATAGCTGAGCGATTCACCGGACCGGGAGACTTCATCGCGGAGCTTGCTGGGACCCGATCGAAGGTGCGACAACTCTCGGATTGAAGCCACACTTCTACGAGGCTAAGGTATGAGTTAACTATCCATCCCAGAGCTTACGGAGATTCTCCATTTCAAATGCCTTAGTTTCGATGCATGTTAGCAGTATAGATGTGTTCGTCTCTTCGAGACGAATCCGTAGAGCATAAGAACATGAAAATCCATTGAGAATCGAGTGAGATCTTAGGGATTTAGTGTGGACGGCTCTCGGGTGAGAACACTTGGGGACGATGAACGGATGCGCGTCCATTCGATACACGCGCGCGCGGACGGCCGGGATTGCGTCGGACCGGGGAGACGGTACGAGAACCGCGGGGCCCGGGCTGGCGACTCGGATGGCGGCGTCGAATGGGAGCGCGACGCGCGGCGTTTCGGAGGCTGCAGGGTTGACGCGGCGCCGCGTGGATAAATAGAAAATTAGGGTATTTTCTTATTTATTTAATTCACTAAACTTGAAAATCCATATCTTTGTGTAGAAAAATCACAAAAATAAAATAAAAATACCCTCTTGCTCGGTGAACGGAGGAGAATAATGTGGAAAAGAAATCATTTAATTTAATTAAGTATTTTATTTTTTATGATTTATTTACTCTCTGCATACATTTAATTCTCCATGCATGTATACAATTCACCATGGCATGAGACCATAGGGCTTTTGAAGCCTACGAACTTGGGAACATTCCCTGAATTTTCCGAGTCGGAGAGCCATCTACTGTGAAAAGTTATTTATTTTTCAAATGCATGTTCTTGTTTTGAGTATTTTAATTCAAAAATTAGCATGTTGTGAAATAAATTCTAGAAATATTTGGTGATGTTCCTTATGACCAGAGAACTACAGGAAAAATAGGACTTGAGTTAATTCACTCGGATTAACCACTAATTGGCTTAAACACCTAAAATAGGTCTTTAATTAATTAGAGTTAACCGAGGCATCAAATTGACTTGAAATCAATTCTCCACTGACCTTTAGGATCAGAGGAATCCACCATAAAAATTTGAAGTCGATTGGACTTGGTTAGCCTCACTAATTGGGTTGATTAAGCCACTTAGCCATTTTAAACTTTAAAAATTCATAACTTTTAAAATACTTTTTTAAAATTCACCAAATTGGTTTTGGAGCCTCTCTGATATCAGGGGAACCTAAGAAAATTAAAATTTCAATTTTCTAAAAAAGTTGATTTTTAATAATATTTTAATATTTTTAATAATTAAAAAATAATAAAAATCACAAAAATAATAAAATTCACCAAAATGTCACATTTTGAATTTTAATCACTTAGGAACAAATCCCACATTTTTCCTAAGTCTATTTAGTGAGATATTAAATTTTAAAGCCACTAGGGTAATTTTAAAATTAAAAAAAAATGTATTTTCTAGCATTTTCACTAAAATAATGATTATAAATCATAGAAAAATCAAAAAATTGCAAAATTTGATTCTCTGGTTTCCTTGATATCAGAGAGATTTTTGAAAAATATAAAATCCATTTTTCAACATTTATCTTATTTTTAAATTAATTAACACTCCAAAACTCAAAATAATTATAATAAAAATAATATAATTCAAAAAATCACCAAAATTGGTCCAAGTGCTTCTCTGGTCATTAGGAATGTCCCCTAATTTTCTTAAGGACAGAAACTTTTCCCTTGGTCATGTTATCAAATTTTCCTTGAAAATCTACTATTTTCTACCAAAAATAATTATATAAATAAATTAAATACAGAAAAATCACATTTTCTCCTCTCATGTCTTTATTGACATATGAGTAAAGTCACATAAAAATTTCAAGTTCATTTGAGTTCAATTTAGTGAGTTATGAAATTATTAAGCTTAAAGGGTAAAATGGTAATTAAAATCCTTAATCCTTAATTAAAACTTTAGGTTTAATAAAAAGTCAACAAGTAAAATATTTGATCTTAATCTGATTTGGATGATTGAAATTTAAATAATTAAAGGGTAGAAACTCATTAAATAATTTTAAAAATGATTAAACCTTAATTAAATAATGGATTAAATTTGGAAGAATAATAAAATTGGAATTATTAAAATAAGGGATCTTTATTAGGAAGAGATTTATTCTTTAATTTAAAAAATCCCTAAATTAATTATATCAACTAATACTCAATTTTTAATTAAAATGATAACTCAAATTTAAAATATTAAAAGACTTAATTTCGATTAAAATTAAAAATAAAGTAAATTAAAGATAAATTAAATTAAGATTAAATTTAAAAATTAAGATTAAATTAAATTTAATAATTAAATTAAATTAAATTAAACAATTAAATTAAATTAATTAAAATTAAATTAAATTAAATAATTAAATTAAATTAAATAATTAAACAATTAAATTAAATTAATTAAAATTAAATTAAATTAAATCAAACAATTAAATTAAATTAAATTAAAATTAAATTAAACAATTAAATTAAATTAAATTAAATAATTAAAATTAAATTAAATTAAATTAAATAATTAAATTAAATTAAATTAAAAAATTAAATTAAATTAAATAATTAAATTAAATTAAATTAAATTAAATTAAATTAAATAATTAAATTAAAGTTAAATCAAATCAAATTAATTAAACATCAAATCAAATTAAATTAAATTAAACTAAATATAAAGCAACTTGAACACTATTCAAATTTAAACCGCTTTAACTTAAATCAAATCATTTGAATACTTAATTTACCCTTGAAAGCTTTGATTATTGTAACTCTAAATGAAACATTAAATGGAGTGTTACTTTACTTCATAGGATATTCGAATGTCCTAGTTCAGCTGAGCGAAGTTAACAAGACTTGAAAACCTCGGACGATCGATTCATTTATATAATTAAATTCATTTGGACTTAAAATAATTCTAGAAATATTGAAAAGATGTTTAAGATCCTTCTTAAGCACTTCCTCGATATGATAGGATATTTATAAGAACAAATTGAATTTGATTATTCTTTGATGAAGAAAATCGTCCTTAAACAAAAACACAAAAGAACATAGACGTCATAGGAAATGACTAGCTATAGGATTAGGAATTTGGTAGAAAACCATAACCTTTCCCTTAGCTTTACTAGGAACTTGCTTAAATATTCTAATTGTGTTTTAAGTGCGGCTTGGGATGACGGGAAGACCCTCAGAGTACGCTTTTATTTTATTTTATTGCAATTTACTTTCTTGCGATTTACTTTATTGCAAATGCATTTACTTTTCTTGCATGATAAACAATTGTTGCATGAAAACCCACACCTTTAGGATAGTCCCTAAAACTAAAACCAAAACTAAGTTAAAAGTCATTGCGAGATAAAATTCACCGCCATGACATTTCAAAAGATAAAACAACTCGAAATTTAATCACGAAACGAACACAAAACTACGATTGCAACTAAATTAAAACGTCATGTTGGATGATCGGGAATACCTCGGATGATGTAACCTACGTGTTGCTTAACGGGATTTCACGCGGTGCAAATGAAAGTGTGGAACTCATTCGGTTGAGTTTAGCAAATTCATACGGACTAAGTGAATCCGATAAAAATAATGATCGCAGGAAGGATGGAGCCGTGGGATCTTAGCCGGTGTCGTTATAATCGACTTTAAGATTTGTTTTAATTAAAACGTAAAAAACACTTGGAAAATTAAGATTTCTCTAAACCAAAATACTTTTCTCATCCCACGATTTATGGTTTCTAAAACTAAACCTCTGCGACAACGAGGAGCTCGGAGCATGGTGGGCGGCACGGCCATCGTCGTCAGCAAAACTTGAGCCTACTTAAGCAAAACTCTTCTTAGAATTAAAACAACAAAGCCATAGGATTTCGAGGTAGCTTGCACTAGTGCGACATAAATCCTCGACTCTTCGTTAGGCATTTGCATTGCAAATTAAGCCCTAACAGGTCTTAGGATTCAGAGGTAGTCGTCGATACGACATAAACCCTCACATTTTCTAAGTTTATTTGTTTGATTTTATCATACGAATATAAGCCACTAATTAATTAAAATTAGCGAGATTGAAATACTAAATAAACATTAGGACTTTCCTAAATTCGAAGCGAAACGATAGGATAGTCGGGAAATTATCGAAGTTCACTTCGAATCGGTGATTTCTCCTACCTTTCTTCCTTTGGATTCACAAAACAAAATGTTCCGAAAATTTGATCCATTCCTATTGAAACTTCGAAATTCGATCTTTGAAAACCTTAAACTTTGAAATTCTTGAGAGCGAGAATCATTGATTATTATCGAGAGTTTTCTTAGGTGATTCCCGTCACTTAAGATGTAATTAACTATAGGGGCTTGCCCTTATAGGGAATTTTAAAGAACCCGAGTAATATAAACCATGTTTAATGTTTTCATATTAAGCGGGGAAACTTGTCGGCTTATAAAATTGGTTCGCGAGACCGAACGGATGTCACTAATCTTCTAGTTTATTTAATCGAAGCCTCACCATCGAGCGGTGTGTCTATCCTTAGGGATAGATACACGGTTTGTGGTGCGGTGCTCGTTTATATAAACTATTTGGGATGTGAGGTCGGTTTAATCTCATATCTTAAAACCTTCAAGTTTAAAAATTATTTTCAAAATCAAATACTACTTTTCAAATTATTTATTTTAATTAAATTAAAAATTCGCCGACACTCCTGCGTTCTTCAGTCCGAATGGCATCACCGTGTAGCAAAATACTCCGATCGGCGTTCTGAATGCTGTAAGCTTTTCATCTTCTGGAGCCATTTTTATCAGGTTGTATCACGAAGATCCATCCGTGAATGAGAATATTTCATGTGTCGAAGCAATATCGATCATCGGTTACGGAATCGGTAGAGGGAATTCATCTTTTGGACATGCCTTGTTTAAATCTCCGAAGTCCACACAAATTCGATCGACCATTCTTCTTTACGTCGGCACTACGTTGGCTAGCCGAGTCGGGTATTGTTCTTCGCGGACAAATTTAGCGTTTATTAGCTTTTTAACTTCGGTATGACTTGTTGTTCGATTTCTAGACGCATTCTTCGGGACCTTGTCGACTGGGACGAAGTAGGATCCACTCTAGCTTATGGACTGCGACCTGCGGGGCTAATCCTGGCATTTCATCGTAGCTCCAAGCAAAACGAGTCTTTAAATTCCATTAATAACTTGATTATTTCTTCGGAGTCTTCTTTATTGAGTAAGGAGCTAACAAAGGTAGGTCTAGGCTCTTCGCTAGTACCCAAGTTAACTTCCGTTAACTCATCTATTGTAGATTTGATTTCTTCTTCGAATTCGGTGGAGCGTCTCCAATTTGTAAATCTTCGAGTTCGTACGTAGTTTCCATGCGGTTTTCATTGGACTTGCAAGTGACAACCAAGCAAAATTCGGTATCGTCAGTCGACCCTACTTGTGCCGAATCCGAGTCCATACTTTGAATTGGGAGGACGGCGGAGTTATTCCATAACTTTTCAAAATGTTGTGATTGGCCTTTTGTCCATTGTCGAGGTAAGAAACCACGTTGAATTAAATTTTGAACACGGGGAGAGTACCACTCGAAAGGTAATTCCATTAATTCGATGAAGTGACATCTTCGAATTGTACATTATTTTCGGTTTTGGAGGAAGAAGCACCACGGTAGAATTTGATCGGCTTTGCACCGTCACTACGTACCTCTTTGACCTCCATACCCTCGATCTTATTAGAATGGATCGGAGTTAGGGTCATAGTATGTACGTAGTGGTTAATCTTCTCGTACATTGATTTGTATTCTTCGTTCTTTTCATCTTCGAGGGAGATCTTGTATTGCGGCTTCTTTCGACTTATTGTTCTTGCTTCTTGCTTGATTTCTTTTTCTTCTTCGGAACTATCATCCCGATCGACATTGATGGTTGGTTTCTTCTGTCCGAGTGTCCTAGTGTCTACTACCACGGCCTCGTCCCCGGCCTCGACCTCGGATGCGAGTTGTGGAGAAACCTTCACCATCTCGCCGGAAGGGAGTGGTGAGTGAGCTGTTGGACTAGAACTTCAGGTTCTTCGTTGTCTCGAACTTTCTTTGCTTCATTTGTTACGGTATCTCTGGAGAAGATTGTTTTCTTTGGCGGTGCATAATAAGCTGCATCTTCATGGATTCCAATTTCATGTACGGAGAATGGTTGTAAGTCTCCTTTGATGCCTTATTCCCCTCCATCGTAATATTTGATGCAACGATGTAGAGATGATGGTACCATCCTGTTTTCATGTATCCATGGTCGGCCCGAGTAGAGCGTTGAACGACGTTTCGAATCGATTATATGAAATTTTGCGGTTGTCTTTGCTAAATCACCGGTCTTCATCGGTAGCGTTATTGACCGAGGGCTCTTTCTCCTTTACGGTTGAATCCTCTTAATAACATTTTGTCGGCCTCGAGCTCGCGAGCATCGATTTCAAGTATGCTTAGTGTTCGAAGACTCATTATATTGATTGATGCTCCTGGATCCACCAATACTGCGGAGAGCGTAAACTTCCCGATTATGGCTCGAAATGTACAACGGTCGGTTGTGATCTGCTGTCCGCAGTAGTAGGTCATTGTACGTGAAGGTGACACCTCGCTTGTTCCTTTAACGAGCAAACCTCATCCAAGGAATCTCCGGCCATTTGAGCTAAGCAAATTTCCGGATCAAGTAAGGCCTTGATCGAGCTTCTCTCATCTCCTTTGATAAGATGAGAGCATCGTAAATGCTCGGTTTGGCCGGTAGTTTCCTAAGATGGGCTAGCACGTTGTAGTCCACTTTGTTCTCCTGTGTCTCGGCTTCTTCTCGAATGGGTATGTCTTCTGCTTGGGGTTGGTTCTTCTTGAACAACCACACGCTTTCCTTTGTCTTTTGGACCCGTTCTTGGAGGTAGAACTCTTCCACTTCTCAAGTTGACTTCGTAATTTCTTCGAATCTAGTATTGAGTTTGTCGGTGTCTCCTCTCGAATCGGAATGAGCGGCTCTTCGGATTATCTTCCAAATGCGAAGGCTCTAACTACTGTGTATGCTTGGAGCTCCTCGAAACTCACAGATAGATCCGTTGCTTGTTGAACTCTCGTAGCCTCCTTGATGGATGCCTTCTTCGTCATTTTGATCGTCGAGATCATGTATGATTTGAGAATTGTTGTTGGTATCGAAATCGACGCCCGGATTGTCGCTAGTTACGTAATCGTTAGAAACGATCAAAACGTAGCCAACGCCATCACCCTTATCATTATATGATCCCACCGAAGTGAGCGAGATAATCATACAAAATCGGAGGTTCGAGGGATTTCTCCCCGAATCGGAAACAACTATCTAGGATAAGCGGCCCCTAGTCCAGCCTTAGGAATCTCGGTCCCCTCTTCTTCGTCGATTTTCTTCTTCTCTTCGATTTTCTCTGTCGAGGTGGTTCTTCCATCGCGAGTGATAGTACGGGCTTAACGGGTCTCGAACTACGAATTGAAGCTCGCACAGAAGCGGTTCGGATGTTGTCTAAAATCTTCTTCGAAGATCTCGTCCGAGCGGTAGTCCATCCATCGTCGGTTGCATAGGGATCTATCGGAATGACGGGATCGGTTGAGATAACATTGACGGAACCTCCTTTACGGGGTTCCTTCATGTACTCCTTCGGGATTGTTATATTTCCTTTCCGAAGGTTGTCGTTGAGCCGACTTTTGAAGGTAATGCGGTCTTCATCTTGTGCCCGAGCATCCAGATGGTAGGGGCAAAAGTTGGGATCACCTTTCTTGTTGACTTCCTCGGTCTTTTAGGCTACGGCGGTGGAAATCCGGAGTTTTCATTAAGCTACGGAACATCTTTAGTCTTGCTTCATTTTTGAACGGATATTCTGCTGCTCGAAGCTCCCTCGATGTACGTTGCGGACGAGACGGTTGTTCATGCTTGCGGAGACGGTGATAGGTTGGACCGGGGTTCTTTGGTAATTTTGTTGTGAGTTCTTTGCGGCCGTTACGGTGGTATTTGCATCGGTTGTTTGCCTTTGTCAGCTGCTTGCAACGACCCCGGATTTCTTTTCGAAAGTCTTCACGCGGCTTACGCTTGTCCGTCTTGTCGGCAGAAACTTAATTGCTTCGCCTCTTCTTGCAAGCTTCCGGCCTTGCTTAACAACTTCTCAAAAGTCTTAATAGTGAATCCCTTGAGGAGAAGTCTTTATCGGGCCGTGAATGCTTTTAAGCAAGATGCCGAGCTGCATGTTGTTCTTGCGAGTTGTGGTTCACACTTCATGCTTAAGTTTCTCCATCGAAGTATGTAATCCACTAAAGTTTCATTCGGCCTTTGTTTCTCTACCACTAAATCACCTATAGTGATGTGGTGCTGAAGCTCCGAGCAAATCGCTTAATGAAGAGGCTCTCTAGCTGCGAGAATGTCTTTACGAATCCGTTGGGTAATTACGCATACCGGTCGAAGGCGATCCACGACGGATGCTGACGAGCTCGTCGGAAGAGTAGCGCATCGCTCCCGCCGGCATTGCGACAAGCTGGCACGAAAGTGTGCAACATGCTTGTCGGGGGTTCCGGTTCCGTCGAAGGTCTTAAACGAGAGGTGGTACGAAGCCCTTTGGGTATTGGACAGCGTCGAATTCTTCGGGTAAGGTCTGCCCGTCCGAATAGATGTCCCGTTCTTCGATTGTGCTAGGGCTTCTCGCACTTTTCTTTGTTCTACCAAGTTCTTGATATCCTTTTCGGGGATCATACTTTGTGTTGTATCCTTTTTAAGTGGTCATCCCCAGTTGACGGATGTAATCTCCTTCCCTCCGTCTACGATGTGAATGACTTACAGGGGTGTCTCTCTATGTGGTTGTACTTGACTTTGGAGAGTGGCTAGAGCTATGGCCATCTCTTCCATCCTCTTCGCCATTTGAGCGATCGTGTCGTCCTTTTCCTGAAGTCTGTCTCTTCATCGGTTCCGGCTCCTCTCTTTCTGCGAGTGCGGGAGCACCTTGAGAAGATGATGAAGCTCGTGTCTCGACCATGTTGATTTCTGCATATTCGTTGTCCATGAATTCCGATGAGTCGATCTCGTCTCCGAACTTTTCTTCTCTTTCTTTTGCCAGCCGTCGGATGTCGGTTCTCGGCTTTTCCATGGCATCTTCTAGCGGAGCTTTCGTGTATCTTTGTGGTTGTCATGCGATGGTTGCGGGTCCTTTTCACGAGTCCCCTTCATCGTAGTAGCACTTTCTTCGGATTCCAGCCTCCGGCGAGACTTTCTCTCTCGGGTCTGTTGTTTCGGTCTCAGTTGCCCGTAGTGGGACGCCACACCATCCTTCTAGCGGCGGAAGGTCCATGACCGGATGGTCGCATCGGCCGAATGCTTGGAAGGTGGTGTCCTCCCTAATCCGTAATCACGATACTACGACGGGCGGGCTAGCCTTCATTCTCTTGCTTGGCTTTTCTATCATGACGGCGGGTTCTACTCGGGGCCCGAGACGGGATTTGGCCGGCACCCGCCACTATCCTTCGTAGAATTTCCGACACGGGGCGAGTTTTCCTTCTTTGCTAGCTTTTACTACCAAAGTTTGCGGTCGAGCAAACGGCGTAGTTCTAGTTCTTTTCTTGCGGTTATCGTTGTAGTATGCGGGTTGTGGTAATGTGGCGACAATCTTTCGAACATTCTCTTCATCCTCCGCGGCGGAGAGGGGATGGAACTTGCTTCCTCCCAAAAGTGGTATGTAGTCGGGCGGTGGTGTATATTCGGTAGCGGTGTATATTCGGTAACTGCGGATTTCCTCCGGGAAAGCGATCTCGGCGGCTACGGCTTCCCCGGCGATCCTTCTATTTCTATTTCTTCTTTGGGTCTTCGTCGGCGAAGGAATCTTCGAAGCTGGACCCGATTTCGAAGACGGAAGGTCTTACGGGAAGATCCGTACCCTCCACGGTAACGGGTTTATCATAGTTACGGATTCCTTTCCCCTTTGATTTGGCGAAGTCGGGGTAGGTGCGAAACAACTAGACCGGTGGGGGTAGTGAGAACAGGTCCTCCTGCGGACGGCGGTACTCCTCTCAGTCGGGACCCTTTGCGGGGGAGGAAACTCTTGGGTCGACCTAAGGTTGAACTCGAGCGAGTGGTTCCTCGGCTTCGGATACCTTGTTTGTCGGTGCGAAAGAGGAGACGTCGGTGACCTTGACGTTCGTGTTTTCGAATCCCTGTCCAAATCGGATGACCCCATTGTCGGGCGGTTCATCCTTATAGACGGCGAAGTCCGAGTCCGTTGGTGAAGGAGAAAATCGGTTTCGGGGCTTCCATTTCGCGAGGTAGATTACGGTTGTCGGTCTCGAGTTATGCTTCTTTTCTTCAGGACGAAAAGAAAGGAATTGAAAAGAGTCCGAACTCATTCTTTGTTCATGTATTTATAAGAATCATTTGTTAAAAGAATCACTTATTAGAGGGTTTGTTTATTTAGAACGGAACGTTCGAAGGTGTAGAGAAGGTAAGGAATCCGATTCGAGTTGGAAAGGGAAAGAAAGTCTTAAGCAAGACTTCTCGACTCGAAGGATCATTCCTAAACTAACACTTATTGGGGGTCCACCCCACCTCAGAAATGAGGTAAAAGGATCTCGGAACCTCTCTGTTTAGGGGTGTCTAAACAGTGGCTCCTAAATCCGAGAGAATGTTGGCTATACTTGTTCAAGATAGAAATGAACATAGTATTCCAACGGAAAGAGGGGTAGTTTGTTCCATTAGGGACATGGATACACTACCGATTTTTGAAAGCAGAATTATTTGATTATAATGGAGAGAGGAATCTTCCCCAGCGGAGTCGCCAGAAATTGTCGGCATATTTTTAGGTTGTGTGTTTTATTTTGAAAAGTGGTCGCCTAACAGAAGTTGTCGGCAAATTTTTTTAATTTAGTTTAAATAAATAAATTGAAAAGTAGTATTTGATTTTGAAAATAATTTTAAGTTTGAAAAATTTTAAGATATGAAATCAAGCCGATCTCACATCCCAGAATAGTTTATATAAACGAATACCGCACCATGAGCCTGTGTATCCATCCCTAAGGATAGACACATCGCTTGATGGTGGGGCTCGATTAAATAAACTAGAAGATTTGTGACATCCGTTTGGTCTGCGAACCAATTTTATAAGCCGAACAAGTTTCCCTTGCTTAATATGAAAACATTAAACGGGGTTTATATTACACAGGTTCTTTAAAATTCCACTATAAGAGCAAGCCCCATAGTTAATTACATCTTAAGTGACGGGAATCACCTAAGAAAACTCTCGATAATAATCGATGATTACTGCTCTCAAGAATTTGAAAGTTTAAGGTTTTCAAAGATTGAATTTTGGAAGTTTCGATAGGGAATGGATCAAATTTTTGGAACATTTTGTTTTGTGAATCCAAAGGAAGAAAGGTAGGAGAAATCACTGATTCGAAGTGAACTTCGATAATTTCCGACTATCTATCGTTTGGCTTGAATTTAGGAAAGTCCTAATGTTTATTTAATATTTCGATCTTGTCGATTTTAATTAATTAGGGCTTATATTTGTATGATAAAATCAAACAAATAGCTCAGAAAATGTGAGGGTTTATGTCGTATCGGACGATTACCTCGGAATCCTAAGACCGGTTAGGGCTTAATTTGCAATGCAAATGCCTAACGAAGAGTTGAGGATTTATGTTGCACTTAGAGCGAAGCTACCTCGAAATCCTATGGCTTTGTTGTTTTAATTCTAAGAAGAGTTTTCTTGAAGTAGACTCGAGGTTTCTGCGATGACGATGGTCGTGCTTGCCCACCATACTCCGAAGCTCCTTGTTGTTGCAGAGGTTTAGTTTTAGAAATCGTAAATCGGGGGATGAGAAAAGTGTTTTGGTTTAGAGAAGGTCTTAATCTCCGAAGTGTTTTTGTATTTTGATTAAAACAAATCTTAAAGTTGATTATAACGGCACAGGTTAAGATCCCGCGGTTCCATCCTTCGGCATCATTATTTTTATCGGATTCACTTAGTCCGGATGAATTTGCTAAACTCAATTGAATGAGTTCCACACTTTCATTTAGACCGTGGGAAATCCCGTTAGCAACACGTAGGTTACATCATCCGAGGTATTCCCGATCATCCAACGGGACGTTTTAATTTAGTTGCAATTGTAGTTTTGTGTTACGTTTGTGATTAAATTTTGAGTTGTTTTATATTTTGAAATGTTGTGGCGGTGAATTTTATCTTGCAATGACTTTTAATTTAATTTTGGTTTCGGTTTTAGGGGGCTATCCTAAAGGTGTGAGTTTTCATGCAACAGTTGTTTTATCATGCGAGAAAAGTAAACGCGATTGTAATAAAGTAAATTGCGATAATGTAAATTGCAAGAAAGTAAATTGCAATAAAATAAAAGCGTACACGGAGGGTCTTCCCGTCATCCGAGCTGCACTTAAAACACAATTAGAATATTTAAGCAAGTTCCTAGGTAAAGCTAAGGGAAAGGTTATGGTTTTCTACCAAATTCACTAATC